>JAVGWN010000269.1:0-14913 GCA_034552555.1 Semaprochilodus insignis | reverse complement strand
CTGCATGACCGAGTCAGGTTCGCTGTATAGGTTTTGCTGTAGCACCTTTAGTTTTCTGTTTTCTGTTTGAACAGTTCATCATCAAATAGAAAGAAACTGCAAAAAACATGCCTTTAATCCGTAGGATGTTCCTTATACCGCATTTTTACTATTTTAATTTCTGTACTGTGTTTCTCTTGTCACTGCTGAAATAAGGAAATTACAGATAATAAAATGTCCCTTATACGCGTATACATCTGTTTGTACTCCTAGAAAACCACTAAATTCCTCAGCTATGATGAAAGGTTACTGACCTTTGAGTAATTCATGTTACTGTGAAACGTGAACTGACTATAAACTGAGTCTGTGAGCTGTAAAACGTGATGTTATGGCGGGTTATCTTAGGAACACACAATTAACCGTAGCTGATAGAAGGTTGTGGTCTTATCAGTGAGATATTCCAGTTTTGGAGGACCGTGTGATCAGAGTTGACCTGTGTTGAGGCGGCTCTTCGGTTCCACTAGTAAACAACTACATCCCACATACTTCATTTATGACTGAGTTTATCTATAGGGCTTCTTCTCTGGATGAAGCCTCCAAAGTGCTTCCACTGATACTGAGATCTCTGTAGTAGTGAAGCTCCAGTTAACCATTTACACAGAACCACGTCCTACAGGACACAGTGCTGCTCCTTTAGTAGTCTTCACTATCGGAATTACTGCTCTCCTAAAACAGGGAATACCACACACTGTGGAAGACAGTCGCCTTCAGGACTAGAGCTGCGTTACTGACTGGAGCGTTAATGGATGTGATACAGTCTCTACATGGTACAAACCTAAAACTGGAGCCCAGCAGGCAGGAAACATCCATCACAGGGAAGATACACAGACATACACGTCCACACGGTGGGGGGCAATTTAGCATCTCCAGTTCACCTGACTGCATGTCTTTAGACTGTGGGAGGAGCTTGAGGAGGCGAGTCTGGCAGTGTGGCCTTCGTTCCCGGGGGAGAGAACCACCAACTCAGGAGAAGCTGAACACGCAGCATCAGAGCTAGTTAGTGTCTCTCTGAGGGTGGGATGCGGCATCAGGTCAGGCGCACCACGGGTGAAGCCAGCACTGCTGGAGGAGCTGAACATGCAGTATCAGTGAATGAACACCCGTCGATGGAGGAGTTGTCTGCTTTTGTGCGGCTGTGGCTCTGAACAACTGCACCATGACTCGCTCATCCAGGTCTTTATGGAGCTTGCTTTATGCACTTTATGTTGGAACATGAAGAGGCCGTCCCCAAACTGTTCCCACAAAGTTCCCACAGAGTTCCTCTCACTGGAACTAAGGGGCCGAGCCCAACTCCTGAACACCCCCACACCATAACCCCCCCTCCACCTCAACTTTACACTCGGCACAATGCAGTCCGACAAGTACCGTTCTCCTGGCAACCGCCAAACCCGGACTCGTCCATCGGATTACCAGACGGAGAAGCATGATTGGTCACTCCAGAGAACACGTCTCCACTGCTCCAGTCCAGTGGCGGCGCTTTACACCACTTGGTGATGTAGGGCTTGGATGCAGCTGCTCGGCCATGGAAACCCATTCCATGAAGCTCTACAGACTGTTCTTGAGCTGATCTTTTACACACCTGTGGCCATGGAAGTGATTGGAACACCTGAATTCAATGATTTGGATGGGTGAGTGAATACGCAATTTATTGTATTTTGTAAAGAACCTCAGACAGGTAGACGCCTTCGTTTTGGATTGCTTGATTAGCTGTCACATTGCTAGGACATTTACAGTTGCAGTACACTCTCAACTCGTTACATGAACGTTTCCCAGTGTAAAGCCTTAAAGCCTAAAACACTCTCTTACCCACATGGTTCACCAAGCTAAATAGAAACGCCACAAGCTAAGGGTTTTATCACCGCAGTACTGGAGCCTGCACGTAATTAACACCCCCCTCTCAATGCAGGAGTCCACTGTGTCCTGTAGGATGTGGTCCTGTGTCCTGTAGGATGTGGTTCTGTGTCCTGTAGGATGTGGTCCTGTAGGATGTGGTCCTGTGTCCTGTAGGATGTGGTTCTGTGTCCTGTAGGATGTGGTCCTGTAGGATGTGGTTCTGTGTCCTGTAGGATGTGGTCCTGTGTCCTGTAGGATGTGGTTCTGTGTCCTGTAGGATGTGGTTCTGTGTCCTGTAGGATGTGGTTCTGTATTAATGGTTCTGATATGTTAATATGAAGGATCTCAGGATCAAGGGAAGCACTTTAGCTCCTCTGTCCAGAGAAATAAGATCAGTGGTATGTACTTTATGAATGTGTGATGTGGTTGTTTACTAGTGGAGCTGAAGAGCCGCATCAACATGAGCAAACTTTGATCACATGGTAATCTGAAAGTGGAAAATCTCACTGATAAGAGAAGAGTAATAACTTCTACCAGCTACTGTTTAATTCTTGTGTTCTTAGGTTACATAATTCACCATAACATCACATTTACAGATAATAAACTCAGTTAATAGTTTTATGAAGATAAAATGATAAACTAGCTGTTTCATGTACATGGAAATACATCTTCTACACATTGTATGATGAGCTGCTCAAACAGAGAACAGCAACTGACCACTGAAGGTGCTGTGATGGAACCAACTATCAAATATCCAGGAATTAGGTCTGAGCTTCAGAAAGACGACGTCTCCTACTTCCAGTAAGAGTGAGACTCCATTAGAGGAATTCGCAATGTTTTGGCTTTGATGAGCATGAGCTCCAACTACATGATGTCCATTCTTATGTAAGGCCACGGCTACACCTCTTCCACCATGTCCGAAGATGTGGTATCTGAACTGGTAGACTCCTCTCACAGGGGCAGTGAAAACTCCTGTTGAAGATACAGAATCATACATCACAGTGTAGTGAAGGATTAATCAGCTGAAATGAAACACACTGAAAGGTGGTAAAATATTAATAAATATAAATAACTATATATAAATATGTATAAATGCATATCTTGTATCTACACTTAGTGTCCATGTTATCAGCTCCACTGACCATATAGGACACTCTGTAGTTGTACAGTTCCAGACTGTAGTCCATCTGTTTCTCTGTATACTGTATTACCCTGTTCTTCAATGGTCAGAACCCCCACAGGACCACCACAGAGCAGGTACTATACTCTAATACTGTAATCACTTACAGATGCCATCATTACGTTCACTCAGAGGGAGATTCATTCAGTTCCACCAACACTGTCTTGGCGTGTTATTTGTTTTGTATATATAGTATATATGGTATGAATGGGAGAAGACTGTTCATAACACGGTACAACTACATTATTAGAGTTATGAGTTCAGCATGTGCAGGATAGACACAGGAAACCAACATGAATGCAGTGATGTCACATGGGGACAGAACGAGGAGGCAGGATGAAACCAAAACCAAAGACACTAGTAAACTTGAAATGACAGCAAATAGGGAGACAAAATCAACAGACATGGAGACAAAACACGAAGCAGGAATAAAGGGAACAACAGGGAGTATAAATGAACAAGGACTAACAAAGAACACCTGGGAAGGGGCGGAGCTACAAACTAAGGACAGGTGAGGGGCCTGACAAGAGGGCGGAGAGAGGAGGAGCAATAACCAAAACGAACAGAAGCACATGGAACAGGACAACAAAAGGCACATGGAAGTGAGAAGAGGAAAAGAGACAGGACAGAGAACCAGAGAGAACGGAGACAAACAGGGGCAAGACAGGACAGGACAGGATGTGACACATGACTACAGTAATTTTAGCATATATATTTTAATATAACAGGTAGACTTTTAATGTTCACCATCCTTATTCGACACTGATGTGTATGTATTATAACATTCTACTGTGGAAATAATATTAATCATGTGAATCGAGTGAAATATAATACTCCACCTGTAGCTGGGTTGTAGGCGTTGCCGATGTTGATAATGACGTGTTTGTAGACCAGAGGAAAGTCGGTGCTGTACGGTCCGGTATGACCTTCTCCACTTGCTAACAGTGCTGCTGAGAACGCCACTTTCCTCTCTCCAGTGAACAGAAGAGTTTACACTGTTAGTTAAATAGTGTATAAACTGATATGAGGTTTATTCACTACATTAAAACAGATTTATTACTGACCTGATATATTAGTAACAGACATATATATAAAAGGTATAGAGTACATTTTGACTTCTCTTTGAGTTTAAAACAGACTTATGGGGGGAAATAGGTGTTTCTTACCTTCATTCTCCTTCTTCAGGTTCTCCACTTGCTTGTCGAATGAGCTTTTCAGGTTGTTCAGTTCCTCTGAGCAGGAAAGAGTACAGCGTATGAGAGTCCTTCCACATACCACCGTTTCCAGAATCAAACACATCACATGGAGAGGACTACATGGTTACTGCTGAGCTGCTATCTGGGGGTTGGTGAACTTGGTAAATGAAGAAGTGCAGGTGATTAAAGTGTGTTGAGCACAACACGAGCAGAGATCACTGTTCTAGTAGACACGATCTCTCACATAATACATATTCCCTTCATCTCTAATGAAGTTATGATTGGAGAAGGACAGACCTGTTTCATCACCCACCTTCATTCTTCTTCTTCAGCTCCTCCATGTGACTCTCACTGGCTCTCAGTCTGCTCTCCATGTTGTTCACTGCAGTGGTGGTGTGTCTCTGCTCCACCTTCAGCTCTGCCAGCATAGCGCTCATCTCTCTCAGTACAGAGTGGATGTCCGGCTGGCAGCTCTGTTGGGTGGAGGTTGTGTCTGGAGGTTCCGTTCTGGGGTTCTCAGCCTGAATCTGGTTCTCTCTGCCTCCATAATGACTCAGAGTGATGTCATTCACACTGACCGACTGTCCCTCCAACAAACTGCAGCCCAGCAGCACCAGCAGAGAAACAGCCCTCATCCTCAACACGCTTCCTGTGTCTTCCAGTGGTAGACTCACATATGCAGGTATTTATAGTGTTCAGTGGTTAGTTATTAACTGTGGGTTAGTGTAACTGATAAAGTACATCACCGGCCACATCAAACACCATATAAACATGATGTACTTGCTTCTCTTGTTGAGGCAGCAGGAAGATAAACCTTTGAACCTTGAGCTTATTTACATACGATTAATAATCTGCTATCTCCAGAAAATCAGACAGTCATTAACTGTGTTTACATGAAACCAACCAATAAACTTACAGGAAATAACATGATGTAAATACAGTGTAAAACTCAAACTTCATGCTGCTGCTTCTTGGGTTCGTTCTTTAGCATCCAGTCACTTTAGTGCAGATCGAGAAAGCCAATAGAAATCGGAGTCTCTGTGTACAGAGTTCAAATTTAATCAGATGGAAAATCAGATTTCTAGGTGTTAAACAGATATAAGTTTCTCAGAGTGCCCCTTCCCTGCCTCGGCTCCCAGTGAACATGGTCCACACAAATAAAACAGATTCCATCAATACAGATGAACTGTAGAGCACCTATAGGCTCTTCTGAAGCTCCCTCGGTGTCTCTCTTAGCTCTCTTGATGCCTCATTGACCTCTTTTCCACAGCAGGGTGGAGCGGTTCTGAACACGGAGGGTAACCGATCCTGTGGTTACAGTTTCCGGTTTCCACATGGATTCAGTTCAGCACAGAATGCTTACACACTGGGCTCAGCACAGTTATCTAACCATACTTGGGCCCACAGAACCGTTCGGTGATTTGACATAATGATGTAGCTGTTTACTGATTGGTCCTACATGTATGTGGTGTTGTGCTACCAGAACTGCTGCTATATTACAAACCCAGAAACAGTCAGAGAAGCTCAGTTCTCTCACACAGACACCAAATAAACGGTCAGGGGACAGACCCAAGTACAGAGAGGTAGACCCGTGGGGATCGGGTATAAAGTAAACCCAGAGAAAGTGTTTATTTATGTGTAATGTACACGGCGGTGGGGCACAGAGTGTTTGGTTGAGGGAATGTGTCTGCGGGCTGGATTCAAGCCCAGCCACTGGCGGAAGAGTGAACTGCACTCCTTTTAAAAGGCTGAGAGAGAAAAGAGCGGGAAACCTCAAACAAAGGAGACGCTAATATGGCATATCACAATCAAAGGAGAGCTTAAACCCAACAAAACAAACAAAAACACCTGAAAGGAGGAACAAGGAGCCACTAACGAGACCTCCTTTATCTCTAGCCTTGTTTAAGGCTTTTTCTTTTCTCTCTTTTTTCTTTTCTTTCATCTTCCTCTTTTCTTTTTTTCCTTTCCTTGCAACACCAGTACCATACCGGCCACCCTAGATCAAAGGTGTGACAAAGCAGTGTTGCTTGCCACACCCTTAAATCCTGTACCGCCAGGTGAGTCTGATTGGCACTGATTACCCCTGAGAGCTCTGGGATTTTGAGTTCCCTGGATTATCAGTGCCTCGCTGCCGTCGCCCTCTGCTGGTGGCCGGCAATACAGGCTGACCCCTTACAAGAAATCCCATTAAAATGTCTCTATTAATGAATTAAAGAATGTGCACTGGAGGAAACACAGCAGCAGGCTGGAGAAGTGGAGCAGACGGATGAAGAAAGACGTTTCAGGTTTCAGGGCTCCTAATTATGAAGTCTAGTTTGGAATTAGGACATGTTCTCCTGATGTCTGTGTGGGTTTCCATGAGGTAACGACAATCACATGATTACGACACTAGCAATGCCGACACCTCAGGTAACACAACAGGTGAGGAGTCATGTGAGGAGTCAGCATCCGTCTCTCCAGTTTCCTGAAGGTTTGCTACAGCGCCACCCTGAGGCAGAGCAGTGCTGCAGCTCCAGTTAATTAAGAAGACCAAAGATACATATCTGAAGCAGTTACACATGGACCTTCCCTGAACCTGTAGTGTCTATTTAACCCTAATGGACAGCATATCATCATAACACCGTTATTTTCAGCTCCCTCCAGAGTTTAGACTGTGAGACATTAAGGGAGAAGTGAATTAGACCAGGACCTCACGCCTTTCACTTGTTGATTGTAAGACTGTAGGATGAGGAGCAAAAACTTTGAAGGAGGAACAGAAGGAAGAGATTAAGCCATATAGGACGTCAGTAAAGAGGGAGGAGGAACTTGTGGCATGATCTTTGTTCTAAACTCAGTTATTCCGTAACTCCACTTGTATCTCAGTTCTGATCTCCCTTTATCACAGTCGGCTGTTTTCCCTGTGTCTGGACAGATACTGACTTACATAAGGTCTGAGAGTGAAAGCTCTTAAACGAGCAGCTCTATGGTCTGAGGGATCTTGTTCTGATTGGGTAACAGATGCTTTACTACTGCAGAGATCTCAGTATCAGTGAAAGCACTTTCTCTTCTCTGATCAAATGATAATCTGATAGTGGAACATCTCACTGATAAGCAAAGAGCAATAACTTCTATCATTCATTGTCAGTTCACTTTCCACAGTGATATGAATTTATCAAAGGTCACTAACTCTTCTTTGTAGTTGAGAGGTCGTGTGGGTTTGTATGTGTAAACAAGGTCACATTTATTATCTGTGACTTCCTGTTTTCAGTGTTGATCAGAACGACACAGTACACACATTACAGTACTGAAATTACAGTAAACAGAACACTCTAAGATTAAAACAGCATCATATCTACTGATCTACTTTACACTGACAGCATTTGACCACTAAAGGTGTTATGGTGATACACATTTGGACGTACACGCATCAGCCAAAAGCCTCAGGCAGATGACGTCTCCTACTTCCAGTAAGAGTGAGACCCAGTAAGACTGGAATGTTCCAGCTATGTGATGTCTGTTCTTCTGTAGGAACACTGATCCAGGTTTGGGGCCCCGTCCACTGGAGGAGAATGTGACGTGATAGACACTTTTTACAGGTGCAATTACAGGTACAACATTGAATTGACACACCAAAAGTCATGTGATATGAGTATGTAAACTAATTATGAAGAGGCGTTACCTCAGGGTATGGCTTGGGAACGCCCACGCCTTTCTTCTCTTCGAGAGCTGCCTTGTCCTCCTCCGGACATCCTTCTACTCCAAAGCTGCCTTATCCTCTGCACGTCCTCCTACTCGAGAACTACGTTCTCCTCTGGACGTTCTCCTACTCAAGAGCTACCTTCTCCTCCAAATGTCCTTCTACTCAAGAACTACCTTCTCTTCCAGACGCCCTTCTACTCACAAACTACCTCGTCCTCCAGACGTCCTCCTACAAACTACCCTGTCCTCTTACAAGCCATGATGCTCCATGCTTCACAGTTGGGATGAGCTTTTGGTGTAATGTGCGGTTTCCGTATCTTTCCAGACCTAGTGTTCCACACCTGGTGCTGGACAAACCTGAGACAGGCATTTCCTTCATGGTGTTCTTCCATGAACATCATCCTTGTTGAGTTTTTCTAGTAGTGGACACATGAACAAAGTTTTCAAAGGCTTCTGCTGGTAATGTTGAGTTCTTTCTGCTTTCAGGATCGTTCCTTGTGCTCTTAGAGAGATCTTAACTGGACGTCCACTCCTAGGGAGAGCAGCAACAGTCCCGAACGTTCTCCATATGTTCTCCATGTGGAAAACCGTTCTTGAGAAGATCAGGTTGGTCAGTAAGCAGACTGTGAACCCCACGCTTCCAATCTCAGCTCCTGTATTCAAACACCTTTTACCAGTTAGCTCCTGGAGAGTCATTAACACAGAGGATCTCTTACTGGTTCTAGACTGAAATCTGGATGTTCCTCAGTGTTGTGTGTTATGAATTTAGTTAGACTGAGTTTGTCTATGTCTGTGACAACAATCACACAACAATTTTATTAGCAGTCAATGCAAAAATCCGGTTCATTCCAACAGTTCACCTGCTTTATCTTACAACTATACAGAACCAGCTGTACATTTTTCCTGTTAGCCATGACACAAACATGATACATTGATTAAAATATTGATCCAGTAACTTTAGTAGAACAAAAATCCAACTTCCTAAAACAAATGTTCTGTTGTCGATCACTGATAAACCCAGTAAAGAGCAGATAGAAACCACGAGCACATGCAGAAATACAGGCACTCTTTACAAATACAGGAATACAGAGTTTCATCCCATTACCCATCTGTAGCTGCTCACACTGTAAACAGCAGGTGACCACTAAAGGTGCTATGGTGAAACCGATCATCACATATCCGTGAGCCAGGCTTGAGCTTAAGATTCACCACATCCCCTACTTCCAGTAACAAGGAGACTCCATTACTGGAGCTCACCTTTCCCTCGTTTTGAATAGCGTGTGTTGTGGCCATGGGAAGTTCGTTCTTATATAGGATCACACCTACGTTTTCCCCACAGTCCCCATGGACGGAGAATCGGAAGGGATAGATTCCTCTCACAGGTGCAGTGAAAAATCCTGTATGGATGCAAAAATATTCACCGTTTTATAGAACCAACCTCTAAAAATCATCTTTAATTTACTCACCATGAATTATCTGACTCTGCACCTCCACCTTCTTCTTCAGCGCCTCCATGTGACTCTCACTGGCTCTCAGTCTGCTCTCCATGTTGTTCACTGCAGTGGTGGTGTGTCTCTGCTCCACCTTCAGCTCTGCCAGCATAGTGCTCATCTCTCTCAGTACAGAGTGGATGTCCGGCTGGCAGCTCTGTTGGGCGGAGGTCGTGTCTGGAGGTTCAGTTGTGGGGTTCAGAAACACCAGCAGAGGATCAGCCCTTGTTCTGAACGCGGCTGTGTTGTGGTGTTGGGTTTATAGTGTTCACTGGTTAGTTATTAGTTAGTTATTGTTAGAGTGGCTCGTTCGTTCTTCTGGCAGAAGCGGCAGGAAAAACATTTTAATGAAGTCCAGTGTCACAGAATGGACTGCATTACTGAAGCCCTCGGCTCTGAGTGACCCTACACCTGAATTATGACCAAAACCTTCATAACGCTCTCCTAACAATACCACACGTTTCAGTAGTGACAGTTTCAGTACCAAGAGCATCAGAACCAGAGGTGGACGGAGTACACACGGCATGTAGTTGAGTTAGAGTAGAGATCCCCAAGGCAACATAGTCCTCCAGTCTCAGTAGAAGTCCTAGTCTGTTTAAATTAAGTCTAGACCTGGTCTACGGTCAAGCCGTAACAGAGAATGAGAGTGGGTTCTCTCACCAGACCTCCTCCAGATCAAACACCGGACACCACTGAAAACCAGAGAACTGCAGGTTTATAATTCATCTAAATGTTCAGTGGTAAGTTGGGACATTGACTTCAGGGACAGGCAAACGGCAAAACAACTAAAGGTCATAAAATCAAACTAAACCTGAAAACAAAAAGAAACAACCCCAAGAAAATAACTCGCATTTCAGAAACACCCGTCCCCTACGTCCTTCAGAGCCCTACCAACAATAAACCGAGGGGAAGCGTGCCAGGATGGTCTGGACAGAAGTTTCACCAGGTGACGTGTGAAGAACCCTGAACGTCTCGACAGGATGGCCTCTTGATGACACTTTATACTAAAGGGTGCCCCCAAGTGGTCAATCATAGACTTGCACACAACTGCAGCAAAGGGGAGACACACACAAACTGGCCGCCGACAGACCCTGAAAAAGGCTATTATGACAGAGGGTCGTAGCAACACTGACGTACTGTACTCTGACTGAGCTATCAGTGGATTAACGGATTATCAGGATACATGTAAACGTCGCTACTGAGCTAAAAGTGTTCAGAGGGTAAAACATCACTGGAAGTCCCCGTATACAGCACCACCTACAGCCACAACGGCTTCATTAACCTGCCATCATGACCTCTCCACCCCCAGCAGGAAAAGCCTGTTTTCCCCACACTGGACATAAATATTTGGGAGCTGGTCATCCACCTCATTTGGTGTGAGCTGTTCATGCTAGTTTAAGTCTCTAAACACTTAAACACTTCCGTACTGTGGCGGGTGAGAGGCGGAGTCGCCATCTCAAACAGGTCACGTCCTTCCCTGCTGATCACTCACAGGTGTCACAGACTCCCTAAAACAGGCTCGCTCCCCAGTGAGGGAGAGGGAGGACGCTGGCCTGCAGGTCGAGGGCTGGAGAGAGACGGTGACTCTAGAGTAGCTGCACTGACGTTCGGTTTGGTCTTTTTTTTTCATCAAGTGTAAATAAAGCACTCTGGTTCACCCATGCTGGGTGTTGGTGTAGGTGTCTTTGGGCCTCGTTAAGGTTTTCCCAGTCAGTGTGCTCAGCCCCCCCGCCAACCCCCACCGCCCGGCCACAGTTCACAAACACCTACATGTTTTTAATGTTGTCTCGTTGTTAAGATGCTGTGTGACCAGGAGGGATTGCAATGGGAAGGTTGAGATTGAGAAGACACCTCCAGGTTCCAGTTCCAGTGAGTCTCTTTTGTTATTTCCAGTGTAAATCACACAAAACAGACAAACAAACAAACATATTTACATATAACAGAGTAAGTGGAAATAGTTCTGACTCCGGCTGTCGGTCTCACACAGTCACTAGACAATAAACAAATGAGGTTACAGGAAACCTTAGTCTATGGGCTGCAGAGCCACACAGACACACACATTCAGGCTCTCCTGCAAGCATAAAGGACAGAGAGATCCCCGATACCACCAGGCTCAGCCCCTTTACACCCCAAGCTCCTCCCATAATTAGCCTGGGACATACCACTATCAAGGTGCACAGTTACGTCCATGACAATGACACATATCCACATGGCCATGTCTCCGAGGTCTAGCAGTCTGTATCAGTAAGCTAACTTTTCTTTATTCCCTGTATTATTCTCTTACAGGTTTACTTTCACTGGGTTCCTCCTCCTTCTAGGTTCCCCGTGGATCCTCAGCAGCTCCCTCATTCCTTTAGGAACTTCAAGATAAGTACACACGTCCTATCACCCTTTCCCTTCATGATGTACACAGTGTGGGGTTGCGGTGTCCTATATACTGTCTGATGATGAGTCAGCTCCCAGTGACATCATCACATTTCTCCTCCAATCAAATCAACAGGGTTTGGTGCTATCATACACTTTAGGTCTTGGTTCATGCAGATAGTGAACCTTAGTGAACTCACCCTCACCCCAGTCCAGGTAATGGAGAGCTTTGGTGAGGGGACATACGACATGAGGCACACGGAGTAGATGAACAATGACTCGGGTACATGTGGGTGATATTCTACTTATGTAGTTTATTAACTACTTCATCATAAGTTCATTACTGTCCAGTTATACTGTCTGATTCCTCAATGAATCACCTCAACAATCAGTGGATTACTCGATCACCAACATGATCAATAACAGTCCTAATCAACCGCAGCACGGCAGGAGTACAGTTACAGCAGGTCAGATGTCCACGGTTGGAGCTCTTGTAGTAAAGGACTTCCAGGAAGCCGGAGGCTAAAAGCGACCTTTGTTCTTAATCATGTTCCATAAACAAAATTATAGAAATGAGATTCAACATAAAAACATGAGACACACCAGCAAATGTTGGTAAGAACAGCTTTAAAAACAGCAAATCAAAAACATACTTCTTCATTTTTTATAGTACATTCATTTCAGCAGTTAGTTCCAACATATATACTCAGTAATGCACAGTCAGAGGGCAGACTTTTGATCTGATTTCCAGTCTAAACAGCCAATAAGAGAACAGATTATAATTTTCTTAGTGTTAAATCTCTGTAGATAAATATAACGAAATCTGGATGTTCCTGATTAGAGGAGGTAGAACTCATGGTGTTGGCATCATGGAGAGGGGGATCATGGGAAGTGCAGAAGTGTTGGCGTCATGGAGAGGAGGATCATGGGAAGTGTAGAAGTGTTGGCGTCATGGAGCAGAGGATCATGGGAAGTTGTGGATCATTTACGTTGGGAAGAGGAGGTGACCGCTGAAGGTGGTGATGCGATAACTATCTCCAAGAACATGTCTTCCAGCTGGAATTCTCAGGGTGATTAAGTCTCCCACCTCCAACAACAGTGAGACTCCATTGGAGGTGGTAACTCGATTACCAGGCTGATGACCGTATACGTGAATAACAAACAAGCCGTTCTTCAGCAAGTCTACTGAAACTGCCGATGAAGAACTTCCTACTCCTTGGACGTGAAGAGTGAACTGGTAGACTCCTCTAACCGGTGCAGTAAACGCTCCTGTAAAAGTTGAGGGATGTGAATAAGGAGGTCTTTTCTCTCTGGTTACAGTTTCTACACCTTCATTTACCAAGGTTTGAGGTTTAATGAATACCTGTTATCGGGCTGTAAGCACTGCCGACGTTCGTGATGATCTGGTTAAACAGCAGCTTAGTGGCGATGTTGAAAGGCCCAATCATGTAGCCATCAGATCTATGAAGATAAGCTGAAAACGCCACTCTGCTTCCTGTAAGGAGGTTCAGGGAAGACAGCTCAGCCAGGAAAAGCTAAATATCAAATTTGTGAAAACAGAATTCAATTATTATAAAAGTACATTTGAAAATTTCATAGACCTGATCTACTTTATAACACATGAACATGATGTAAATATGACCTAAAACATAATCTAAAAGAAGACTCAAATTAAACAAACAAGACTAAAATATTAGACCTGGTCATTTATTGAGGAAATTGATCCAGTATTTCATATCTGTGAGGGTGAAAGTATGTACCTTTAGGATTAGCAGATAATCTGAAGTTGAAATTAGAGTCTTAGTCAATTAAAGTCAGTGGGATGAGTGAACGCCCTGCTGTATGTAAAGAACAGGGATCCAGGGATCTATCAAGATCTGATCTTCAAACAAGGGGGTTTCTGATCAATCAGTTGGAAAGGGTCACAAAACCTCTTAACCTCTCCACCATCCACAGACAGCCACCTTCACAGCCCGAGGTCACATGTTCAAATATACACACTCCCACCCCAATCCCTTGGCATGTTCACACTGCTCCCTACCACTCCGGTAAAATGATCTAGAACCTAAACTGTCAGCAGAGATGCTGTTTTCACTGTAACCTCTATTTATACCACCTAGAACATACTGTTGGTCTTACTTTCATTTTGTTGTCTCTGCTCATCAAGCTTCCTCTTCACCTCCTCCACTTCAGTCGCTGTGTTTCTCAGCTCATCTCTCAGCTCCGCCAGTGCACTAAGAACAGAGTGGAGGTCTTCCTGGCTCCTTTGTTGGATGAGGAGTGTGGTAGGAGCTTGAGTTCCACCCTCAGACAAACAGCAGCACAGCAACAGCAGCACAAACGTGGAGCTCCTCATCCTGGATCAGGTTCTTCTCTCTCTGTGTTTCAGGACTGGGTTTACCTGTACATTTATTCTGGTCTCGGTTAATCATTTACAGATGAAGCTGATAAACGTGTTTTGACAAATGAAAACAGAAACACAATCAATCATCAATTAAGAAGGAAATAACAATATCTATACCAGTTATACCAGGGGTGATAAAGAACTGGCACTGAGCCAGCAGCGTGATCACACAGGCATGCAGTCTATATGGTGCTAATTGCAGTACTAAAGTTAGATAGATCAGCCTCGTGCCTCCAGTGTACAAGTAAACAAGCAAACCTGATTTACCAAACCAGTATCGGTTGATTGATTACATTTGGGGTGTTCAATTTGCCCTAGAATATATTTATCCAGTGTTTAAATGGTTCTCTGATGTTCTACATAGATGGTATGTGACTTTAATCCAAGTGAAAAAAGCCAGCCTTAAAGCATCAAACGCTCTCTTGGGCATGTTTCACCAAAGTACTATAAATAGAAATGACACAGGTGTGTGGTTTCGCTCAGGTACTGGGGCATTTCCAAGTGATGAACACCCCATTAACGTTCAGCTCCAGTCGTGGTCCCAGACGCATGACTCAACTAAAGGTCAGACCCTGTAACCCACTGTGTCCTGTAGGATGTGGTTCTGTGTCCTGTAGGATGTGGTCCTGTGTCCTGTAGGATGTGGTTCTGTGTCCTGTAGGATGTGGTTCTGTGTCCTGTAGATGTGGTCCTGTAGGATGTGGTCCTGTGTCCTGTAGGATGTGGTCC
>JAVGWN010000268.1:0-14915 GCA_034552555.1 Semaprochilodus insignis | reverse complement strand
GAGAGAGAGAGAGAGAGAGAGAGAGAGAGAGAGAGAGAGCGCGCAATGTTACTGGCAGGTTTTGATGAATTCAGCCAGGAACACTGCAGTCGGAATTGCAATGTGTGGCTAAATGTAGTGATGTGATTATTTATTCCTAGTTACTTTCCATTATTTTCACCAAACATATCAAGATTTAAAAAGAAGAAATAAAAGTTAAACAACAACAACAAAATAAACAGTACAAGGTGTCAAGCATTGATCATTCAGGCACTCACAGTCTTATTTAAAGGGTGAAACCTCCAAATCGTCTGCACAATCCTGAGCAGAGATCATTCCGAGTGGTTTGAAGCCAGACTCAGTTGTTGTTGTTGTTGTTCTCCTCCTCAGTGGTGGTGATGGGAACCAGACGTCTGCTTTGGGCCCAAAACATATTTTAAAACCCACTCGTTCATCCATACTCGGTGAAGGGATACGTGCAAAAATAGTCCCTAAAGAAAACTTAACTATTTCCAGATTTACCACCTTTTACCATAACCAGCCATCTGTTCTGCAGACCCCTGGTTCCCATTACCATCCACTGTACTGAAACCCCTCCGCATCAAACCACTCTGAACCTGTTTACAGACGGAACCGTGCAGCGATTTCGAAATTTGATGGAACTCCCTTTAAAATGAGCGCATGCTAAGACCTCACCTCCCAACGTCCAGGTCTAACGTTACATCATAATGCATGTCCGTATGGACATTAAAGAGCCATTCCCCACACTTTTTGTGCATGACTTTGAGCTTCATTGCATATACATATATATATATTTTTGTATATATATGTTTATTTGGCCAGACTACCCAAACTGGTAGAGTGATTTTCAGTTTAGAAACTGTTCGATTTAAAATCAATTTAAAAAAAGAAAGAAAAAAAACCCAACAGTTTAAACTGTCTGTTCAATTTATTTTCCCCCCAGTCCTTTAAGGTCCGGGCTGAATAAATTAGTCGCTTAGGGATTAAAAACAAAAACAAAAACAAAACAAAACAAAAAAACAAAAAAAAAAAAAACAATTGAAGAGATGATAAAGGAGCACACTCACTGACAATTAAAGCTTATATCCACTCAAATGGTTTCTATCAAAATGTAAACCCCACTTTTATGTAAGCTAGTAAAGGGAACTGAAGGTTCCGATCTTTTCTTAAAAAAAAAAAAAAAAAAAAAATCCTCAAGAATTCAAGACTTACAACTGAAACATAGCACCAACATATTCTAAGTTCATGGCAAGTTTTGGGTCTCTAGACTCTGTGGTGCACTTACGAAGAGAAACGCAATAATGAAAAGTGTACCCCAGACCGGAGGCTGGCCAATTGCTGAAGTTGCCCTGGGATCGAAAAAAGTGCAGTCACAGTGATCTCGGGTGGCAGAGCCCCGTCTCCCGGCGCGCCTCGGGGGGCTGGCCTAGTGGGGAGCCTCCAGCATCTCCATCAGGAACGTGTCGATGGGGGTGTTGCCGATCAGTTTAAAGAAAAACAGGTGCTCCAGACACTTCAGGCCGATGGAGCGCAAAGCAGGCAGCCGGAGGAGTAGCTTAGCAAATCTACAGAAAGGGATGTGGATTAGCAACATACAAAACACAACACTGATACACATTCCCTGATGATGATGATTCCTTATTAAAGGGAAGATCCACTGCTTTCCAAAACTGAAATGTAGACAAAGTCATTTAGAGTGGGTTTGGTGTGAAACGCTCTGATCTACAGAGAAACTAGAGTCAGAACTGTTCACAGTGGTGGTGAAGGTAACCAGATGTCCACCTCTAAAAGCTCCCTCACAGAAAGTTACTACATGAGATGGTTATGAATACGCTGCCTGATGTCTGAGACGCTGTTAGTTCCTGCCTTAAACTCCATTCAGGGTGGAGGGATACATGCGGCTGGGTGCTGTGCGGCAAAAAGTAGACCCAGAAGAAACTTATTATTTCCAGGTTTTCCATCATCAACAATCCATATATAACACTCAGAAGACACGTGTAGGTTCACTGGTGGTTTAGATAGTAAATACAGTGTCTATGTGTGTGTTGTAGACATGGAGAACCCTGGTTCCCATCACCACCACCACTGTAAAGAACATCCGAGTCTCTATAATCAACTGTTTTCATACCAAACCCACTCTGTTTACACCTCAAACACTGAATTACAGAATAATTAGATCCACCAGTGGAATTCCCCTTTCTTTTATGATTAGCAAGTTATAACAGATCCCCCAGTGAGTTATAAAGTTTAACTGAAGGTAAAACAGCAGAAAGATAATGATATAGAAGTCTGTTATTCCTACCTGCCCTGTTGTTCAGGATATTTCTGCCTGCAGTAGGCCTCCAGGGACGCATACACTCTCTCTCGCAGGAGCTCCACCTCACTGGTGTTAGTCAAACCTTTGGCATCTAAGCAACGACATACAGAAATGATCTATAAACAACGTACACAGACGAATATCACCATTATTTAAGCATTCTAATCATCAAACTGATCATCAAACTGATCCTAGATTTCTAGGAGTTCATTTCTGATATTCAGTATTATGGGATACTGGAATTTTTCTCCCTTCAAATCAATGTTTTCAGTTAAATCAGCATGGCATGATCACTGTACCTGGGTTAAAGAGGACAATGGCCCGCAGACAGCCCAGCTCCGCCTTGTCCATTTGCATATCCCGCATTTTATTGACCAGCTCAGTTAGCACCCTGAACACAACACAGAGGGAAAACAACAACAAGATCAGCAGAGCCGTAAAAATTAACACCTGCTGGTATGTTCTCTAGACACCTCTCATTAGGCTTCATTATGAAAGCCTCCTTGTATCTACACTCAGTGCCCATCTTATCAGCGACACCGACCACACAGGACACTCTGTAGTTGTACAGTTCCAGACTGTAGTCCATCTGTTTCTCTGTATACTGTATTACCCTGTTCTTCAGTGGTCAGGACCCCCACAGGACCACCACAGAGCAGGTATCATGTGGGTGGTGGATCATTCTCAGCACTGCAGTGACACTGACGTGGTGGTGGTGTGTTAGTGTGTGTTGCGCTGGTGTGAGTGTATCAGACACAGCAGTGCTGCTGGAGTGTTTAAACACTGTGTCCACTCACTGTCCACTCTATTAGACACTCCCACCTTGCTGCTCCACCTTGTAGATGTACAGTCAGAGACGATAGCTCATCTGCTGCTGCACAGTGCAGTGTTGGTCATCCTCTAGTCCTTCATCGGTGGACCTGAGGCATGTGAAAACTCCAGCAGCACTGCTATGTCTGATCCCCTTGTGCCGCTGCAGCACACACTCAAACTACGCACTTAAGGAAGTGGCCGGTTGGGGGTGGGGTGTGTGTGTATATATATATATATATATATATATATATACATACATACATATACACACACACACACACACACACACACACACACAGTCAGAAATATATCATCAGATTGAAAGCTTTAATCCTATAACTGGAAATCGAAGAAGGAATGACGGTGAATTTACAGACATTAGTTGAGAATTTATTCTGGGTCATTTCTATGGGTTCACCCATCATTTCCCACAGCCTATCGTGGTTAGCCTAGAGCTCCCGTCACTGATGAAAGACTAGTTCCACTGCTATAGCCAAATGTGTTAACTCTAAATAATCAGAGACTTACCTGTCAAATATGGCCCCCACCTCAGCACTGTGTGCACTCTCTCTGTGAAGACATAAACACAGAACTATTAGTCAGAGGCAGATCTCAACAAATGATACAAGCTGATGCAAATTAATTACAAATATGACATTAATCTGATCTATTCCCATTACTGGAGCTATAAGCCTCTTCAAGACAGCAGTGAAGTGTTACCTATCAAAGATGGCCTCCACCCCAGCATTGTGTACACTGTCTCTGGGCACGTGCAGCCCGGTGGCCAGCAGGAGCCCATCCTTCACCCCGATCGAGCGGTGAGAGAACGAGGCAATGAGAAGCTCATTCCATCCTGGGATACAGACATAAATGAAGAGATCGTTTTAAGTCTGTAAAAATGACCATAGAAAGCTTATGTTTTCACCCAAGTAGTATTTTGGGGTAAAATCTACTTGACAGCACATTTCACTCATATACAGAGTATTATACCTCATCCCCCTATAGACTTAAGCACAGGGAGGGCTCATACCTGCTCGGAGCAGAATGACCTGGTCGTCCAGAGGCAGCTCGGAGAAGTGAGGGATGCGCTTGGCCCACTCCACCAGGCTGAACAGCTGTTTATCTGCTGCCTGACAGATGTTAGTCACCGGATCACCAGGCTGGAGGACACAAAGGGTAGCAGGATTACTGCACCGTTACAACAAGAACTCACATCAGGTCAGAGGTCCACATCTTTTTCCAGAAGGCGTAGCCCAAGCTTGTCATACAGAGTATTTTATTTTTATGTTACATCTGGATAAAGCACCAAAAACAGTGATATTCATTTCTACATGCCATTTTCCCTTACAACTAACCAGGCTGTTTGTTGTTACTGTGCCTTTAGGAGTGATGTATGTAAATGAGCTCTGTTCTGCCAGGCTGTTCTGTATTGAGCATCCAGAACACAATGAAAACACAGTCCAGACTGAAACACAAAAGGGCTGCCCACCACTCTGGGCAAGCATGCTCGCTGTCCCCTAGTGTGTGTGTGTGTGTGTGTGTGTGTTCACACAAATTCCTCTGTGTGCAAACACTAACGGCAAAATGACTCTAAAATCTCTATTTAGAGAATGACCGGCCTCACCTAAATTTAATCAGAATTTTATAATTTTATAATAATAATAATAATAATAATAATAATAATAATAATAATAATAATAANCTCTAAAATCTCTATTTAGAGAATGACCGGCCTCACCTAAATTTAATCAGAATTTTATAATTTTATAATAATAATAATAATAATAATAATAATAATAATAATAATACACTTAGATAGTGCCTTTCACATACCAAGGACACTTTACAAGTCATGGAGGAATGAAAGCAGTTTTTAGCTGGGCTTTAAAGATGGAAAGACCGGAAGAAGAGTGAACAGATGAAGGTAAGGAGTTTTAGAGGATGGACGCAGCAACACTAAAGGACCTGCCACCCATAGAGGACAGCCTGAACCTAGGAACAGCCAGCAGACCAGTCAGAGGACCTTAGCTTGCGTACTTTTGAAATTTTAAACGTCTGCATTTTAAACATTAGTAGCTGTCAGCCATGAACCGCCAGGCGTTTTTTACGGTAGCAATATGTTGTCTGTCGAATTCATACTCCACGCAGCCTCTTGTCCCTCTTCACTCCTCCCCGTTTATTTACCAGTCCAGAATAAATCTGCTGTTTAGTATCAAACTTCATCTCTTTACTTCACCAAGAGGTGGAGAGCACCAGTGCTAACTCGCGTCTTGCTACTAGTTTTGTCACTTGTTTTCTTTGCTGCCGAACTTCTTCATCCACTCATGTGGGGAATAAAGGCAGACTGACACTAAAACGACTCACCTCTTCAGGCACAAAGTGGTATTACAAGCGAGGACAGACCGGATCTAGCTGGTTAGCATGCTAACTTCAGTAGATATCTCTGTAACATGATACACAAGACGTCTCAGACTCTTATTTCTTCATAGTCTGTTGATAGTTTTAGTTAATTTTGCAACATTTTAAAATCAATTTGATTACAAGACAGATGGTGTTAGTGACGAGGGGGTGAAACATGATATTACTGGGTAATATTTTACTGGACGGTAAATTTTTCTTCCCGCCTCCTGGTGCACAGAGACATCACCAAAACTCAGATGATGTTTTTAGAGGCAGGGCTAATTTCATCACATTTTGATGAAAGGTTACAGGAAAACAAGTGAGTGCCTGACATGATATATGATATGGTGATAATGTTGAATGCTATATGATGTCATGCTGAATATGCCTAGAAATATGAAATGACTGATTATATATTATTTATACATATTTAGGCTGATTTAGCAACTGTCTCCAGGCTAATTTTAAAACATGGGCCATTATGTACGGCTCAGCAATGTGACAATATTTAATGTCATCATGATAAATTACATCACAAGTATACCATGAATTTTGTCAGCATTAAAAAAAAAAAAAAAACTTGTCGAACAGCCTATTTGACTGCAACGAGAGCAGAATTACACATAGTCCTGTTTACTTGGTTTAATGCAGTGTGTGAAACGTTGAAGTATTCATCGTTTTTGATGGTGTTTTTTTACTTTGGCACTAGCTTAATCTGTTTCAACTCAATCAGACGTCAGAAAAGAAGTCCTGAAGTAATGTGTGACAAATTTTTGCCATATCACCCATTCTACCTTTCAAGGACCCCTTATGAAGAGTGTCATGTTAGCTTGTCAGGCAAATCCATCCATACATTTTTAGTCTTAATTCTATAATCTGATTTCTTTCTACACTCATCATCAAATGAATAGTTGCACAAATATCTGCACCCAAAAGGAATCAACCCACAGGAATGAAACTTGGTGGGTAGGTTTGACATTGTGAGACAGTGAGCAGGGATGTCCTCCATGAGTCATCCTGTCAGTGCAGCACCATTGGCAGACAGCTGGACCACGCAAGGACTACATGCACACAGACCGTTACGACGACTGTCCTTAACACCACGTCACCGTCACCAAAGACTGCAATGGTGTCGTGCCAGACTGTCATGGAGTGACTCAGAATGGCAGCGGGTCATCTTCAGTGACAAGTCCCGCTTTTGTCTTGGTGGAGACGACCAACGAATCTGTGTGTGGAGGCACCGTGGTCAGCACCAAGATGAACGGTTTGTAGTCACACATCACACGTCCAGAAGGCCTGGTGTCTCTCGACCTCCACCCCTACGGCACCATCTGCAGGAACTCTACAACTCCATGCTGAGACGTCTGGCGTGTTGTGTTAGCAAACACAGCGGCCCGACGCCATAGTGAGAGACACTACTTCTGTATGTGTAGCTCAATAAATATTGATCATATCAGTCTAAATTTATCATCATTTATTGATCCTGGTAATCTTTATCTTCCTTCCCAACAGCACTGCAATCCCACACCACCTTCTGGGTGCAGCTGTTCTTTTGATGATGAGTGTATATCTTAATTGTAATTTAATAATAATTACATTATTATTAAATTAATTACCAACCAGATTCTGTCAGCATGACCACTATATATATCGCAGTCACCTAAATGCCCACATGCACAAATGTGCTGGAGGATGTTGAGAAGACTCACCGAGCCGGTCCCAGAGCTGCCGTCCGAGTGAAGCTCAGTCTTGTGCTCCACGGCTGTCTCGGCTTCCAGAATTTTCTCCACAGGCATCTCCTCGTTGGCGGCAGAGCTAAACTCAAATTCCCCTTCACGCTCCTTATACCGCTGACGCTCGTCCTGAACAGCTGTGGAGGCGAAGAGAGACAAGAGTTACTCGTCATTAGAAATAATGAGGAGCAAAAGCTGAAAACGCCCACGTTTTTTTTTTTTTTTGCCCCTTGGAACATTTTTATTAAGAGGCAGATTTTGTTCCAGGTCAGCACCATTTTCAAATCATACAATAACATGTATCCTGTTTTGCTTGACATGATATTTTGTAGAATCTACACAATCTAATGTCTCCGAATTCCTGACAACAGCACCCACTTACAAAATGCTCACTGCTCACCCTCACCCTCATCAGGTCTAATACACGCCATATTAGACCTGAGCCAGTATTCTGTGACGTGGTATACTGCGATATTATCACAGTGTAATGTTATAATGGACTACAACAATGTCACTGCATTTTTAAACAAGCCACACAAGTTGCAGTTGCAGGGTCTGGCTGTATGTCACGTTTAGGCCTCCACATCAAATACTTTTTAATTTAATAATATTCTATTGAATAAAACCTTAAATACTCCAATACTCTATACAAATAAAAGCTAATATATTATAATATAAAGACTAATACATTCAAATATTCAGAGTAATCCACTTACATTCACACCTTGGCTGTAAGCTGAAACGTTTACTAAAGGATTCACTATAAAACTGGAACACAGAAAAGGAAAATGTGTTGTAACGTGTAATGTAATGGAACTGTCTGCTATTAAATAGGGACACACCAAAAGCTGAAGGTAACTTATGCCGTTCTGACTTACTATTGTTCATTTTAAATACCATTAAAATTATTTGTAAAGTCACAGAAATAACATTTTATTGGAATCCTATTTAATGATTTTCAATCAAAAAGTTTCTTAATATCAGTAAAAATGGTAAAAAGCTTGTTGATGCCTTCAAAATACCAAGACTACAAATATAAATTAGTAGTTTCAAGTTTGCGAATGTTCTTAATGTTGGCTTTGACCCCCTAAAAAACTAAAATCAATTTTTGGATAATGACAAGTCATGATATTTCCAAATTGAAACAAGGGGGCTGTGAAAGCGACCCGAGAAACCTCTCCATCTGTGGCTAGTCAGTGGCTACAGCATTGGCATCCCAGGTGGTGGCTAATAGGCCACTGCATTGGCATCCCAGGTGGTGGCTAATAGGCCACTGCACTGGCATCCCAGGTGGTGGCTAATAGGCTACTGGACTGGCATCCCAGGTGGTTGCTAATAGGCTACTGGACTGGCATCCCAGGTGTGAGTGTTCTCAACCTTTTCTGTTCCAAGACCCACCGGATAATAACAACAAAGCATAGCGACCCCCTAAAACACTAAAATCAACTTTTAGAATTACAATTTCTCCAAGCAATTTGGTTAATGACAAGTCATGATATTTCCAAATTCAAACAAGGGGGCTGTGAAAGCGACCCGAGAAACCTCTCCATCTGTGGCTAGTCAGTGGCTACAGCATTGGCATCCCAGGTGGTGGCTAATAGGCCACTGCATTGGCATCCCAGGTGGTGGCTAATAGGCCACTGCACTGGCATCCCAGGTGGTGGCTAATAGGCTACTGGACTGGCATCCCAGGTGGTTGCTAATAGGCTACTGGACTGGCATCCCAGGTGTGAGTGTTCTCAACCTTTTCTGTTCCAAGACCCACCGGATAATAACAACAAAGCATAGCGACCCCCTAAAACACTAAAATCAACTTTTAGAATTACAATTTCTCCAAGCAATTTGGTTAATGACAAGTCATGATATTTCCAAATTCAAACAAGGGGGCTGTGAAAGCGTCCCGAGAAACCTCTCCATCTGTGGCTATTCAGTGGCTATTTTGTTTTAAACTGTCAGGATGTTCTATTAGCCTACTACTACTACAACAATGTTTTTGTGTGTGCATGTGTACATTAATATACACAAGTATTATTTATAATAACATACTTTATATAACACTAATAGGATTATATGTGATATATCCGGCCCACTTCAAACTACTGCCTCCACCTGAGTACTGGCCAAAAGACCACTAGAGGGTGCTGCATGGCCCACCGGTGGTCCCTCGCCCATATGTTGAGAAACCCTAGTGTATATTTTATCATATTGGCATAATTTGTGGCAGTTCAGAGCCCTAAGAAAAACATCCCTGCCTTTTTTCAGACAGAAATCGCATTTGAATAAGAACTGTACAAAAATCAGAAGGACAAGAGCACTATTCCCATACAGGTGCCACGCAATGTTTCATGGCTGTAGTCTGAAAAATGTGACCTGTCAAAAAAGCTCAGCACAATAAAACAAAGTATGGTAAGCTGGCGTGACAAAGAAATAGATGTTAGTCACTGTGAGGCCAACTTTAGAAATGCTATCCATCTTGTAGATGACAGACTATCTGATACTGAAATGAAAATATGTTTTACAGTATCACAGGCCACACCTTATAAAACAAAGAATGCTCAGTACAACCCAGGAAACTGAAAGAGATTAAAATAAATAAATAAACGAGAATGAACATATCTAAGATCTCAGCAGTGGCTATATCGCCGTGCTCGAGTCAGACGGGTATTTCCCCACCCACAAACAGCATAGCTTCCATCATTCTGACTGAGAGACAGAGACAGTGTTCAGGCATCCGGCGGCCTATTGTTTTTAACACTGCATGTCCGCCCACACTGGGTAAGGTGTGCATTTCACAATGCAACACTGTAAATGATGCAGAGCTAGCGATGAAACCAGACCCACTCGCTAAATACACCATCAGACAGGGTTCATAAGGCAAATGAAGCACAAACCAGCAAGAGAGAATGCACTCTAAATGTACCATGTAAATCAGCTCTCCAGATCACACCTTGCTTTCACGGTTCCACTGGAAACAACAAATAATCAAACAATGCAGCTGCGAAAGAGCAACAAAAGCCCGTCGCGCAGTGCAGATCTGTATGACTCATACACGACAGCGTGTTGTGATTCCGCTGCCACACGCTACGACTGCAATCAGAGGAACGGCACTGATCAAAAGTCCTGCATAATTCCGTGTATGAGGTGTGAACAGAGTGATTTGAGAGTGGGTTTGGTGTGAAATGGTTCAGATGTTCTTTACAGTGGTGGTGGCGGGAACCAGGGTTCTCCATGTCTACAACACACATACAGACACTACGGCCCAATCCCATTTCACCCCTTGCCCCAAACACTTCGCCCTACCCCTCCGTTTTGTGCGTTCACATGTAGGGTAGGGTTGTCCCGACTGTTGTTGAGATGGAGGAGTTGGGCGAAGTGTTAGAGCTACATGGCCCTTCAAATGGAGGCACACTCCAAACGGACTGTTATGAGAAATCGGCAGAGAGTCATCGGCAAGACGGCTGCACAAGCGACCAAAGTTAAAGTCTCTGTTAAAAGCCGCTGTACTGTAAGATAACCACTGTAAAAGCGTTTTTGGTCATTTTTTTCATAACACGCGAGAAAATCACTAGTAACACGCTGATGTCTCGTTGCTACCTAGCGAAATTTCCCGTTACACCTTAAATGTTGTTCCATTTCATAGGGGGAAGATTTCAACCACTACCCCTTGTAACTCAGTTTCAAGAGGGAGGGGGGTTACACTCGAAAACAAGGTGTAGGGGTAAAAATAAGAAAAGGGATTGGGCCTTCATTTACTGTCTAAACCACCAGTGAACATACATGTGTGTACTGAGTGCTATATGGAATGTTGATGACGGAAAAAACGGGAAAACCTGGAAATAATAACAAGTTTTCTTTGGGGGACTATTTTTTGCCTCACAGCACCGTCTTGCAGCACATATCCCTCCACCATGAATGGAGTTTAAGGCCTAAACTATCATAAACAGCGTCTCAGACATCAGGCAGTGTATTCATAACATTATCTTTCAGTGAGGGGCTTTTAGAGGTGGACGTCTGGTTCCATTCACCACCACTGTGAACTACTCTGACTCATGTTTCTCTAAAGCAGAGTTCACACCAAGCCCACTCTGAATGAGTTATTTACATCTTAACCACCTAAATTATGCATGAAAATCAGTTTAAATCCCTTTTCAAGAGTATACCCACCCTTGACGTGTGGTGGTCTCTGTGTGCTCAGCATCTGTAAAAATCTTTTGCTCAGCGATAATCTAACAACTCTGCAAGTTTCTAGTGGGGTGTATTTTCTGCAAACTCGGCACACATTTTCATATGGGCACAGAAAAAAATAGATAACACTGTGCAAATGTGAACAATCGCTTTCCTGATTGATGTAGAGTGGATGGCTTGGGCACAGGGCTTAAAGACTAACCTTTTTTTTTTTTTTTTTTTTTTTTAAATTATCAAAAAATGCAATTTGAAAATGTCATTTTCAAATCACAATGCACTTTTTACCGCACATATTTATTATTTTTATATCTTTCATTATTGTATATTTATTTAATATTATACACAAATATCTTATCACTGTCCAAAAAATAAATAAATAAATACACAAACATGTACCTCCATTTTCACTTTTATGGATCATGTGAACACAGCAGCTGCTTTTTACACTGTGTGGAGATTTCATGATGAATGGACCAACAGAAATGGGACAAAACTACTTGGAAAGACGTCTGGTTCCATTGACTTACAGAGGTTTTTCCTCTCTCCTTGTTTTTCTTTGGACAGAGATGATATGCAAACGAGAAAGCCCAATCAGAAGCAACCAGAGTGCTGTATATTACAACATAACCGGAACTATCTGGCACAGAGCGTTCAATCATAAACCCGGAAAAATGACGCATACCGTACTGTACTGAAATTGTACTGTAGTGTGGTTCATAAGCAGGCCTGGGCGAAATGACCACAACACAAAATCATGGTGCTTCAAATCTACGATGCCACACATATCCAGACATTTGCTTCTGAAGAAGTGGAAATAGAGAAGCTTGATAAGTAATAAGAAACTAAGTCCCTGCAGTGCCACCTTAAAAAATATATATGGTCAAATAACTACGAATATTAAAAAATGATCCTATCATTTTTAAATGTTTCCAAATCCAACACCATTTATCACACTACCAATAAAATGTGGCCACAGTGCCCACTCCTAACCTTTAGACAGTACTGTACAGCCCGAAACACCATGTAACAGGTTACGTCTTGGTCTTCTGTCTGTCACTCCAACATCGGTCACTCGACTTCATAACACGCGTAAAAATGGTGCAGCAGTTACGTTCTGGTACCTGAGGTTGCTGCACCATTTAAGGTGGAACGGGGAAGTTCGATCATGAAGCCGGCGATTAAAAAGCTGCTATCCTCTGCTGTCACTACAGACTGGCAGGGTCGCCTACAGAGCACCGCTAGCAGCCTGTTAATGAAGTCATGTAGTTTTTGTTTGTGTTCTTTTTTATTCGGTGACTCGTCAGATTGATTGACCTGCAAAACTGAAGTTGAATGAAGCTGAATAACTTGCCGTTCTCTTATTCGGTGAGCATGTAAGCGTCCTGAACTCGGCTGAGTTTGAAATAATGCAGGAGGAGACGTACACACACTTTCACCTCTGTGATATTGCCGCTGCAGTACTTCACCGCAGGTGATACTTAGAGACAGTTAGTATTAGGGATGGGCGGATCAATACCTAAATGTCAATACTTTTTACTTAATACATTTACTTCTAAGAATCGATTCTGGCTCAGAAATACGGATATCATTTGTTGACTGATATAGTAGGGTGGAGGTGTGTCCTGTCCCTCAGTGAACATAATAAACAACTGCTGTAAGTGATGGTGTAGTGTAGGAACTACTTTTCCTTCCGCCTTCTTCCTCAGCTCCCTATAAAAGCCGGTGAATAAGAAGCTCCTTCAAACGTCATGTACAGAAAAGACTCGGAACTGTGCATTTATAAGTGGTGGACTTCTCTGAGTGAACTATCAAAACACTCACAAGCAGAAGTCTGACAGTTTAACACGACTCCTGTCCATAATGAACAGCCAGCAGAATATTAGCTACACCTATTCTGTACTTTTATCTGGCACAGTTTTGATCACGTTCAGCTTTTATTAGATAAATAATGAAGTTTTAAATGTAACTATTCAGATATTGATCTAATAAATACACATATAGGGACCAAGCTTTTAATGGACAGTACTAGCTAAGGTGAATACATGATCTGAACATTATCAAACACTGAATTGGTGTTTGTTAATAGTGAACTAAATTATGTTATTAATAAAGAAGCACAAAGAGAGAGAGACTCTGATTACTGAAGGTTTATTAATGTTAATGTGACCTTCTGTTATAATAACATTTACCACTTATCATTCTTGAAAATCACCAGCTTTAAAGTATCAGTGTTGGTATCAGGATATTAGCCTTGGTTTTACCTGGCATCAGATCAAACGGAAAATCAGCGGTATCGCCCATCCCTAGTTTGCATGTATGAAAACAGTGGGTGCTGCCAAACCCTGACGAAGAAGTAGTTCTACCCCAGGACCCCCATGTACATTTACCCCTGTCCAAATGAGACTACGAAGTGAACACCCACCTCCATTTCTGCGGGTCTCTGGCAACTCAAAATATCTGACAAGTGCCCGAGAAACATAGTGTGCTGGAGATGCTCACCTTCTCTTTTCATGCCCATGGCCAGGCACTTCTGGTAGCGGCAGTACTGGCAGCGATTGCGCTGGCGCTTGTCCACGAGGCACTCTTTGCTGTCTCTACAAATGTAGCTCAGGTCCTTCCTCACTGTGCGCTTGAAGAAGCCCTTACAGCCCTCGCAGCTGTACACCCCATAATGTTTACCTGCAAGACGCATGCAAGACTGGGTTACTTTCACTGGACATTGGATCTACAAGGAATTACAAATATATTCAATCACCTAAGACATAATTAATGTCTGGAATTTACCCAAGTTGTGTGCTGATACCTCAACAAAAATGGGGCTAACAAGTAATAGGGGTTTACATAAACCAATTAGCTTGGTGCTAACCGCACGTCTAAATCGACACACACGTTTCACATGCCATGCGTAACCACACGCAGTTAACTGGGACTAACTGTCCTCGCTTTTTAAAGAACCATGCAGTTGTTTGGCTTTCTGTTCTGATGATATCGGCAATATGGTCAGAAATGCAGAAACGTAGCTTAACGTTAATGGTGACGTCATCATACTGCCCACCCCACTGCACACTTGGTGAATGGAGAAATAATTTCGGATGGATAAGTCAAAGCCATCCGTAGTTAACTGTGTGGTATGTCTCCAGCAGGGCAATCTGAAACCTCCTCACCCAAATCACTCACCGGACGAGCGGTCTCCACAGATGGCACAGAGGCGTTTCTGGGACAGCATTGGCCCGGTGCCCCCTGAAGACTTCAGGCCAAACGGTGGCTTTACATCATCAGAGCTGCTGACAGCATGCAGCTCAGACATTGAAGAGTTAATCTAACAGGGGCAGGAAAGAAGAGCACAGGGAAATTACAAACGCAGGCGCTCCTAGCACTTCAGTACAACAATAATCCGATTTATTATACGACACCAGGGAAATGCTATTCACGCTACTCTCCATGACAACAAGGGAGGGGCCATCTTC
>JAVGWN010000266.1:0-14918 GCA_034552555.1 Semaprochilodus insignis | reverse complement strand
ACTGCCAATTCTGATGGAAAGGGTGCTTGTTGCGGACCCTTGTCAATCAAACTGTTTGGCGGTGGTAGAGTGAGTGGAGTTTGGGATGGTGACGACGCTAAAGCACGTTTTGTCCATTTTGTGGCACGTATTTTATCCAGCTGGCACGCTTTTGTTTTTTCCAGTGGAAAGTCTTTAGAGTTTTTAAAAGAGCTGTCGGAAGAAAGAGACGAACAGGTGACGTCTAAACCACTTGGAGTTGGTTATAAACCACTGGTTATCCGCTATAGCTACGTTACAGTCCACTTACTTTCCTTAACTCCAAGTGGTTTAGACGTCACCTGTTCGTCTCTTTCTTCGAAACAGTTTGATTGACAAGGGTCCGCAACAAGCACTTCCTGGGTGTTAGACCCACCCTTTCCGTCAGAACTGGCAGTCTGCTTCGGTACTGGTAAAAGTGTTTCACGTCTTGTAAAATTGTTTTTATTTTTGTAAATTTGTTTTCCATAATGTAGTTCTGGGTGGTGCAGCCTCCTGCAAATGTTGCTGGCACTAACAGGATGACTCATGGAGGGCATCACTGCTTGCTCAATGTCTGCAATCGTGGCTGTTGGGTCAGTCAGGAACAGCGATGAAGCATATCACTGGCATGTCTCATGATGTCAAACCTACCCACCAAGTTTCATTCCTGTCGGTTGATTCCTTCTGGGTGCTATTTGTGCAACTGTTCTTTGGACAGTGAGTGTATTTCCAAGTACATATAGAGTTTAAATGATTTGCATTACATCACTGCATTGCATTTTGCACAGAGTCCCAGCTTTTTTTGGGATACGGGTCTGTAATAGCAGTGTCTCGTCATCATGTAGTAATAATACCTCATTAATATGTATTGTAAATAGCATCTAATTGCTATGTAGGGTAGATAGTATATCATTACCATTGTCTTATATAGCATTATATAGTAACCAGATCTCCTTATTACATAGCAGTTAATTACTACGTAGAGTAGATAACGCCTGATAGTTGTGAGAAACACCATCAGCGTGTGAAACCTCCCCATTATTATGACTAATCATTCCCTGATAAGTGCCAAAACCATGTCTGCGTGTGTTTAGGTTCTTACGCCTTCTATTTTTATCCACGTCTTTAATATTGCAGTATATATCCCAAAAGCAGGCTGCTTCAGCGGTAAGCCCCTGTGCCCTAGCTCAGGCTGTGTGCGTATGTGTGTGGTCTGAGAGCCAGATCTAAACGTGGCAAAGCGGAAAAGCTCCGGTAGCGACTCAGTCAGGATTACGCCTCAGCCATCTTTGGCATGCCAGCCATGAGGACGCAGCCGTCCTGAAGCCTGTCCGGCCTGCGGCGTGCAGGACCCCGGGGTGGGGGGGTGAGTCCCTGAGCGCTGGCCTCAGACCAGCTTCTCTTGCTCAGCTTTCAGGCCCAACTTGACTGTGATAAAATATCGCCCCGGCCGCAGAACCCGGCTGGAAGGGCCACAGCGGCAACAGCTGCCTGTGATTGTAGTGCTGCAGAGCCAGCGGCCCACAAAGCCTCTACACCTCTAACCATTACAGGCTCAAAGCTGGCTTTATCACAGCCTGTGCGGGTTCATTCCCAAAGCTAGAGGCAGTTAACACACACGGGATGGACGTGTCACTGAAGGTTTTGCACGCTGGGGAATCTCATTTGAAGCTGTATTCTGGGTTTGATTTGAGTGTGAGGCAGTGATACGAGGAGCGTTTGAGCGATTACTGAATGAATTATTAGCATAGTTTTAATTATTTATCTAGAGCTGAGTTTGACTTTCAGAGTGACACTCCTCTCTAATAAAGAGGCGCGAGGGAGGGAGGGAGGGAGGGAGGCAGGGAGGGTGTGCAGTTTCATGCAAGGCATTCCTGTGGGATTATACAGCTCCAGCAGGATGAGAGATAGGCAGCAGGTGACAGCTCCAGAAACAGTGCTTCTACTTGCATGATATTTGCAGAGCGTTTACTGCATTTACAGTTTCGAGCAATAATAATTAAATAGTTCGTTAGTAAAATACACTCACCATCAAAAGAACAGCTGCACCCAGAAAGAAGTGTGGGATTGCAGTGCTATTGGGAGGGAAGATAAACGCCAATATAAGACAATAAAAAGACGATAAATTGGACGACTGTTATGGACAATATTTATTGAGCTACACATACAGAAGTAGTGTCTCTCAGGCCACCATCTTTGCTAACGCAACATGCCAGATGTCTCGGCATGGAGTTGTAGAGGTTCCTAATGGTGTCCTGTGATAATCCGTCCCATGCAGCTTGAATATCCTCACACGGTTCCTGCAGATGGTGCAGTAGGGCTGGAGGTGGAGTGACACATTTACATTTATGGCATTTAGCTGACGCTCGTATCCAGAGCGACTTACAAGGTTAATCATATTACAGGTAGGCAAGGGTAGTGTTAGGAGTCTTGCCCAAGGACTCTTATTAGTGTAGTACAGCTCACCCAGACCGGGATTCGAACCCCAGTCTCCCACATGTGGTGGCTCCCTGGTGGGTAGTGGTGTTACCCGCTGAGCTACACCAACCACCAGTCCTTCTGGACGTGTGACACATGACAACAAACCGTTCATCTTGGTGCTGACCACGGTGCCTCCACACACGGATTCATTGTTCGTCTCCACCAAGACCAAAGCGGGACTCGTCACTGAAGATGACCCGCTGCCATTCTGAGTCATTCCATGACAGTCTGGCACGACACCATTGCAGTCTTTGATGTGGTTAAGGACAGTCGTCGTAACGGTCTGCGTGCATGTAGTCCTGTGTCGTGCAGTCGTCTGCCAATGGTGCTGCACTAACAGTATGACTCATGGAGGACATCACTGCTCACTGAATGTCTGCAGTTGTGGCTGTTGGGTCAGTCAGGTACAGTGATAAGGCCCGTCCTTGCTTACGTCACATGTGCAGCTGAGCATAAAACTTGAATCACTGACTTGGCTCACGATGGCAAACCTACCCACCAAGTTTCATTCCTGTCGGTTGATTCCTTCTGGGTGCAGCTATTTGTGCAGCTGTTCTTTTGACGATGAGCGTAATAGTCGATAGGTTGCAATACAGCACAGTGGAAAAGGCACCTGAGAAAACTGTGTACACATGTATCGGGGCAGTTTTTGTATAAACATTACATAACAGTATTAAATATGTAGTATTTGTAAATAAAAAACAAACACTAATACTGTAAACATGGATACCTGGAAAACAAGGAATCAGGAATGTCTTGTTTTGTGTTTTTTTGTGTTTTGTTGTTGTTGATTTTGGTTGCTAGTCAAAAGAAAAACAAGTATATCCAAAATGGTAACATTACAGGAGAGGCCCAAAACCAAATTAGTTTTAATGTAAGTCTATGGAACCAGACGTCTTTCCAAGCAGTTTTGGGCCATTTCTGTCGGCCCATTCATCATGAAATGTTCACACAGTGAGGGAATGTGTTCAAATGATGCATAAAAGTAAAAATGGACAAAAATGGAGATATGTTTTTTTCTTTGAGCACCGGTAAAATGTTGGTTCTCCTTAATACCCCATCACATTCCCTCACCAGCACAAGTTATAATTATTATTAATATTAGCGTTTTGCTTTTTTTTTTTTTGCTTTACTCTATTATTAGTGTTTTTCAGGTGACAGGTGAGTAGTGCCGTACATACAGCACTGAATGCAGGAAAGCCCTGCACAAGGCATAAGTAAATGCCGCCACCTGGTGGTGACTGCATGAAGTCACCTTTCCTTATTTTACCTGTGCATGTTCATGGAGCATGCGCAGTAGCTCACAGTTTTAACCAGAACAAAAACAGTAATATAAACAGGAATGAGTGGAAACAGACTCAGGCTGTATGTGAAGTGACCCTGTAAGTCGTATTAGTGCTACTCCTACTGCATCCCGATGTGAGTCATTTATTATAAGTCTCTCCCGATATCAAGTCTCAATCCAATACTTGTGTTCTCCTAGGTAACGCTGTTGCGGAGCCCACACTTGAAGCACATTGCAGTTAAAGTTAGTCCAGTGTGTATGCTTGACAACCGAATAGCTCTGCAGTGCATTGCCTGCATCCATGCTGTAGCTCAACTGAAGCTCATTTTTATTCAATTAGATCATATGTGTAATGAAACTCTTGGAGTATTAAAGAGGAACTCCACCAATGCTCTGTTCTTACAGAGTCAGAACTGTCCATAGTGGTGGTGAATGGAACCAGACGTCCACCTCTAAAAGCTCCCTCACAGAGAGTCACTACATGAAGTGGTTACGAATACACTGCTGGACGTCTGAGATGCTGTTTTCTAATAAAGTTTTGGCTTAAAATCTATTTTAATCAGTTCGGTTTAATCCATGCCCAGCGGGGGGATACATGCAGGGTGCTGAGCTTATGTTTTCAGATTTCATCATCAATCAACATTACATATATAAGCTCAGAAGTCACATGTCTGGTTTGAAAGGTTTGTTGTCAGGCATTACACGTCCAGAAGGCCTGGGGTCACTCCACCTCCACCCCTACCGCACCATCTTTCGTTTGTAATTTTATTTTTATTTTTGTAATTTTGTTTTCTGAAATGTTAATTTTTTTTGCGCTTCTCGGCCATCGTACTACATGCATGCAGACCGTTACGACGACTCCCCTTAACACCATGCCAGCGTCGCCAAAGACTGCAATGGTGTCGTGCCAGACTGTCATGGAGGGCCTCTGAATGGCAGCAGGTCATCTTCAGTGACGAGTCCCACTTTTGTCTTGGTGGAGACGACCAACGAATCCGTGTGTGGAGGCACCGTGGTCAGCACCAAGATGAATGGTTTGTTGTCACACGTCACACGTCCAGAAGGCCTGGTGTCACTCGACCTCCACCCTTACCGCACCATCTGAGAATATTCAAGCTGCATGGGATGGATTATCACAGGACACCATCAGGAACCTCTGCAACTCCATGCCAAGACGTCTGGCATGTTGGGTTAGCAAACACGGCGGCCCGACACCATACTGAGAGACACTACTTCTGTATGTGTAGCTCAATAAATATTTCCCATATCAGTCTAAACATGTGTTCACGGGTGGTTTTGAGGTAAATATAATGGCTCTATTCATGTTATAGACATGTTGACCCCTGGTTCCCACCACCACCACCACTGTAAAGACCACTCTGAATGACAGTGACAATGTTCACATTGCAACAATGAAATAATCCAGACAGGTGTTTGTTCTTATAGAGACTGAAACTCTTTTAATTTCAATACATTTGGATCCAAAACGAATCCGCTTCTAAACCACTCTACAATTTACACGACCTTCCTCTCTCTTCAAAATAAATCATATCAAGGAGAAGTATTTGGCAAATGACTTTACACACATATAAGAAACTGGGCAGGACCCCCTGTGGGCCCCCCACCCAGCGTCAGCATGCCAGATTCACAACCATACACGAGAGACTCACCCACACGGACACAACTCACCAGAATGATACATTCATCTTTTCCCCACCACCAACATAAAAGCTTTTATTCTGCTCCATCTCCGGAGAACACGACACAGGAAGCGGAAGTAGAAAGAGAAATCTCTGTAACACGCATGCAAGAGGCTTTTTAAAAACCATGGTGTTTGGTTCGCGTTTGTTCAGCGGTGGAACGAAGGGATGAATTCTGTAGAGCTGCCACAAACAAATGAACCATCAGTACATGTAGTGTCCAGTTTATCAGCTTGTATCTACACCCAGTGGCCATTTTATTGGAAACACCTACCACTTTAATGTAGGGCTTTTGTCTTGGTGGAGACGACCAACGAATCTGTGTGTGGAGGCACTGTGGTCAGCGCCAAGATGAACGGTTGGTTGTCACAAAAATATCCAACCAAGAGTGTCAGGGTGGTCAGAAACTGACCAGTGATGAAGGACTAGAGCAGTGTTTCTCAGCCCTGCTCCTGGAGACCCACTGTCCTGCACATTTTAGTGTTTCCTTGCTTATGCTGATTAGCTGGATCAGGTGTGTTGGGGTCAGGGAAAACAGGAAAACGTGCAGAGCAATGGGCTTCCAGGACCGGGGTGGAGAAACACTGGACTAGAGGATGGCTAACACGAACTGTGGATCAACCAGTGTTGTAGTTCATCGTAGTAAGACCGATCTTGAGACCGTAAAATAGCTGTCTTTGCGCTAATGTAATTTGACTTGGACTACCAAAAGTCTTGGTCTTGGCTCGGATTCCATGTGTCCTGGTCTCGGTCTTGACTCAGACTTATCTCTAGCGGCCCTGACTACAACCCTAGCATCAACACAAGAGCTACAAGAGAGGGCGTATTCAATAAAATGGCCAGCAAGTGCATACTAAACATGGCACAGACCTTTTCCATCTCAGGTTTTCCCTGGAAGCAGATCATCTGCTGGGTAAAGGTGCAGGCCGACAGTTCTCAGTCTTGTTCCTGGACAAACACTGTTGTTTGCTTGGTAGCATGTGTACGCTGTTGGTAGCATCATGGGTTCATTAAAGGCTACCAGGTGAGCTGACTCAGTAAGGTACAACAATGAAAAGCACACTATAGAGCTGTCAAGAACTACAAAGGTGTGAGTACTGGTCAGACTCAGGCTTCAATTTAATTCCCGTTCAGTTCATTGACCGTGTAGTCCGCCATGTAATGTGAGTCCAGTTTAAGGTCCTGTGGCCTACACCTTTACTTTACAGTCAGTGGGTCACCACCAACAAACTGACCACTTCAAAAAAAAAAAAAAAAAAAGCAACAACACATTAGTTTCAAATAATAAATAAATAAATAAATAAATACATAAATAAATAAGTAGTATACCCCATATACCCCATATACACACGACATATTAACATATACAACTTCTGAGTAAAAAGAACGTTTGTAACCCTGTATTGCAGTGTTGTATGGCACATCAAGACGTGAGGAAAGTTCCAGGAAAGCGATCACGTCCTACCTAACAAAGTTTAAACACAAGTACACACAAAGAAAACCCAACAACCAAACAACAAATCAGCATACATCTTTCCAAACAAGCTTGAAAGTAGCAGCAAGAGGCCTGTATACGAGTGAAACACCAGGCCAGGTGTGCATGGCTTTGTCACCTTTTGTTGTTCCAGCGGCCAAAACAAACCTCTGTTCCCTCAATAGACGGTTTAGCGTTTGTCAGAGTGTACAGTGCTGGGCAGTTGTAGATGCTTGGCTTCGTGAAGAGATGCGTTTACAGTTTGCAGCGTGGCCGCTAACCTCCGCTTCTACAGTCTGGACCTGCTGGACTGTCCTATTCCACCGGCTTTCTGACTGGACAGGAGAGCCGTGGCATGTTCCTAACGCTGCTTTTAACATGCCCTTGCTGACTTCACTTAGTGACAAGAGCCAACGAGGACAACGAGGAGCAGATTTTACAGTAGCCTTCGGCTGCATTAGCCATAGTGAGCTAATTTGCTAGCTACACAAATGTGAACCATGTGTGTGGTGTGCTCAAAGGCTTAAGCTTCAGATTTCAAAATGAGCTAAAAACTATGGTTAACATGACTCATATTTTTTATTGTTAGCATTGTGGGCATTAGCATGCTAACTAGCAAGCCAGAAGGGTAGCCACCGCGTACAGTATATACCAGATTGAACGTTACAGTTTGGAAATACTGAGTAGTTTATTTCTCAGGCTTGTAAACAACATTGTCCACCATCCAGAACTGAAAAAGAAATGGCGTCCCCTGATAGCAACCACTGTTGGCCCGCTAACGGCAAAGCTGGCGGTCCACTTTCTTTTGCTTAGCGTTTTATGGGTGGCCCGCTGGTGGTTAAGCTAAGAGTTTTCGACAAAATGACCTTTATCATCATGTTTTTTCCAACTCACAGTTCAGTTAGCTTAGCTTAGCATTTCTTACTTTTCTTATCCTTCATAAATTAGCTTAGGGAGTAATATTTAGTGCCAGCTAAATCATTTTATATCATGCCTAGTCATTACTTTTTTTTCTAAAATAAAGGTCTCAGTGCATTTAAAACCTGTTTATGTTTTTCAAAAACTACTTGGCAGGACAATAATCAAAGGTGGACCACCAGTGACCAGTGCCACACAGTCCGTGTTTTGCTGCCAGTCCACATTAGCACTGACCCCATCAGTAATGAGACAGCCCTTAAAGGAATAGTCTGGCACTGAAGCCTAATTGTCCAGATGTAGTCTATTAGCCAGAACGTTTTGGGTTTCCAAATTTGGCTTCTTTAGTTTGGCGGTGAAGCTATGAGGCTATCCACACTTATCTGCACTACTGTAGCTGACAAACCCGACTCAATAGTCACCCAGATCTTTTCCGCAAATACATCCCTGGAACCTATTTTGTCCTAATTAAGCTTCACCCAGGTCTTCAATAAGGTCACACAGACTTGTCGATGTGGTTTAGTATGACTTACCATTCATGGTGAAGTGCAAGGTGAGGTTTCATGGCTCACAGTGAGGCATACTGTGTCCTAAACCACATCGACACCTCTGAATGACCTTGGTGAAGACCTGAACACGGTGTGAACGACTCGAGATGTTTTTATTATTATGTATTTGCAGAAAAGATTTGGGTGACTACTGACTAGCGTTTTTGTTAGCTACATAATGGAACTCATTGCCATGGTTAGCCGATATATGCTGGAGTCCAAGGCTCATACTTTGGTCTACATACTGTAATCATTTCATCAAGTATATTTGAAGCAAATGGTTTTATGTATCTCGGTTTTGTGCTACTGAAAGCAGGTTGTGTCAATAACAATAGTATATTCTTCCTATTGGCTTTTCATTTCTATGTTACGTTTATTGAAAAGCATAAATAAGAATGATTGTATATTAATAAGAACATTTGTTCTGCGTCTCTGTTCCAGTTTAAGAACAGTGATGACAAACAGCTTAAACAATTAATCATACTACATAAATATGGCTGTATGCAAACATCTGGAGGCTCCCCATCTAATCACACGTTAAGGCTGAAAGTCAGTGAACTACATCTTCTGCTTATATATGACTTTAAATCACTTTTTATGAAAATATATGATATTTTCTGCATGTTTTGGCACACGGTTTCTAATTATTACACATTAGGGGAAAAATTAAACCTAAAATATTGTTTACATGTCGGCTTAAATCGAACGCCTGTACTTATTTGACAAAGCTTTATTTTGGGGACATGAGGCAATATATGAAAATATATATACATAACTGCAATATTGTTAAATATGTTAATATTGTGGGCCCTTTATTGATTCCCATCTCTAGTGCTTACAGGAGTAACCACTGCTTGTAGTACGACTTCTGTGTTTCTGTTCCGGTTTAAGAACAGTGCTAACACGGAGGGCTGGGCTGGGCCAATAGCAGGGAAACACACTTTGCTGTCAGAGTCACTGAGCATGTAGACCAATTCCAGGCTTCCTGTCACCGGTTTATCCCGGGACAGTGTTCGGATCCTGTCACTGAAGCTACTATCAACTATACCTAATTTCATTACGCGGCAGGTGGAACAGGGCAGCTGCAGACTGTGAGGCTGGAGGTACAGGACCAGGCCCCTAATGTCACCACCACAGGAGTAATTACATGAAGTAGTGCAAGTCGGCCCACGTACAGCGTAATGGAGCACTATGACACACAGCAAGCACACAGAGTAGCACGGACGGAGGGTTAGTGTTTAGGTTAGACGTTCGTGTCTTCATTTTTTGTACTTCTTTTTCTGGGGAAAGAGGCACGGTTCTCGAGAAGAAGGCCATTCCGTGATTAGAGAAGACTGCAGCTCATGAACAAACAGCAGCATGACCGAGGAACACCAGCGCATAGCAGTGTGGCATGAGCTTTCCTTCCAAGCGCACACAGCAGGGCTCTCCACAAGGGGAGACATACGGACAGAAAGCCGGCCAGACAAAGTGAAAGCGTCAGAGGAAGAGAAAGAGCCTGAAAAAACATAAAACTACACACACGCCTTAAAGCAAAGCCCTTGCAAAGAAGCGAAAACCGAGCACACGGTTCACAAAGACGAGAGCAAACTCTAAAGCCTTTTGCCGCGACGATGAATTCTGCTGCAGAATAGTCACGAAAAGAGCAAAATCAGGAAGAAAAGTGTCTTTTTTTTTCTTTAGCCTGTTATTAAGAAGTGTTAGTAGCAGAGGTCAGAGGTCAGCAGAGGTTGAGCCTACACTAACACCAATAGCTGCTGTTGTTATTACTCTTGATATTTTCTATGGCCTTTATTGTTTCTCAGGATCGACTCAGGTGTCAAAGGCTTAGGCATCGTCCGTACTGCGTACGACTGGGCACGGAAACCAAACAACAGGGCTGAAATCAGAGAACGTTCCCCCACAGTGGCTCAGACCTGAGGCCTGCCTCACAAAGCACCTTCAAGTGATGAAGCTTAAGTCCCGCAAAATCTAATCCTGCGGTTTTGAGACTTGCAGTTAACGGAGGTTTTGGGACAGGAGGTTTGCAAACCAGAACCTGAACTGACAGGACATGACTGAAGTGGCCTTGACCAAGGCACCTAACCCCCAGCTGCTTCCTGGGCGCTGTGAATTAGGCTGCTTACGGCCCCCTAGTATATATATAGACGTGTAGTATATATAGGTATAGAATGGGTTAAATGCATAGGACAAATGGTTTCAAATTCTGCGATGACAAACAGCTTAAAAAATGAATCATACTACATAAATATGGCTGTATGCAAACATATGGAGGCTCCCCATAAGTAAGTGAACTACATCTTCTGCTTAAATATGACTTTAAATCACTTTTTGTGAAAATATATGATATTTTCAGCAATTTTTGGCACACGGTTTCTAATAATTATTACATATTGGGGGAAAAAATTTGCATAAAATTATTTTTATATGTTTGCTTAAATCAAATATCTCTACTTATTAGGCAAAGCCTAATTTTGGGGACACGAGGCATGCTTATGCTTATAGGAGTAATCACTGCTTGAAGTATGACGTGTTCTTTGCTTGAAAGTGGTATTTTTCATGTGACTGATGCCACAAACTTCAAAAAGGAAAAAAAAATTGTGACCTGAAAAGTGGCTGGCAGGGCCCACCTCCCTCAGAAGGCTGCCCTGATTGGCCAGAAGCTTACACTAGAGTGGGTTTTGATTTGGACCTTCTTGATCTTAACCGGCCCTGGAGCAAATCTCATAAGTACAGCATGATGATGTGATACAGTGCAGTCCAAGATTAGTTAGATGGCTAAACGGTCTAAACTGCTTCGTGAGACAGAGCCCCAAAATCCAAACTCTCTGGGACACAAACAAACAAACTGCCATTTACGCTCGAGACTTAACTTCTCCGTTTGGCACCAGCTGAAGGATTCTTGAGGAAGTAAATCAACTAAAACAGACACAACAAAACAATCTAACACAGACAACCAACAGGTGACGGAGCGTCGATGCCTTAGCCTGGTGCGTCCGGTCGAACTCAAAGTGTCCTCCTTGTTTCCGTGGCGACTCAAGGGTTAGAGCTGAGGGGGTACGAGGTCGGGGTCACATGAGGACGTTGGCGCGGGTGTCTGGGAGTCGCAGTCCGACGAGGCCGCCACAGACCAGCACGCTGGAGGCCAGCAGGATGGGAATGGCTTTGGTGATGCCCACCAAAGAGCCGAAAATCAGGTTGCCCAACACGGCCGCCAGCTTACACATAGCATTGCAGAAGCCGAAACCGGTGCCCCTACGAANGGAGGCCAGCAGGATGGGAATGGCTTTGGTGATGCCCACCAAAGAGCCGAAAATCAGGTTACCCAACACGGCCGCCAGCTTACACATAGCATTGCAGAAGCCGAAACCGGTGCCCCTACAAAGAGCAGACAAGCACAGGAGACAGAACTGAGTCAAAGTGTGACTCAGACTGTGTGAGGCGTTGCCACCACGGTACAGTACAGTCACATCTATACGCTGTTTCCACTGCAAAGTGAATCAAACCATGTAGAATTTAGTTAGCCTTATTGTTGGGCTACCGAACGTGCCAAGCTGGAGCCTGGGGGCGGAGTTAAAAATAGGGCAGACCACTGACCACTGGTGAACTGAAATGGCCACAGAATCATACAGTGTGACTGTCACATAAAATATCTACAGTTCTGCTGTCACAGTAGTAAATGTATTATGTGTGGTACACAAAAACAGGTGGGCCTCAGCTATAAGGAAGGGGGTTCTAGCAGTGCCTCACAAGTATATCAAGGTATATCAATGCTCCAGGTTTCAGTGACCAAGGGGTCTCACGCAGGGTCGCAGCAATCCTTAACTCTGGTGCATATGGTGCATATGTTTCGCTTCACCTGCCCTGGGTGTTTCCTGCCTTCCGCCCAATGAGGGCTGGGATAGGCCCCAGCACCCCCCGTGACCCAGGAGGATAAGCGGTGTAAGATAGTCAATGTTCTGTGTCACTGGCCAGCTCTCAGGACCGGCTTGGTTAGAGAAATATCGGAACATCAGACGATACCTAGCTGATCAGTCCCTGCATGTCTAATATTAAATTCGGTTTAAATTGAAGGATGTTTTTTTTCTTTCACCTGAGAAGTTACAATTTTGGAAATATGGGGCTTTATTAAGACTATACATGTGCACGTACCTCCTGTCGGTGGGATACAGCTCCGCTGTGACCACGTCCAGTGAGTTCCAGGCGGATATACTCAGGCCGTTATAAAGGCAGAGCATGGCGATCATCATCGACTCGCTGGTGCCGAACCACAGGAAGAAACAACTGATACCGGACAACACCATGGAGCCCCCTAAACAAACAGCAACAAGCAACAACATCACAGCGGGTCTGATGCATGTATATAGCGGTGGGTGATCAGGTCCAATATAGCATTGCGTTGATGCAGGGGTCTCAGTACTGATCCCAGAGCACCACTGCCATGCTTCTTCAGTTTCCCAACAGAGCTAACGAGCAGGGGGCGTGTGGCTCGGCAATGACTTTTTAAGCTCAACATCGACTAGTCGGTTATCACTGGATTATGACACTAACAACAACATGGGCCCCTCAGGAAATACCACTTAGGGTCCACATCTCTGGTTCTCCGAATCATGACGTCATCAGCGGTTAGTCGTCATCAACTTGAGTTTCCTCACATAACTGCAACCCCTACTGACAAGTAATGGAAACTCATATCCCACCATTTAGCATCATAGAAGCTACATGCCCTGTCTCATACCAGGTCAAGATATCTCAAACAGGGTTCCTGGTGTGGTCCCTGACACTGTGTAACATGCTGTTATCAATAAAAACAGGCATAAGTATGTGATATAGCTAAAAACGTGTCACCTTGTAGCCTGAATGTTCCATATTTTGACCCATTGTTTGCATACAGATCAGAACCTGTTCTATTATAATCAGCATTGTGCCCCACCCAGCATCAACACGACTGATCAGCTTACCCAGCATGCTCAAGCGCCCAACTTTGTCCATGAGGAGGGCGGAGACTATGTTGCCCGGTAACACAGCCAGCGTCCCTAGGAAGTTGATGAAGTAGACCCAGTAGGCGCTGTAGTCGTCATCGAACGTGATCTGACAGCCTGTCTTATTGTGAGCAAAGGTGCTGTTGATCACTGACGAGCCGATGAATTTCGAGTCGTCGATATCTGTGCAGGAGGCATGACAGTTAGGATCGTTCATCCGCTTTCTGTAGCCATGTGACGCTGTGCTGGTGCATAAATGAAGGCCAGAGTGGGTACCCACCGTTGAATCTCACATGCGGAAATGTCACCCAAAACAAACAGTAGGTGGCGCTATAACACCATTAAATGCTACATTCCTGTGCATGCAAGCCTTCCTGTCAACAGTTGGTCACGTAATGGTTCATATAATGACACTCTACTGCCCCCTTATGGTCACAGCCGGTATTACTCTGGATGTTTTCCTTCACAGGGACTTAATAAGATTTTTGTCTTTGCTACACGAGGCCAAAATTAATCTGATTTGTTTGCACTATCAGCAGAACCATTATACCCATCTCTCTATCTCTTTCTCTCTCTCTCCCTCTCTCTCTCTCTCTCTCTCTCTCTCTCTCTCAAATGAATTGAGGCAGGCAGATTTCCCATGATGCCTTGCAAGCATTTATTTTGCTGAATGCTGCTGTTTGTTCAGAGCTGGAATCTTAGTCAGCTTGACCCGACAGTGGCCTCGTCCTAAAGCGCACTCTCCCTCTCTCAGGGCCCAGTGCGCGTAATGAACCTGCCAACAGCAGCACCTAAAACCAGCACACATGCAGCCATACGTCTAAACACAAGCACTCTCTTTCCCTTCCCCTCCTTCTCCTCCTCTCTTCTTTTACTCTCTTCTCTTCTTTTACTCTTCTCTTCTACACTCTTCTGTTCTCTTCTCTTTCTTTACTTTCTTCTCTTCTTTTACTCTCTTCCTTTTTACACCCTCCTACTCTCTTCTTTTACTCTCCTCTCTTCTGCTCTCCTCTCTTAATCTCTTTTACTCTCCTCTCTGCTACACTCTACTACGCTCTTCTCTTACTCTTCTCTTCTTTTACTCTCCTCTCTTCTCTTTCATTCTCTTCTTTTACTCTCTTTTCTTCCATTTTCTTCTCTTTTTTTACTCTCCTCCCTTCTCTTCCTTTAATTCTCTTCTTTTTTCTTTTCTTCACTTCTTTTTTCTGCTCTCAGCTCAGCTTTTACTACATTTTCCCAGTTTTTACTTTCTTCTCTTCTCTTCTCTTCTCTTCTCTTCTCTTCTAGCCTTTAAGTATCCTGCCCCATCCTTCTCCTGTCTATCACTCTCTCTTTCCTTTCCATGTTTCCTCTTTACCTGTCTGCATTAGTGCTTGTGACAGAGAGAGACAGAAATAAAGAGAGAGAAAAAGAAAGAGACACAGTGAGAGAGTGACAGAGAGAGACAGAGAGGGAGAAAGAATGGGAGACAGAGAGAGAAACAGACATAAAGAGAGCGGGAGAGAGAGAGAGAGAGAGATGGAGATAAAGAGA
>JAVGWN010000264.1:0-14922 GCA_034552555.1 Semaprochilodus insignis | reverse complement strand
GGTTACATATAGGTACTTGCATACATGTAATACATACTGGACATGTTGCTATTACATATGGGTATTTGCTAACATGTACTTGCACGCAGAATTTATGGGATTGTCTGGAATTGGTAAATCTTGTTTATGGTTATGGAGCTTTTGTATGACCTCACATCCTGAACGATCGACGTGCATGAGTGACAGTTTGTTTATGGCTGAGCGGCGGCCCGGCTCCTGCCGTGCAGGACTGGGACTGGGAGGGGAGCAGAGCTGTGTGCGCGGCAGCTGCAGTCCGTCAAACCGGTGCGGTCCGGATCCCTCCCAACAGTGGTCTCCATGGTAATCTTAATTTATTCCAGACCTAAACTCGTCATTAGACATCACCTGACCCCCCAACCTGTCAATCAAAGAGGTCTTCAGGGATCCGGAGCCCAGCTAGCGTCCACACTGCAGAAACTGGGCTAGAAAAACATACTCCATATGATTTAGTGTTTGTCCTCCGCTGACTCTCTCTCTCTCTCTCTCTCTCTCTCTCTCTCTCTCTCTCTCTCTGTGTGCCACTGTTCCACTTCAGCAGAGCAGTAGGTTTCTGTAGAACAATTTGAGGTTTGGGATCTGTGACTGGTACCTCAGGACTTCCAACAATTTGGGGTCAGCTGAGGATATGAGTTGAATAAACCAGTCTTAAAGGGCACATGTCCTGGAAAACTGGATTTTCCTTACTTCCCTCAGTTCTGCTCAGCCCATGCGGAGGCTTAGCTGATAAATAGCCTGTTCACAGTTCGTCATGGTTGTGATGTGACAACCACAAATGCATTTGAACATAATCACTTGTTCCACCTACTCCAGTTTAGCTAGAGCTTCCTGGTGTGGATTTCTTATGATCCTATGAGGCACATTACAGGGCAGCCAATCAAAACACAGCTAATTTACATATACCAGTCCCAAAGGCACAGTGAGTCGGTTGGATTCTGAGATTGCAAAATGATCAGGCACGCTTTTGTGTTTTCTCCTCTCCACCCGCCTGACCCAGCCTACCAGGCACTTGTTAATTAGTTAACGAGTTGAAGCAGGTGTGAACAGTGTTGGGTTTCCAGGTCTGGGATTGGGAAGCGCTGCGGTTAAAGAAAATGAGGCACTGAGCTGTGGTTGTAGGCCAGAATGCCTCTTTACTGAGCTGTCTCTTTAAGAGGTCAGTGTTAATGTGGCTGAGATGGTCGAAGGTAATGTGACCCTCGCTGGCCATGTGAGACACAGAGGGTAAGTTGGGGTCAGTGCTGCTGTTGGCACAGAGCCATCATGATGTCACTCTTAAGTGTGTGTGTGTGTCTCCTAGTGCTTCACCAAGACTGGGCAAAGCTAATCTGCTGTAGGTCAAATAGGAGGGGCTAAACTGCTAAAAAGGGTGGGGCTAAACTAATGTAGGCTGAATGGGTGAGGCTAAACTGCTGTGTGTTGAATGGGTGGGGCTATATTGCTATAAAAGGTGGGGCTAAACTGATGTAGGCTGAATGGGTGAGGCTAAACTGCTGTGTGTTGAATGGGTGGGGCTATATTGCTATAAAAGGTGGGGCTAAACTGCTGTGTGTTAAATGGGTGGGGCTATACTGCTATAAAGTGTGGGGCCAAAATGCTGTAGGTTGAATGGGTGGGGCTAAACTTCTGGGTGTTGAATGGGTGGGGCTATACTGCTATAAAGGATGGGGCCAAAATATTGTAGGCTGAATGGGGTGGGCTAAACTGCTGTGCGTTGGATGGGTGTAGCTAAATTGCTGTAGGCTAAATGGGTGGGGCTAAACTGCTGTTGGCTGAATGCGTGTGGCTGTAGGCCTAAAATGGGTGGGATTAATCTTGATATAGCTTAGGCTGAATGGGTGGGGCTAAACTGCTATGCATAGAATGGGTGGGGCTAAACTGCTGTAGGGTTGAGCGGGAGCAGGGCTAAACTGCTGTAGTCTGAGTGGGTGGAGCTAAACGGATTTAGTCTGAATGGGTGGGGCCAAACAGCTGTAAAGGGCGGGGGTAAACTGCTGTAGTTTGAATGGGTGGGGCTAAACTGTTGTAAGATGAAAGGGTGGGGCTAGACTTCTGTTGGCTGAATGAGTGTGGCTGTAGGCCTAAAACGGGTGGGGTTAATCTTGCTATAGCTTGAATGGGTGGGGCTAAACTGCTGTAATATGAATGGGTGGGGCTAAACTAATGTAGTTTGAGTGGGTGGGGCTAAAGTGTTGTAGGCTAACCGGGTGGGGCTAAACTGCGGTAGGCTGAGCGAGTGTGTCTAAACTGCTGTAGGCCTAAAATGTGTGGGGGTAATCTTGCTGTAGCCTGAATGGGTGGAGCTAAACTGCTGAGACTGAGTGGGCGGCCATGTGTAATGGCATCACACCCATGATGAATTCGAACAGGCTGTGTGATGTTTAGTGACTAAATGAGGTTTTCCATGATACATGCCTTTAAAGATACTAGTTGAGATAGTAGCTAATTGAGATTTCCCTTTTGACATCCCTTTAGCTCCGCCCCCTTTCTAATTTCTCCAGATCTCCAGACTGACCATCTGCCTCCTACATCAGAGTTAATATTTCTCTCTCTGCTCACGTTAAACCCTCTTAATGTCCCTCGTTCAGCTCTGAATGGAGAGGTGAGTTTTTTCCTGGAGTGGATTTTCTCACACATTCTTTCCAACGGAAGATTTACACAAAGTCCTGCTGTGCCGTAAGCGGCTTGGCTTTGGCGCACGCCACATGCTGCAGCACCCCATTCGTCTCTGCAGGAAAGTTGACTGGGACCCAGGAGAGGATGGTCAGGGTGTCCTTCATCTGGCCAGAAAATGGACTGACAGTGTGATTGTTTTGTCATGGACAGCACAGAGTTTCACATTAAAGCGCCAGTTAGGAAAAATCTGATGTATCCAGTTTCTCCCCACTCCAGCTCAAATGAGAGCCCTCAGCCAAGTCAGATTTAGTGTCTGAAGTTTTCTGAAGCTTTAGCACCGAAGCTACGAGTCTAGTGCAGCTTAAAAGCAGTGGAAGCTTGTACCCCACCAGTTAGCATGGTGCTAACAGCATGCTAACTCTTGCCTCAAGTGAGTTAGCATACAATTTGGTGCAAGTTCCCCAATTAAAGGGCCCATATATCGTAGAAAATCGAATTTCCCTCAGTTTCTAATAAATGTGGTGTGTAAATATTGCTAAAGTTTAAATACATACTGGACTGTAGTCCATACAGTCTGTCCTGCAGATGTCCTGTCCTTTGTGATGTCACAAAAACCTACTCATTTGCATATACCAGTAACAGAAACAGCCTGATGAAGATACATGGAATACAAGAACAAACCTTTCAGTGTTTAAGGGGAATTCCAGTGATTTTTTTTCCCAAAATATCTTCATAATTGAGTGTTTGGGATGTACACGGAGTGATTCGGAGTGTAAAATGGTTCAGATCTTTACAGTGGTGGTGATGGGAACCAGGGTTCTCCATGTCTAGAACACACATATAGACACTTTATTGACTATCTAAACCACCAGTGAGCCTACACGTGTCTTCTGAGTGTATATGGAATGTTGATGATGGAAAATCTGGAGAACCTGGAAATAATAAGTTTCTTTGGGGGACTATTTGACCTCCCAGCGCCCTGCAGCATGTATCCCTCCACCATGAATGGAGTTTAAGGCTGAAATCTTCTCCAGACTATCATAAACAGCGTCTCAGACATCAGGCAGCGTATTCAGAACCACCTCATGTAGGAACTTTCTGTGAGGGAGCTTTTAGAGGGGGACGTCTGGTTACCTTCACCACCACTGTGAACGGTTCTGACTGTCTCTAGAACGGAGCACCTCACACCAAACGGTTTAGCTGTACCTCAGACTGTGTGGAGACTTGCTAATGGGACACATATTTATGTTGTGCAGCTGGTCCGTCCGCCTGGCGTGTGTCCTGAGCATCTGTCTATCTGTCTGTATGTCTACAGGTGCAGAATCTGAACAGCATCCTGTCCTTCCCGCTGGAGAGCATCCTGAAGAGTGAACTCCGAGACGCTCGACTGGTGAGCTTCATTCATACACTCCACTCACTGATGTTCTCATGTGTGTTTAGTGCAGCAGTGTTGCAGGGATACGACTGCATGTGCGTCATGGTAGAGGTGTGTTAGAGACTCTGCTCAGATAAAGAGGCGTGGTGCGTCGAGCATAGCAACCAAACAAACAGTGTTTTCATCAGCTGAGACGTGTTTGATTAGGGATTCAGCTTTCCCAGTTCCGATAACAGCACCGATACATAAACTTTGCATGTCTGTCGATACCCAATATGGATCCGATACCATTTTTGAATGACTAAACCGTATACTTCACCATGTTGGAGCGACGTATGGCACCAGGACTGACCTAAGCACTACTTCACTAAGCTCACTCATACAGCTGACTCTCCGGCTCGCTCCATGTTGTTGTTCCTGTTCGTAAGTCGAATCCTCTGTAAGGTCTCGGGTTCCTGTAGATCCACCTCCGGCCACTCGGGGGAGACAAAGGGCAACCAAGTGGCAAATGCTAAAACCTGCTAAGCGTGTGAGTGCTGACCCTTGGTTGCTCAGTCTTGAGTTCACGTTGCCACGTGCACATGTATCTCGTGACTAGCCGGTAGATGGTTTCGAGCCTCTCGAGGCGGGTCGCCTCTCCCCCTCTTCAGAGCACACGCGCACCGCTAAAGTACCGAGAAGCCTTTGTTTGTTCCCCGTTTGTAAGTTTTTGAGTCCACTCTGCTGGGGAGCTGTTAGCTCACCTCGTAGCGCTGGTCTGTGACCACAGTGACCACGGTTCGAGCCTCGCTGAGGTCCCACAGTTCATCTACAGGCACCCCGCAAACGTGCTATTGACGGCATAGCACACATCGCATACGAATTAGAGTGGGGATCGTCCCCATGGATCGGCCTAATTATCCAATACCCGATCCAGCTAACTTAATATCGGGACCGATATCCGATCCTAATATCAGATCAGTGCATCCCTATGTTTGATGTCTTTAGTCTCAGCAGTGGAGCTACTAGGCTGATGTGTAGCTGGAGTAGCTAGAGAAACCGGCAAACCCTGCATGGAATTTTTGCCAGTGTTTGCTGTTTATACAATGACATACCCAAAATCACGGGATAGTGGTACGGAAACTGATTGTGAAGTGATGGTGCTTCCAGGGTGATGAGGACGATCTCAGATCTACCAGATTAAGCTTTTAGTTAGCAGCTAAAGGCTGATTTGTAACAGATAAGCTGGATAGTTCCTCAGTTTACCAGTTATATTATTTTCCTACTTTTTACCAGCTTCTTACTGAGGGGATAATTTGGTCATCAATTAAGGAACATATAACTGTTAATACCGTAGACATAACGGCACAGTTATATCCTTTGTAGTGAGGCTCGGATGCGGGATGGAAAAGTTCTGCATAAACAGACCCTAAAGGTCGAGGGGATTGTTTACAAGGCCCAAGTCTAGGAAAAGTGGTCCATTTACAACCCAGGACTAAATGCAGTCAGGGAAAAATGAATCCACAGCCCTAAGACTTTAGGGTGGGGCGGGGGGCATCCTGAGAAATCAGGATGTAAAATACAGCCATTCTGGTTGAAGACATGGGTTCTAAAAAACGTTCAAACCTCCAGATAATGGGAACAAAGCCGAGTTTGGAAATGTATGGAAAAGCGGGAGGGGCATTCCATCACCTCCTGAACACTCCTGGATAAGTACGGAGGCTCTGTAGTCTATTGTTGCCGTTGAATTCAGTCCGCCCAGGAGGACGCTCTTCAGCAGGCACCTGGAAGTAAAGCTTGGAGCCTTTCCTCTGTGATCCAGAACCCAGCGACTGATGAGTTTGTTGAAGAGTCAGTTTGTTAAAGAACCACAGGTGTTTTTTGATGTCTGGTTTGGTCAGTTGGAGTCACTAAGACACGACATCGTGTTCCCAACTGTCACGCTTCTGGCCTCTTCCTCCGTCTCCATCGCTCCCCCGGACTCCAATTCCCAGAATACCCAGCTCCGTGACGTCACGGCCACATGTGCTCCAGCGGCCAATCACGTCCTCCGTTCAATGTCTCCCGAGTTTTAACCGCTTTCACCTGCGGTCCATCAGCTGTGTTGTATTTCTATGGGTTCTATATGGGTTCTACTTTGCAAGGTATTGCCAACTCTTCGGTTTACCGAGCGGTCTGTAGTTTTCGTCTGTCTTTCCTCGTGTTTTGACCGTTTGGCTACGTTTTCCTGTTTCTCCTGTTTCGCTGACCCCTTTGGATTCGTTTACCTGGTTGGACTGTTTTTTGGCTTTTCACCTGGACTGTTCTCATCTTCCCTTCTGGTTTGTTCGCCCCGTTTTGCTATTTCCGTGCCGCCTGTTTAGCCTGCTCCCTACAGTCTTGTTAAATAAAACGATTTGTGTTTTAACTCTGTAAGCGTCCGGTCAGTCCTGCCGGCGTGACGCCACCGTCACTGTAGTTCCAGAATTACGGATTTGATGGAAAGAATGATTTCTTGTCTTTATTTAGTTACGTGAAATGACAAGTAATTAATCTATAAGTAACGGAAAGTAATCAGAGTTTGTTACTTCAGTAGAATAATCCTTTGGATTGGATTAGATTACAGTTACGTTATGTATCAGGTAATCAGTAATAATCTGTAATGGAATACACTGACCCTGCATGACACGCTAGCTGCGTCCCATACCACTATTTCCATAAACAGTCCCGGTGTATTCCAAACAGTGGTGGAGGAAGTACACAAACCATGTACCTGAGTTAAAGTAGATCCCCAAGGTAAACTCCTCCTCCAGTGTCAGCGTCACTGGAGTAACAGTACTAAAGTATTTCCCTTCAAATGTACTTAAGTATGGAGAGTAACAGGAGCATGATTTATTATGGCTCTAATGTCCTATTATCATTTCTGGAATCAGCTCAGTGTAGGTGAAGAGACTCGAGTGTCTCTCAGTCCACCAGTCTTTAATAGAAGATCAGTAATTAGTCTGACCCTGACGTCTATTACAATCATCATCAGCACAGAACACTGAAGGAGAACAGGTTCCATTAGCTAGAACTATAAAATAACTGTTTGTAAACAAGTAAAGTTTCGGTTTAAGACTGATTTAGTTACAGGTTAAAGTTTAATAAGAACTTGCTCTAAACCGGATCACTAATGAGTTTTCCTTTACTGTACTGCACCTGTAGGTCTCTGTTCATAAACATAAACCAGCCAAAACACGTTTACTATAAAAGTGTCCCGCCTCTGGGTCTCCCTGACACCGCCCATCTCCCGGACTCCATTCCCCAGAGTGCACTACCTGATGACGTCAAACCTGCATGTCCCCAGTCATCCAATCAGTCACGGTCTAGGTCGCCCGAGTTTTGATTAACGTCACCTGTCATCATTTACACACCTGTATTTAAACCCCTCACACACACACACGTTGTGAAGTTTTGCCAAACACTGTTTGCAATTCCGAACGTTGTCCCTGTGACTTATCTGTTTTTCCCGGTTCTGACTTCCCTTAGTCTCTGGCTTTCTCTCTCTCGATTCTCCCTCTGGCTCTGTCTGCTCTTTTCTCCCTGGTTCCGACCATCCTTTTGTGTTCTGACCATTCTCTTGGATTTCCCTTCGGATTCGGTTGCTGGCTTGTTTGATCTCCTGGCTCTGACCCGTGCTCGTCTCTTGTTNTCTCCTGGCTCTGACCCGTGCTCGTCTCTTGTTCTGGACCCGGCATTGCCCTGTTCATATGTGTGCTTGTTATTTGCTACCTGTTAAATAAACCCCTCTGGCTTTTAGCTCTGCTGGCATCGTGCCAAGTTCTTTGTGCCTGACAAAAATGAAATAGAGTTCATATACATTCAGAATAAAGTTCATGTGTACATGTTTCTATATTGTGTCTATTTACCCATAAAGTCAGGAACAGTGTGTTTGATCTGTTCACTGATGCTCTGATGTGTGATGGTCATTCAGTGTTTACATTAACCTCGTCCTGCTATACCTGCCTTCCTCCAGGTGTTCCCTGATGTAGTCCAGGCCTGAAATGGACTTCCGTGGATGCTAAGAATCCATGAATAAGCTTGTTGCGTTGGGACGTGTTGGGTTTATATACACACACAGTTTCCCATAATGCAGTGGGGTGAACAGTCAGACTTTGGAGTTTGAAATGTGGTAGAGTTAAAGTACAAAGACCCCCAGAATGGAAATACTTCAGTACAGATACAGTAACTAATTACATTTACCGAGTTACTGCCCACCACTGACTCATTTGGGTTAAGGGACCTGCAGCTGGTGTGTACCTTCAGGAGACATGCGGTGGCTGATGGGTAAATTTTTTTTGGGGGGGGAAGGGTAAACAGTTGTTCACTACTCCTTACTCCGTTTGAAGGTTCCCCTCCACTAGAACTTTCCCCCTCCCTGTGGTTGGAACCGCCCCTATAATGTCTGAACACCCCGTGCGGTCCACTTAGCAGTGAATTACAGGCCGCCTACTGTCACCGATCAACATGAACTCAGACGTGGTCAGGCTGGAGCAGGCTGGAGCTGCCGCTGCTGTTTTTAGCTGTGAGATAGATGTGGGTTGTGCCTGAGCGCTGAGGGTCTCTGCTTGGTTACAGGAGGGATGAATGTCCGTCTGTAAATCTGTCTCTCCGTTTCTCTCCCAGGACCTGAGGAAGCAGATGGAGAGAAGCTGGAAGGATTACGATGTTAAAATGTGAGTTTCTCCAAAAGATACAGATTAAAAAGAAATGTTATGATGGAAGAGGTGGATGGATGAAGAGGTGGATGGATGAAGAGCAGTGAAACCTGGAGAGATAGAACAGATGCCCTCCACGGCGGTGCAGCGAGCGTCTAGCGCTTAAGCTGTGGCTAACGATGTGGTCAGAACTGCAAGAACAACAATCAGCACGTAACTGACTGGCTGAATGAATGATGCGTTAAGTTCATCCATCTGCTGTCTGTGTTGTCCATTGTTGCGCAGTTATGCAGTTGATTGACCACAGCAGTGCGCCACTGCATCCCCAAACTCCCCGGAGGTTAGCAGGGCCGAGAGGTGTTCAGCAGATACGTCTCAGTGGAACATGATCTCCAGTGACGTGGATATAACCAGCCTGTGAAATGACACTGCCAGCATGTTAACGGAACCTGGACCTGGATCCAGTGCTCTAACCTCTCTCTGTGTCCCAGGATGAAGTTGGAGAGGGAGCGGCAGAAGCAGGCCGGTTTGATCCGGCTGGACAGTGTGGACGTGGTGGAGGACATGGAGAGAGAGAGGAGGACCTTTCAGCTGCAGATGTGTGAGGTGTGTGTGTGTGTGTGTAGATCAGGGACATTCTCTGCTTTAGCTTCACTGCTGAACCCAGCATAGAGAGAGAGAGAGAGAGAGAGAGAGAGACACAGAGAGAGCAGGAGAGAGAGAGAGAGAGAGAGAGAGAGAGCGAGAGAGAGAGCGCGAGAGAGAGAGCGCGAGAGAGAGAGAGAGAGAGAGAGAGAGAGAGTTTTACTGCAGTAGATTATATGTTTTTTCCATAGTGATCTGCAGTCTGAGCACAGAGCTGTCCTAGGGATTGAATATGAAAATGAATTCCGTGCTGATCTAAATTTGTTTAAGTTGGTCTAGTGCTAGTTTATCTGATCATGGTCATGCGGGTTGACCAGCATATCAGCATCCAGAACACAAGGTATGCTAGTCTATGGTGGTTCTTCTAGCAGGGCTTACATGGCCAATTCAGCTAACATACACCATGTCAACATAGATAACATAGTTAACCTACACCACACTAGCTAATACAGCTAACATGCGGTAAGCTAACATAAGTACTATACACCACGCCAGCATACATACCTTTAAAATACGTGACGCTAACTTACGCTAACATCACTGCTAACACATCCTACACTAATGTATACCACCCATATACACTTATATTGCTAATTCACTATACTGGGATGGAGACACACTAGCATAGAACCAGCATGCTAACACCACTCCGTCTGGCGTAGCTAAGCTAGCCCTGAGCTTTATCGTGACCTGTTATTATTTTCCTTTCCAGTATTTGCTGAAAGTTCAGGAGATGAAGATGCGCCAGGGTCCGGATCTTCTCCAGAGCCTCATCAAATACTTCCAGGCCCAGCTGAAGTACGCCCAACACACACACACACACACACACACACACACACACACACACACATACTGACACATACACACTGACACACAAACACACACACACAGACAGATGGAGGCATACAGATGGAGGTCAGAGGTGAACTGTGACTACCAGAACTGGGCCATAAACAACAAACCCACCTCCATGATAATGCTAGTTCCTGCTGCCCCCTATGGGGTTTCTAATATTATGTTAGCACTATGCTAAAGCTGATACTTACACTACCACTCATTCACACTCTGTTATGTAGAACCTCTACAAGGTCTAAAGTGATGGTTGTACATCAGACTGTACATCAGAGCCTGATTGGTTGGGTCCTCTGTCACTTCCTAATTACGTTGGTGGGTAATTGAATGTGTAAGCCCTTCAGTCCAGCTCCTGAAGCCCTAGCCAACTGTGGAGCTGCTCGGCCGTATCTACCTACACACCGCAGAGAACAAACCTGATTTCTGTTTCGCCTGGTTAAAGATCTGAACTGAAACCTTACAGTGCTGCAGCGACTACACTAAATTAATACTGGATGAATTACAGATTTATTTTATTCCCAGAATTCTAAAAAGGTTCCTCACTGCAAACAGAGACCAGTACGTGCGTCCGTATGTAGGACAGGATACAGTAGACACAATTCCGCATTGAATCCTAAAAACAGCTGCCATTGTGGAGCAGGAGCTGAGGCGTCTGCGTGTTTGGGTGACACAGAAACAATAGGAATGTGTTCAGTGTTCGGCAGGAATTCTCCATCAATCTCACGCTTCCCAGACACCCTGCGGATCCAGAAACACGGTGGAAAATTTTGACACACAAAACACATTTTTTTTCATCGGAACAAAACCAATCAGTCTGCCATTTTGACTATTTAGCTCCGCCCACTTCAATTTTTTGCTAATTTGCATAATATGCAAAACCTATTTTGTGAACTAGTCTTCAGGTTTACACACAAAAATTCTGAAAAAAAAAATTCTCAAAAATGATCAAAAACATGTTGACTTTTGTGAACAATATGGCTGCCATATGAGCCCTTCTGAAAAAATACATAATTCATTTAAATATAAAGTAAACTTGAGAATTTGGTTTAGGACTAGATTCTGAGGTCGCCTATCGAGTTTGGTGCATTTACATCCGAGAGCCGAGCCACAGGTCACTGTTCTCACGGGGAAGGATCCCTGTTTCAGCGAGAGGGCTGAAGGTGATGGATGGGGAACTCTGGCTGCTTGCTGAGCTACTGAGCTGTAGGCTAATAAACACTTCTGCTCTGCTAGCTAGCATTACTGCTCCTGGACCAACCTCAACAGGTGGAGCACAAAGACGTGAGGTGAAGTTGTTTATTTTGGCTGGAGTGTGATATTAGCCTGTGAGCCTCATTTGTGTTTGTGAACACGGACAGAAACTGAGCAGTGTATATGTACATGTGTGTGTGTGTGTGTGTGTGTGTGTGTGTGTGTGTGTGTGTATGTGTGTGTGTATATGTATGCATGTATGTATGTATGTGTGTGTGTGTGTGTGTGTGTATATGTATGTGTATGTATGTATATGTGTGTGTGTGTATGTGTATATATGTATGTATGTGTATATGTGTGTGTGTGTGTGTGTGTGTATGTGTATATATGTATGTATGTGTGTATGTGTGTGTGTGTGTATGTGTGTGTGTATGTATGTATGTGTATATGTGTGTGTGTCTGTATGTGTATGTGTATATGTGTGTGTGTGTGTGTATGTGTATGTGTATATGTGTGTGTGTGTGTGTGTGTGTATGTATGTGTGTGTATGTGTATATGTGTGTGTGTGTGTGTGTGTGTGTGTGTGATGAATATGATAATAAGAGTGATTTTTTTTCTCAGTTTTTTCCAGGATGGTCTGAAAGCTGCTGAGAATCTCAGTCCGTTTGTGGAGAAGCTGGCGGCCTCTGTCCACACGGTAACGTATCTAATTTAAGATAACGGATCTCTCCACACGCTTTCCCCATGTGGTGGGCAGATCTACAAACAAGCACACACAATGTAGTGAATGGGGTTGAGCCAACAATGGTCTGACGCTCGGAAATGCAGCGCGAGGGAACGACACGCATGTACGAGACACACGACTTGAGAAAATCGGAGGTGGAACAAAATTCAGCTCCAGTTTTGTCCTTCAGCAGAAGCTGCTGCGTGCTCACATGTACACATGTACCAAGTGCAAGCACATATAGTACAACTAAGAAGGAATCAGCCCGTCACGTTTAGATTGACAAAGGAACCAGGAAAAACGTCCCTCTAGGCTTTCTGGAGGCTCCATGAGCAGCAGCCGAAGCTGCGGGTCATTAAAAGCGGAGAAGTGGAGAACGGAGTTGGAACTTGTGGACTGAAAAGGCAGCTACAAGGCAAAAACGTGTATTCGGAATGCTGTGGGCTTCAGTGTCCTAAATAAGCTTCAGATGTCTGTTTGACCCCATTCATAATCTCGGAATACCATGTAAGAGGAGCGTTCTGAGGTCAGGACAGATCCAGAGCCTGCCTGCGTGCGTGCATGACGGAAACTGAAGTGGAAAGCGAAAGCTACAGCCAGTCTCTGACTCTGATGTGAACCTGACTGTCCTTTCCTTTTAGCGGGATGTTATGGAAAGATTCCGGTGCTGTGATATAAACCCTGAGGGTGGTCCGAGCCGGTGCAGGGTGTGATTCCAGCATTGTGTGATATTTCTGCATTTTTTTCCACCTGGATGACTCGAACATCACCTGCTGTAGGCTGAGCTATAGGCCTACACACCCACCACACGGAAGGAGGATTATAAGGAATTGTGCTGTAATTCCACCGTATCCGGGCTGCCGGAGCCCGCCGGAGGCTTACAATAGCTGTGTTTGTATTGGGTGTTGAGTATGAGGAAGTAGTCCGAGTTTCTGATCCTGAGCTGTTTGATCAGAGGAGATCTTAAGGGAGAGATGCACACGGGTGTTTGTGTGTCAGGCGGCTCCTCCTCTTCTTTCCTTCTTCGGCTTTACTGCCCCGGATTACAGACCACGTACACGCACGGTGCTGAAGCGGGAGACCCCCTGTCATTTCTGTCTGTTCCAGCCATTAAGTAGGAAAACACACATATCAGGTGTTTGAGTGTTCGGTGCGTCCACTCTTTACCTTTGTTCCAGCTTCCGTTCTTCTCAGGAGACTCACTTTCAGAGACACACCTCCAAAGTTCAGTCCTAGAAGCTGGTTCAGCATCTTCTCTCCATCCAGATAACCCCAAACACATTCAGTGGTGTTGAGGTTCTGGACTCTGGGGTGGTCAGTCCATTGTTCTGAGAACACCAGCAGCAGCTTCTATGTGGGATGTGTGTGTCTCCTTTTCTCAGTGAGGAGCTTCTTGAACAGCTACACCTCCTCCTTTCAGACCTCCATAGTGTTGAGGTGTCTTCTCCCAGTGGAAGAAGGATGGACAGGAACACCTGTGGATGTTCTCAGAGCTGGAGCAGGAGTGGAGCTTGGTGTTCTCCTCTCTCTCAGAGATGGAAGTGCTGTGTATCTGGTGGGGACAGATTTTCGATGGCGTGGTGTTTTAGGCCACTGCTTGGTCTGAGAGAATCGCCACCATCACCCTAAACACATATGCTAACGCTAGCAACCAGGCTAGCACAGGTCTCACCTTCGGGTGTCCGGACTCATCTCGTCCTCTGACGCATGTCTGATGTACGTTTTTCGTCTTCGCTGTTGAACAACATTTCTGTCCCTCACGTCATGCCAGTTTCTTACGGCATCACTATGGTGACTAGCTACGTTGAGGTGGTGCTGTATCTGCAGGAGAACACGGAGTAGCTGGTACTGGAGTGGAATCGGACTGTTCCATGTGGTGGAAAAGCATCTTATATAATACGATATGATGATGTGATTTCATTAATGTGAACCCGTGTGCCCACTTGAATGTGTTTTTCAGTGTTACCCAACTGTGGGTGAAGACAGGTTGTTGATCAATGCCGGAGTTTCTCAGTGAGCTGGTGGAGTGTGTGTGTGCTGGGGCGTGTTGGGACTGATCTGGTAGAAGGAAGGGTTCCACGGAGGAACTGGTTTGGGCGATGCTTCTGAAAGCACACTTCTCCTGTAGAGACTTGCCCTCTTTTTATTCAAATCATAAACATAATGCACGAGGAAGGCGAGAAGGTATGGAGAGATGTGGATTCGGACCTCAGATAGCACGGAAAACACCGACGTGCGTTAACGTTCTAAGTGGGCTGGAAGTTGAGAGTTTAATGGTTTCAGTGCCGTGTAGAAGAAAAGTAAGACCCAAACGGTGAACGTAAAGCTAAACGGCTGATACGACTTTCACTCTCCTCAGAGCCTCTCTCATTTCATGGAAGCCATGTGATCAGGATGGGGCGGAGCTTAGATTGTGGACACACCCGCTCTCAAACAACTGTCCTTTTTTCTGAAGAGATTCCACGCATGGGAATCTCTGGGCACGTGGACTTGGGAACTAGGGTGGGAACAAACGGAGGGAGAAGTTTCCAAACCAGTCCAGTGCATTGTGAGGGTGGAGATCACAGTAGGGGGCGCCGGTGTGCTTATCAGCCTTAACTCACAGCTTATATGGAGGATTTTATTCAACCACGAATGCTCCCACGTTACAAAACAATCTAGAACTATACAGTATTACATAATTACTAAACCCCCTAACCCCTACATTTACACTAACCCCCCTAACCCCTACATTTACACTAAACCCCCTAACCCCTACATTTACACTAAACCCCTAACCCCTACATTTACACAAACCCGTAACCCCTACATTTACACTAAACCCCCAACCCCTACATTTACACTAA
>JAVGWN010000263.1:0-14923 GCA_034552555.1 Semaprochilodus insignis | reverse complement strand
GGGAATTTCAGTTCCGAGTGCTTTTTGAATGAGGCCCGACAGAAGGGCAACCAAATAAAACCAAATAAAAGCTTGCTCATGTTAGAACAGTCTTAAAGGAGTGTTCATGCCTGTTAGTAGACAGAACTTAACACACTGTCGGTCGGAAGATACTGATCTGCAATGCCAGGATCTTCTGGGAATGTAATAGCAGTTGGAATTCCTCCAAAGCTATTTATTTCTCTGGTATGCCACAAACAAGCCAGTAAACTATGACACAGTAGCTACAAAAAGGGAGCTCCTTAAGTGAACTGCTGAGGAAGGCTTCTTTCAGTAACCTCTCATCTCCTGCTATGTAGTCAGTTAGAGTACAAGTTTAGGGTGGACCAGGTTGTTATTGAGTTAGAGACACACGTAGGAGGACCGACCAGTCTCTTGGGGTAATGATGGCCTTCAGTCTTAGTTTAGCGTTTAGCATAGTAGCCTGCTAGACAGGCTATTATCAGCCCCTGAGCCGGCCTATAGCTGTATGCTCAATAACAATTTAATAATATATTTACGGGTAGTTTAGTTGTTAAATATGGTTCTCATGACCAATGTAATAATAGTGAATACTAATTATACCTCCCAAACAGACTAAAACACATTTTCTTAAGCATTCAAAAATGAGGTGATTAAGAAAGTGTAGAAATATCAGCTGTCTGAATGAAACCGTTGCCATTTTTTTTTAACCTCAATTTTGCACTTTACAAACTGTCAGATGTGCATGAGGCATAGAGCAACGGAAACACTCCTAAATCATCAATTTTCGAACTTCCATTCGAAAGCTTAAAATGTTTTTTCCTTCTTCTGTAAAGTTACCAATCTGGAAATACACGGTTTGTGTTCTGAGAGCAGCGATGAGCTGGTTTGGTTGGATAGAGTTAGTATCCATACAGATACTCTATATAAGCCACTACTTAACCATCATGTATATCGGCGCTGTCCAAAGAAAAACAAGTATCTCCAAAATAGCAACTTTACAGGAGAGGCCAAAACCCAATTTAATTCTAATGCAAGTCAATGGAACCAGAGTTTTTCCAAACGATTTTGGGCCATTTCTGTTGGCCCATGAAATTCGTGAAATTCACACACAGTGTAAACAGCAGCTCATGTGATCAAATTATACATAAAAGTAAAAATCGACAAAAATGGAGATACGTGTTTTTCATTGGACAGCGACGATATGTATCAGAACGGAAATCACGTAGCATCACCAAATGAAAAGGCTCTAACTAAAACAGTTTAATTCTAAGTTAATTCTAATTCTAATTCTTTAATTCTAATTCTAAGAGTTACGAGGCTGATCAATAGAGCAGTATGGGTATATAAAATCATGCCAGTGTTATATGTGGACCTCAACAGACAAAACAAACTACAATAAAACATCAGGAAATGGGCCCTGCTATGAGGTCATCATCATTTCAGACCCTTTTCAGTGGTCCATTTGTCAGGAAATGTGAAAGACAGCTGGCACTTCCATATTTTAAAAAACAAGGTTTTGCTTAGTTACTACCCAAACGATCAGGTTTCACCAAACGCAAAGAAAAGAATGTTTTTATATCGTTTACATCTCACATCAGTTCCTTCAAATGTATTATGTAAATCATCGGCTGTCCGCTGCAATTTAACACGGAGATATCGCTTCCCGGCTTGTTTTACATGGCTGTGTGCGTTATTGTTGCCTGCTGAGGGTCTCTAACTGCAGTCGAAACCGCACTGCCCTCAGGACATTTTACTGCGTAACCAAAGAGAGCATGACCCTTATTACGTCGGGGGAGCATGACTAAAATGACTCGCAGAGGTGCACGGCCGGCGTTTATGCCTCAGTCATGGCTACACAACGAAGTATGATTTATTTGATTCTAGTTGCTTTCTGAAATATACCTCCCCTTACTATTCATATTGCGCATATAAAGCACAGTTACCTCATGCATGTAAGAGGAAGACAACACCAGCACATACAGAAGGCCTCTCTCATGCACACAGCGCTCAACATAGAAGCTCACTTACGTTTGAATAAGTTACAGACCAAAAGAAAAATTCCACCATGTCGTGTGTCAAGCTTCCTAGAACTGACTGTTGGCACAATTGAGCTGCTTGCAGTCAAAAAGGAGTCCCACTTCCCTTAGTCAGCCATCAAACTTTCGGTAACAGCTTCCCAAGACTAAAAAAAAAAAGTGCACACTGGAAACATGCTTCACTGAAAAACAAACCGGCTTCATAAGACGTACAGTGCAGAGACACAAGTGTTCAAGAACTAGGAATATCAATGTCGTCCCACCTAAAGCATAAAAATGGACTCTGTTTACTTTGATCGAACCAGGGAAATGACCTAGCCGCTCAACGTTAAAGCCGCAAGGTTTTATGTCCAACAGCAAGGGAGCAATGTGGAGTCCATGTGTGGTATCGCATCAGGGTCACAAAGTCTTCAGGAGGTCTAACCTGGAAACATCAAGTGCACGGGTCAAGATGTAAACAAATGATGGATCTATCCGAAAATAACTGCTTTACTTGTGGAGCTATCCAGCCACCATTCTGGAACGTCTCCATTTTTAACACTTACATTTACGGCATTTAGCAGACGTTCTTATCCAGAGAAGGTATAAACTGCCAGAGCCAGAGCCAGTGCAGATACCCAGAAAGAAAAATACAGAGTTAAATACAGCATAAGTGCAATACATACCAACACCTAGCCAGTGCTCGTATCTAGAAAGGAGATAGAGTGAAGTGCTGCATCAGTGCAGTAAAATGCATTTCAGTAAATACTTAGATCAGTACTCATCTAGGTGCTTCACAAAGAGACGGTCTTCAGTCTGCGTTTGAAGACCGTGAGAGAGTCTGCTGTCGCAGCCTGTGGATATGGGCGCCAGGACAGAGTAGAGTTTTGACGCTTGTCTTCCATGTGTCTTGAAGGATGGTGGATCAAGCTGAGCTTTACTTGAGGCTTGAGGCACAGATCGACTTTCGACCTGGTCCAACTGGAGGAACCGGTCCATTCTTAGCTTTGTATGCATGCATGAGAGTTTTGAATCTGATGCGGGCAGCTACAGGAAGCCAGTGAAGGGAGTACAGTAGTGTGTTGAAGTGTTGGGAAGACTACTGCATTCTGGATCAGTTGCAAGAGCCTCATGGCCCACAAAGAAAGACGAGCTAGAAGCGAGTTGCAGTAGTCAAGCCTGTAAATGACAAGAGACTGGTCCAGCACCTGGGCGGCCACATTGGTCAAAATGACATGGTTTAAACAGCTTTAAAACAGCAACGTAACGTGTGGGAAAACAGAAACAGGATGTTCCGAATAGGGCACTTTGACACACTGAGACATTTTACACAGAGCTTTGGATTTGGTCTTTCAGAATCTTGACAGCAACCTTGGAAAGGCTATGCACCATGATTGGACCATCTGTAGGGCCAGTCACTGGCCACCCATGCCAACTGATAAGAGAGGCACCGCTACGTTCCACAAGCTGATCAATTACGCAGAGTGGAGGGACGTGGGTGAAAGGTCTGGCATAAGCACAACTACAGTTCACCCTTGTATGTACCCACTGTAAGCCAGTCAATGAGCTCAGGTGGGACAGAATCATGCAACACCTTTCACCATTTCTTAGCCTATTAAGTCAGACCAATTTACTGCCACCGCTGTTACTACCGCAGATTTGTTGAGAATATTTCTGTCAGAGGAGAAAGGAAGGTTTGGAGACGAACGGGACTGGCCAAGAGTTAGAACTTTATAGGGTTTGAATGACATAAGATGTACGGTCCTGATATAAAATGAGACGTGCTGCCGTTTCCTCACAAACAAAACAAACTTTCACTTTTCCTTGCTCGTTCTTTTTCTCCCCTCGTTTCAGAATTGGCTTAACAGCACCCATGTGGACATTCTCAATGGTCCCATTTTACATCCACCAGAACATAATTTCTTACCTCTTTAAAATACACTTTTGTGGCTCCACGAAACCATAAATTGTCCCCCACAAATCTAACAGCCCCCTTGTTCAAACACTGTGTCCCTGCCACTAATATCATTTTAACATTCGCCTTCTGCTCCGGGTCCTCCGCCGGGCCGCCGACTACGCCCGCCGCAAAACCCCCAAACCGATCGCAGACAGGAAAGCCCCATTATTAAAACCAGCAACACACTGCTTCATTCAGCACTGGCCTGCTAGATTGGGCCATATGGATTTTTATACCGTGGTTCGCACTGTAGCCTGCTCAGACTGTCAGGACAAAGCTGTGTAAACGCGCAGGCTAAGCCGCTCTTGTTAAAGGTTAGGCAGGCCTTCCAAACAGTAATTGTGTATGATAGGTTAAGCATGTAATGCGCTGCAGCCGGCAGGAGCACCTTTTCACCCATCCGCACGTTGACCTATTCCACTTCATAACCGTAATGCTGTAAAGGTAGCATGCCCTGCTGGGGCTGGCTGTAAGCTGCAATAAAAAGGAAGACGGCTGAATGGCGAATACAGCCCAGGCTGCGTTAAGCACCACTCGACCTGCTCGAATACTCAAAGCTCGGGGTTTAATGGCCTAACTCTCGCAGAACAGAGCCGTGCCACTTTGGTTCGTTGCTCAAACCTGCGTAATGAAAGGAGAATAATAACGAAACAATATCCACTCACATCAAGTGGACTCTGGTGAAGTACACTAGACTGAACTGCACACCAGATGGTCCAGTGCAGCGCTCAACAAGTACGTGCGCACAGGTATTCTGGGGCCAACAACGCATGCTGACCATGCCGGCAGAGTTTTTCTTTTTGTTTTTTTTTTAATTAAACAAAGATTCAGTTAATGCACTCATCGGTGTGTGTCGGATAGCAGTGCAAATGGGAAGGAAGAAAAAGGTAACCAGGAACAATAAATGATGATACATTTAGACTGATATGATCAATATTTCTTGAGCTACACATACAGAAGTAGTGCCTCTCAGTATGGCGTTGGGCCGCAATTTTGGTTAATGCTGAATGCCAGACGTCTCAGCATGGAGCTGTAGAGGTTCCTAATGGTGTCCTGTGATAATCCATCCCATGCAGCTTGAATATCCTCACACAGTTCCTGCAGATGGTGCGGTAGGGGTGGAGGTGGAGTGACACCAGGTCTCCTGCCTCCACACACGGGTTCGTTGGTCATCTCCACCAAGACAAAAGCGGGACTCGTCACTGAAGATGACCCGCTGCCATTCTGAGTCACTCCATGACAGTCTGGCACGACACCATTGCTGTCTTTGGCGACACTGATGTGGTGTTAAGGACAGTCGTCGTAACGTTTCGCGTGCATGTTGTCCTGCGTCGTCCAGCCATCTGCGAATTGTGCTGGCACTAACAGAATGCCTCATGGAGGGCATCACTGCTCGCTGAATGTCCGCAATCATGGCTGTTGGGTCGGTCAGGTACAGAGATAAGGCCCGTCCTTGCTTACGTCACATGTACGGCTGAGTGTGAATCATTTGCATGTCTCACAATGTCAAACCTACCCACCGAGTTTCATTCCTGTCAGTTGATTCCTTCTGGGTGCAGGTATTTGTGCAACTATTCTGTATTTTCAATAAAAACGACCCAAAACATAAAGGGAAATTTAAAAAAGAAAGGACCTCACAAGAGTAGAGACAGTGAATCAGAAGGAAAGAAAGAGTAGAAATAGATACAGAAATGCAACGAGAGAAAGAAAAAAAAGGAGACAGACAGCCACTGTGAGAGAGAGGGAGAGAGGGAGACACACAGAGAGAGAGAGAGAGAGAGAGAGAGAGAGAGAGAGAGAGAGAGAACACCAGTCAGGCTAATTTGTGCGAGCGCTATCTGGTGTAGGTATGTTAATGAGTGCAGAGGCGCTGGAGCTCCAGCTTGCGTCCATATCGACTCGTGAGGAGAACCTGGCAGAACTAATCCTGCTGTCTGATCTCCCTCCAGTTCCATGCCACTCCGTTAATTACTGAGCCACTATTGACGAGCCCTCAGCGCAGGGAGCACAGCCATCAAACAGCAGAGCAGAGCGATTAGCAGATCACTCCCCAAATTTACGCCGCCAGGAGAGAACGGCCATTATTCACTTTAGAGTGTAATGACAGTGCTTTATGTTCAGACCTGGATCAGGTCTGAGCTCAGGATGGGAAATTAGCTCTCTCTCTCTCTCTCTCGCTCACCTGAGACTGGCTCCTCTCTCTCCGGGCTTCCGCCGCCACGGTGCGAAGAAGTTTGACTGAGATTAGTGGATCTGGAAAGTCCTGCTGAAAGGAAGTTTAAATTAGACTGGCGGTTCGAACCTTTTCGATTAACTATTGAGGTGATGGAGCTCATATATTTCTGCATAATGCTTCTGAACAGCACGTGAACCGAATAGAATACAATATTAGATGAACTTTATATAATAAGGGAGGAAACAATCACTTTTGACTATTCAAACAGTAGATCAAGTAAGGGTGTGCAACGTGTGGGTGTCCGATATACAGTACCGGTCAAAAGTTTGGACACACCCAACTAAATGGATGTCGTTGGTGATCTTAAAGACTCCACAGTCTTACACTTAACAGCTCCAACTGATGAGAGTCTGAAACAGTACATATCCTGATATACCACATGCACTCTTGATGCAGCACAGTATTATATTTCTGCCATATCTCCACCTATAATATAGATTTGTGTACAAACTTCTCTTTTTTCTGCACAGTGTAACAGCTCGAGTTCCTCTTTCAGTTTAGTGAATATTCATGATGGACAGACCAATAGAATTGCTCCAAACCTGCTTAGAAATAAACCTTGTTCTATCACTGCAGGTTAAGAAAGCTGTTGTATCCTCCTGTAAAGTTCCATTTCATAGGTTTGTATAATTCCATGAGTGTTATTTTATAGTTTGATGTGTTCACCTTTATTCTACAGTAAAGCATTAAGATAAACATTAAGGAGAACCTTCTATGAGCAGCCGTGTCTAAACTTTTGACTGGCACCGTGTCATTCCCTAATAAAAGGGGTAAATGTATTCATGTTTATTGGTCTGATATTGGAACAACAATTAAAAACACTACTTTAGCACTCTAGTGGGCATCTCCTGTACTAAAAGTCAGTCAAATGGACAGCATATTGGATAACAACTACCCCACAATACCGTAGCTGGTGCTGCATAAACAAAAATGTATTTACAAAAGCCCTGTGTGAGCTACATTAGCTTTACCAGAGAAGGTCCTGCATGTCAAAGGGGATTTGAGTGGTTGATTCATAAAGGGTAAAGTATTTCTGTGATTTCGCCCGAATTACCCCAGACAGCCAGGATCAAAACGTCATAGCCTGGACATTTACTACAGCATTAGGACATAAACGTTATGGTCCCCAAACAATCAAACAACCAAAATGAATCTCCAGCTCGAGTCAGCTAGCATAGCATAAGGCTATGCCAACTTAACAAATGCAGCCCAACAGAAGACAGAAATCACACGGCCCTGTGAGAGGAGCTTTCAAGATACACAATTTTCTCCCTCCTAAACCCATCGCCGAACATGTTGTAGTACGGTCCTGCCTTCAACTTGCTGGACTCCACTGTGGTCATCTTTGTGCAGTCAAAATTTGTCTATTCCAAGATTTTGTTTTTACGTTACTGTGAGGTCAATTTCAACAGGTCTACAACTACAGAGCACGTTCCAGGTTGAGCGAATTATGGAAAGTAATCTCCTGTGGATTTATTATTTAGAGTTGCAAAAACTACAGAACCAAAAATCATATCTTGGGATTCTCAAACTGATTTTTAGGCAAACAAGAAAACGGTGAACTCAACAAACAGTGCTTGGATACAACTTCATAACTCTATTTAGAAAAACAAGTGCAATCCAGGTTTTCATGCCCTTTAAATTACTGGCTATTGCTACAAGCATCAGCCACAACAAGGTGTTATCAGTTATCACCATGCATAAATAAAATCTTGTGCTGGGGACATGCCACTCCCAGTCCATGCCACTTTTCAAAGCATCTAGTTTTATCCCCAATCCTAATTAATAAAAGTGTAGCCTGTGTAAGACGATACATATGATAGCTCGCTTCACACGTGGGTATTGTCTGATAATGTCTATATACTTATAGGGTCTGTTAAGATAACAGAATTGAGCTGTTAGTTAGCTAGCTACGTCACATTATAGTGATATCAGTGCAGCCCTAATCCTAACACTTCCTCAAAATCTAAGGGCTTATATCCTACAGCATCTGCACTGTAACTCATGTACCAAAAAGCCTTAAACAAATTTTAGCTTTTCCATTTTCAAAACAATCTACATCCATTCTGAGTCTTCAAGACTGATGTATGCAAACGAGCTCTGTTCTGACTGGCTGCCCAGGGCCTGCGTTTTGTGCCTCATTCAAAAACCACCTGGGACTGAAACGATCCTTATAACTTCATCACCAAGGGGTGGAGCTTCCCTGCTGTGGGCTGGAGAGGTGGTAGGATCTGTGACATCACAACAACAATGAATTCAAAACAGGCTACCGTAGCTCAGTAGTTGTCACATACACACTGCATGGACAGGGGAGCGCATGGTGTGCTATGGAACATTAAAAATGTTTATGCAAGATATTTTATATTTTTAAAAATTGGGGTCTATTAACTTTTCCAGGACATGGGCCCTTTGAAACAGAGCAAGTAACGGTAAGCGCTGACTATTTGAATACAGAACAGTAAGGCAGCGCTAGCTGGTGTAACCTTTACCACACGTTCCATGTTCTGTAATAACTCGGGTCCCATCCTTAGCCTTTCTAGAGCATGCATGTTCTTTAATGGGTTGGGTTCAATCCAGCCTGCCCTTAGAATGACTGATCTCTGCTAACTACCCCTGGGTGTCTCTCGCTTCCTGTNCACACACACACACACACACACACACACACACACACACACACACACACACACACACACCTGCCCCAATATCCTCCACCACCACCACTGCCTCACACACTCCCCCTACAGCCTGGGGGCAAAATCAGCCCCCTTATTAAGATGGTAATGCCTGTGAACTGGAAGTAGGAAGGGAGGGGGGGGGGGTCTTTTCCTCGGTCAACCAAGCTCATCGTGTATTACACAGGAGTGCATGGCGAATACAGCGCAGCTGCATAATCAATATGAGGACCAGCCAGCCTCTTACCGCCCAACAGCCAACAGCTATGCAAGCTGCTTGCAGGAATTTACATGTAAATAAAGTGGACGTGTTCTTTTTCTCCTTTCCTCCTCCCCCTCTCCCCTCCATCATTATTATTACTTCCAAATAGTCACAAATAATATGATGTGACGCCTAAAAGAATAGTCAATTCGATCCACAATTCATCTAATAATGTTTAATTTTACTCCTCATTTAACATGATTTCCTACTCAGTGATTACAAGACATGATAGCATTAATTTGAGCAAGATGTACGACGTATCGTCGCGTTCTCCCGTCCGCATAATGAATCGCGGAGACGCACGCCGATAGCATTCCTAAGAATGCAAAAACTCAGCACACTAATAGCTTAATCATCTGCTGATGACATCCCCTTTAATGTCATGCATTATTTACTGTGGGGCATTTAAAAATGATAGCATGGCTCTACGTCGCTCACCATGAACTCATCTGGTCACAGACAGCTGGTTAGAGATGGGGTCACATTTGTCTTCTCAAAGGTCGGGGTTTGCTTCCCGCACGTGCAAAAGACTAACGCAATAACAAGCCTGTAATGATAACACATAAACAACACCGGGGGACGACGCAGCCTCACAAAAGCAGAGTTATGCCGCGTTATAACTGTCTGCCACAGAATTATTAGTGCTGTATAAAGCTTTAAAGATGTAAATAGGGAGGGAAGTACATGCGCTTTCTCTATAGGCTCGTCGTACGATATTGGGTTAGTGAGTGAAGAGACAACAAAAGTGTCATTACTGCTAACGCACAGTGAGCGGAAACGCCAACTGCCATCCTACATTTCTTATATATGGTGAAAATATTACTGAAATAGGTAATCGCTGACATGAGCGAGTTTCATTAAGCCACGTTAACCCGCAGAAGTCTCAATTACTGCGAGCAATAACAAAAGCATGTGGTAATTCTAAATGAATTATTTCTCACTTGTAGCTCAAATAAGGTTAGGAAGCATACCGCACGCGTGTTGTGGGCGTGTGTAGTCAGTTTATCTTATATCGCTGTAAAGATGTTTTAGCAGATGGTGGCTGCTAACCCATAAGGAAACTGAGGTATAAAAAAAAAAAACATGAGACCGTTGAAAGAAGATTTGGACAACAACTTACTGTTATCAGACTTCAACAAAGCAACGCATGAAAATAAGAACAGATGAAAGAACAGTGATGGTGTATGAATAAAGGAATGAATGGATGAAGGAACAATGTTGTTGATGGATAAAGGAATGAATGGATGAAAGAACAGTTTTGGGGTATGAATAAAGGGATGAATGGGTGAGAACAATGTTGGTGTATGGGTGAAGAATAAATGGATGAAGGAACAATGTTGGTGATGGATAAAGGAATAAAAGAACAGTTTTAGTGTATGAATAAAGGAATGAATAGATGAGAATGTTGGTGATGGATAAAGGAATGAAAGAATGAAAGAAGAGTTTTGGTGTATGAATAAAGGAATGACTGGATGAAGGAACAGTTTTGGTGATGGATAAAGGAATGAATGGATGAAGGAACAATGTTGGTGATGGATAAAGGAATAAAAGAACAGTTTTGGTGTATGAATAAAGGAATGAATGGATGAAGGAACAATGTTGGTGATGGATAAAGGAATAAAAGAACAGTTTTGGTGTATGAATAAAGGAATGAATGAATGCGAACAATGTTGGTGATGGATAAAGGAATGAATGGATGAAAGAACAGTTTTGGTGTATGAATAAAGGAATGAATGGATGAAGGAACAATGTTGGTGTATGGGTGAAGAATGAACGGATGAAGGAACAATGTTGGTGATGGATAAAGAAATTAACGAATGAAAGAACATTTTCGGTGTATGTATAAAGGAATGAACGAACGAAGGAACAATCCTGGTGAATGGATAAAGGGAACACTTTTGGTGTATAGATAAAGGAATAAACAGATGAAAACAACATTGGTGATGGATAAAGGCATGAATAGACGAAAGAACATTTTTGGTGTACGGATAAAGGAATGAACGGATGAAGGAACAATGTTGGTATACGTGTAAAGGAATGAACGGATGAAAGAAAGATGCTGGTGATGGATAAAGGCATGAACAGACGAAAGAACATTTTTGGTGGATGAATAAAGGAATGAACGGATGAGGGAAATTTTGGGGTCTCCCTGTTCCCTGAGCCCACTAATCAGCTGCCTTACAAGCTCTTCTTTGCAGTTGTTGCTGAAGTTGCTGAAGTGAATGTACCAGAGCAGGAAAACACCTGTGATGGAGGCTACAGAAAACAGACGCATCAAGCATCATGGGTGTATAATCCAATTCTAACACCCGGAATCTCATCAAATTCCATCCTACAGTTCAGCCCACGGTGCGCGTGATGCGAGTTGCCGTCCCACCCCCGTTCCCTCCCCACCCTCTCTGAGAGAGTGTGCCCTGTTTAATGTTCGACCTAAGCATTTGGTCTATACTACACTGACGGAACAGCCAACGATTCCAGCAGCGTTCTGGTCCAAACCGCCCCCCACCTCTGACCGTGCTCAAGCAAAAACAAAGGCAGAGCGGTGGATTCATTACGGTAGACATGCACCCATTTCAAACTGCAGAGAATGATGGATTCCAGGCGCTGTTAAATGAGCTCGAGTCCTGATAAGAAATTCCAAACACATCCAACTTCAGTGCACATGTAGTCCAAAGGATGTATATGCAGGAAGGAAGCGCAGAACTTTGTGAAGAGCTGGGTTAGGCACTGTAATTGAGGCAGCGACTTGGACAACAGGGAAAACTTCAACAACAGAGTGATCATTAGATTTATTTCACTTGATGTTTACATGTCAGTTATTTGCTGTTTACATTTTTATTTACACTCACTGATTGGGACACTTGCTCGACCTCCTGATGTTTACAGTTACTGTTTCTATTAATGTTTCGCTCTACTTGTGTTCGTTACTGATGTTTGCAACACTTCTTTAGAAACAGGAGAATTCACTGGAGAATTCATTTCTCCAAGCTGGACCACGATACCAACTCAACCATGAAGACCATGAACACTTACACCTAGTATTTAGGCCTAGCTTTGCTGGGTATGACAAGTTGGAATAGAATAGAACCAGCAGTGCCAAACTTAAACAAACAAACACACAAACACACAAACAAACAAATACAGTACATACACACGTCGTAACACAGCATCGTCACTCGTCAGTTTCAGCTTCCATTCCCCAAATGCTCTGGCCTGCTGAGCAAGCCGTGCTAGCAACCACCCACTCAACTCTATCTCTGAAGCCGTTTTCTAAATTTTGAGATGTAATGTCAGCTGACAAAAAATGAGTAACCTCCACAAGCATGAATATCACCTGCGATTCGATTAGAAAAAAAGAACGGCACAGGTGGATGCCTTCCCTGGCACAATTCCAAGGAGAATTCCCTGTAGACTGGGATTTTAGCCACTGTTGGTAGACCCATTTGACCGTACGCTTCCTGCAGATTCAGCTACTTCCTTCACACTATGGTCTTTGGCACGCCCAAATGCAGTCACTCCTTTTAGCCAATCATTAACATCTGCTTTGGAGCCATTTTCCACACATGGACCGAGATATTCCTTGCACTGTACCACCTCTTCCCAATCTATGGATCCCGTCACTCACACCCTGCAGGTATTTATAGCCTGATCAGCCCCATGCAGCGCCATCTGCAGAAGCCTGAAGTTACTACCACCTTAAACACGCATGGTGAATCACTGTTTGTCCGGTGAGCTTATCTAAACTTTTTTTTCAATACACTGGTATCGAAACTGAACTGGAACAGATGAGCAGAATCGGAATCAGAGCTGGAATCGCTAACATTTAAATGATACCCAACCCGAACTGTGACCTAAAGTGAAGTAATTCATTGTGATATTGATTAGTACCGCCATACTGCCCACTCTTAACTGAACATTCAGAAAGTAAGGCAATCATTTTAGACTAAGGGTTAAATCTTCTGGTTCATTCGTGACGGAGGGAGCACCAGCATGGTTTCTGTTACGCCAGGGCACGGCCTCGCTAACGTTAACTACAGCAGTCTGATTCAAATTCATGTGGTGCAAAAAGTCACTGAGTGGTATTCATCATATGATTAGTACTGTGGTGTGTGAGGTTTGTAAGGGAGAGCCTGGGAACTCTCTCTCCCTCCCTCCCTCTCTCTCTCTGCTGCAGTGTGCTGGTTTGTCTCCAATTTGAGGCTGTTGTCAGTAAGAGCGCTGGCCTTGCCCTGAATAAGCCTGGGGATTGAATTACTCTCTCCACTCCGCTCGGGGTGACCTCGTCAGAGAAGGGGTTAAGGAAAGAGAGAAGGAGAGAGAGAGAGAGAGAGAGGGAGAGAGAGAGAGAGAGAGAGAGAGAAAGAGAGAGAGAGAGAAAGAAAAAAAAGAAGGGGGCCCCTGGCTGGCCACTGCACCCCCCCCACCAAACTCCTCGACAATACCCCCCACCCCAAGGGTCCTGCAGCGACCCGCTTTCCTCCACTTTCACCTCACATCCGTACTGTACCTATTACACGCATGCACATTCCCACCCTCGCTAAAATGACCCACTGCAGCCACCGTCGCCCCCTGCAGAAGACTTGTCCCCATTAGGGCTGATTGTTGACCTGATTTTTGTCTCCCCAGTGTCCCCCATAGTCAGAATTTGAGCGTTTGTGATCTTGTGATGCTGTTTTAAGGCCTTTTTCTTGTTGTTTTCTCTTTCTCCCTCACAGGCATTGTGTTTTCCAGCATTAGCAATTCCACTACACAAACAAAGAAGGAGAAAAAAAGAAAAGGATGAAAGCGGTGCAAAGAGAGAAAAAGAGAAAGAGAGACACAGATTCGGTCTGTATGCCTTTCAGAATGCGAGTGAAGCAGCGTACAGAAAATCATGTTACACCAAATTAATTACAGCAGCGTCTCGACGCTTCTCTTTCTCTCGTTCCTTTCTGTCTCTCCCGCTCTCCCTCTCCCTCGATGCCCGTCCTCCGCCGTGACTATTGTTTTCCTTTAATACCTCACGGAGTTCTACCTTCTCCTGTAAAAAATTCAGAACCCCCGTTAGACTTGTCTGGAGTCAAGGTCAGAGCGTGTGCATGCTGATGACAGACAAATCTCTTTCATTTTTCATGAGTTGCTTAAAGGCATAGAGCGTTTTTCTGCCAAAGCACGGCCCCGTATAATGCGCCATCAGTTTCTTTTTTTTCTCCCCCCTCTTTTCTTTTTTTTTTCCCCTCCCTTCCACCTTGCTCATTATGTCAAGCTGTACACACACACACACACAAAGACACATATTTGCTTTGAATTGATGTTTTGGACTTGCGAGGTGTGGTGTACAACTCGCGCATGCAAGTGTGAGGGCAAGGGCACAACAATACATAAATATGAGCAAGTGAGCAAAAGCGAGAGAGAGAGAGAGAGAGAGAGAGAGAGAATATAAAAGTGATATAGCTACCCAGGTAATTCACTGCTGCTACAAAACCATTCCTGTCAACAACAGCTCTCTAGCGAAGCCTTTTACATTCCTGCTTTTTGTGTCTGACTGACTCACAGCATTTGACAAGTTGCTCCTACAAAGGAGATGTTTACCACAGGTTGAGTCTCTCATATTACAGAGATGATATACTTGCAGGAGGCAGCCGTCATATACAGTAATCTATCTGATGTGATTAGAAAGAGATGGACAGTAACACGGATGCAGGCAGGTAACTGCTGAAACTCTTCCACTCAGTGCAAATTTAGAATTGTCCGACATTCAAACGCCATTAAACAGCTGAAGCTGCTGAACAGTAGGAC
>JAVGWN010000262.1:0-14937 GCA_034552555.1 Semaprochilodus insignis | reverse complement strand
AGCACGCCCCCGTTACATTCATTACTCAATTACTGTCCAGTATAACGCTACAGCAGATAAACACACATCAACTACAGCACGCCCACATTACATTCATTACTCAATTACTGTCCAGTATAACGGTCCAGAAGATAAACACACATCAACTACAGCATGCCCCCCGTTACATTCATTACTCAATTACTGTTCAGTATAACGCTACAGCAGATAAACACACATCAACTACAGCACACCCACACTACATTCATTACTCAATTACTGTCCAGTATAACGCTACAGCAGATAAACACACATCAACTACAGCACGCCCCCGTTATATTCATTACTCGAATACCGTCCAGTATAACGGTCCAGAAGATAAACACACATCGACTACAGCATGCCCCCGTTATATTCGTTACTCAGTTACTGTCCAGACTATCCGAATTAATGAATTTTCATTTTTGCTAGTAAATGTAAGTCAATCATACCGAGAGATTAATGTTAGGCTTTTCACTGATGAAGCGACTGATCAGCTGTTTCTCAAGAGTTTTGAAGTTGTAATCAATGGTCTCAGTTCCATCCTCATTCACAACGTATCCCATGTTGGAGATGGCGATAGGAAGGAAGTCTTCCTCCAAGTCACAGGTGATCACGTGTGTAGGTTTGAGGTTTTCAGAATCAGTCTCTCTATAGAAGCATCATTTACATATTACATTTGTTCTCACTTGAAATAAAGTGTTGGTGTTTCATAAATGACATACATGCTCTAATGAACATCTCACCCGTTCTGCCTTATCCCAGCACTGCTGATGCAGTCATTTTGCATTTTGGCGAGATAATGTGTCACTATCCACATCACTGTTTGTGGTTCTTTCAAAGGCAAGAGATCACTGATCATGATATTGTTCTTGTTCTTCTCCTTCAAGTCAGCAGGAATATCCAAATCTGGCAAAAAAAATTTCATTTGAAATACAAATATATATATATGCTCATACACACACATACACATACAGTATATTTTTTATAATGAGGAAAAAAGGAAAACTTACAGGATGAGTGTTTAACTCTTTCCCAGATGTTCATCAGCACATAAGTACACTCCCGAAACAAAGCAACATCGGCTGAAAAGAGATTAAATTAAAAATCATAACAAAATAACTATTAATTTTTTGATATGACAAATAATTTTATTGATAAAAATTAAAGGTGCTAGATTCCTAAAATGTTAGGTTTAAAAACTGTCTGCAGTGAAATAAAGCAGTAGCTTCTGAAAGTTATTAAACAAAATAATTGCCTTATTGAAGAACACACAGAGATCAGAAACTTAAATAAATAAATAAATAAACACATAAATAAGTAAGTACACAAAATATGCACTGTAATTTTATACATTCTAATGATTTTTTTTTCCCAAAATAAAAGTCTGTGTATATTTTGAACAACAAATGTTATTCAAATAAATAAATAACTGTTAGATTATAAATTAGTTTTGATGTTGATACCTTGTGGTGCATTCTTCAGGAACTCCTCAAATGACAAATCTTTCCACTCTGATGAGTCAACGAAGTGGAAGTGGTGTGTGAGCTTCTGCTGAAGGCTGAGGATTTGAGGGAGATGTTTGATGTTCTGAATGTGGCCATGCTGCAAACATCCAAGATACACATATTAAAACTAGTGTGTGAAAATATAATAATATACTTATTTTAATAACAATAAGTTACTAATTAAATATTATTTTTAATACGGAGTCCTTTGTACTCTTTGAGAAAACAAGATAATTTGGCTAACCTTTCTCAGGAGGGCCAAAAGAGCCGGATATTGCTTTGAACAACTATCCTGCTCAAGCAGATGGGTCAGGTGCTGAATGGTCATTTTCTGTTCATACCTCCACATCAGTGGGCAGTTGTACAGACCAGTGGTGGACAGACCATCCACTTTGGGCATCTCGTTGTACACAATGTTTGTCAGAGGGTTTGTTCCTCCCCATTTCAGTATTTTCTTGTGCACTTTAGAAAGATTCTTTTCAAAACCCTGTGGTGACAAATCAGCCTTTATTTCAAGGAATAATACTAATAACAATATATGATCAAATATGCAACTGTAGCACAACGCTACATGAGTAGTGCAAAACAGCTATCATTTTGTACTACCTACAGAAAAATTTAATTCAGCTAATGATAGCAAACATCATGGAGGTAGAATAAGCAGCATACCTGTAACTATACTCAGTATGTTGAGACATTTAATAGATCACATGCTCCTCTTTAAATTGGTTTAGGTAATAACTGGTTTTGTGGGAAACACTGTACCTTAAAGAAGTCCATTGTCCTGGACTGCATTACGTCTTCCCACTCATTTCTTTTGTCTCTGGTTTCAGTTGTGTCAAAGCCAGGGGCACAGCCAGCTGTGGAAGTATAACAATAAGGTTTAAGTTCATAAATAAGCCATGTCCCCATTGACCCAAAACTGCTTGGAAAGACATCTGGTTCCACTGACTTGCATTAAGGTTAAATTAGGTTTTTGCTCTCTCAAATGTAAAATAATTTGATTTTAATTATTATATATATATGTGATCCATTCATAACCCCTAAAAACATTATATATCTGTGATTACAGAACTTGGAATCAATTTCAGAGATTGCTGTAAAACCCCCTCACATCACATGTGTTACCTTTCTATTATAAATAAGCTCCTATTTTATTTGAATAGTGCATGATTATCAGGTTACGTATCTATTCACAGTTTTACACACATTTATACAATTATTGTTACATTAAAGTCACACTAAACTAGAGAAATAAGTTAGTTTGTAAATAGGATATAGTTTTACTCTCATGCAACAGTATGTTATGTGATTCCTTATTTAACTAATAAAACCTAAATCAGTGTCAGATGATCAGTTTAACCAAGTATAAAACAAAGCATAATAAAGAATGTAAATCTGGTACCTGCAGGACTTTTAATGATATTGCATAAAAACATGTGAATAGCAATTTCAGCATTTTCAGGGTTCTTTCCCAGAGCCTTCCCAAGCAACTCAATGTCTTTTCGAAGATGCTCACAGAAAAACTTCCCAACGTCACAGCCTGAAACAGCTAATAGATCTTTTGTGGCCTAGAAGCAAAAAGAAAATTCAAAGCTTGAATTCAATGAAATAAATAATTGTACATTTGACTTTTTACAGTAATAAGTATTTGTATCATAAATCAAACAGAACCAACTAGACATATTTTACATTGAAACAATTTTACTATCAGGATTATGACTGCATAAAGCCTTTATTTTTTGTTAATGTTATTTTCCCAGGGTTTAAGCCTAGTCTCCAACTTAATTACAATGGACAGTTTCCATTTAGAACTCTGTGTAGTCCAGGATTAGGCTCCCTCTCCAACACGCCCACATAGGTTAGGTACAGAATATTATGTAGATCTTAATATTGTTTCAGTACCTGACGGTTATCAATCGCTCCCCAGAGCAGACAGGAGTGTATGAGTGCTCGAACAAGGCACAGAGAGGCTCCAGACAAATTTCTTTCACAGCCCGGGACACTGCGTTTGCTAGCATCTCCCAAAATGTAACCCTTTTGACCTTCATCAGATACCCTTAATATCAGAAATAGAATGACAATAATGCAGATATTAAGATATGCTTTTAACTATGGTGCATCATAGTACATCTTATAACATAAAGGTGTTTTGATTATTACTCTAATACCAAAAACCAAGGCAAGTGGAATGATACATACTGTATCTGAGAAAAGCCATCAACTGGATTATGACAAGTTCCCCCGATCTTTCTTCTACACAGTGGGCAATCAGCAACAACCCATGGTCTTCCACACTACATGAACAGCAGAGGATGAATCACATTCTGATATCTAAAACATGCTAAAATACTATGATTGTATTCATACTGAAGATTTATACTTTACATACATTATCAACCAAGACTGGTTCACCGCACTGGCACCCTGGTGTATACAAAAGTAGAATGGAAATGTTGATTTTGCTTTACAGATATATATATATATTTCATTGTCATGCAAAACAGTAGTTCACAATTTATGGCAAGAATACAAGTGAATGCATCCTGTAATTGTGAGGGACATTTTCTTAACCTGGTCAAAATAAAACAAAATAAATTAATGTTTTTCAGAAGTTAGCTGGATCCTGGATTGTGGTGGTGGAGAGTCACTGTCTATCCCGCTGGCACGTACTTCCATATGTCCCTCTGTACATTACAGACAGGTGCTGCTCACTTGCGGGGAAACACCAGCAGCATAAAGACCAACTCTCTCCAGTGTGTAGGAGGGGACACTGGCCTTCATGACACACCATACAGAGAAGGACGCTGGCCTGCACATAGCATGCCAGAGAGAAACCAAGGCAGAGAGGCAGGCACTGGCCCAACTCAGTATTTCTGTTTGAGAAAAAAAAGGAAAGAAACAAAGGAGCCAGCAAGTCACTTCTATCCTCCTGGACTCTCTAGACCTGCTCTGCTGGGCGTGGAGCAAACGGCTGACTGGCACACCAGAACGAGCAGCAGGTGAGTGGGGCGGAGTTACTAGCTCTTACTCGTACTGAGAAAAAGAATGTGGCTGGTGCTTACGGTCTTTGGGGGAGAAACACCTTGCAGCAGGAATAGCACCAGCGGCATGAAGGAGCTCTGCTGCTGCTGTATTCATCCGGAGGACTAGGAGGATGATGATGAGAATATGGAGTGGGTCTTTGAGTCCGTGGAGGTCAACAACCTAGAGCTCCGGCCCACCCACTGCCTCCCGGCCCTTGCAGATGCCTCCCATAATGTCCCTGGCTCACACCTGATCCTGAGTACCTCTGTTTCCTGGCCAGAGGCCTGGTTTGCAGTGGTGGGGAGGGTGACCAGAAGAGTGGATGGTGGAATACGAGAACTTTGTCTGACCAGAACGGATGCTTTCTACTCTACCAGTACCTGTATATTAACTGTAGCGGTAGTTTGGTGAGACACAATTCTCACACTTTCTACATTCTGTACTAGAAACCAAAGTACAATTATATAAAAGAAATTACGCGCCTTATTGTGTCAACAATTAAAAAACATTATACATGCATTCATAACACACTTAGGTCATGCTTTGAATAAAACAATGACTTACTCCAGAATGTTTCAGTTGAACCTGTATTTATCAGTCCTTCCATCTGTTGTTGGATGTCAGGCATCGTTGGTATGAATGTTCTCTGTAAGTTTTAAGCAAGCTTGTCAGCTATAGCATCAAGTCGTCTTAAACAGAGTTAACATTTCATTATGTATGTCTTCCACTTCCACACAAACATGCATTGTGTTTAATTTAAATTTAATAAGAAATATTTTATTTCAGTTTTTAGTATGTTTTTTTAAAACTCAGTTCAACAGAGCTAAGAAATCACCACCCAATTCAACTTATCCTAATTCAACAAAAAACCTCATCTGACACAGCCAGATGTACTTCATCCAATACAGCCATGCAAGTCCCATACAAATTCAACCCAACCACACAAATCTCATTTGAATTCAACCCAATTTGAAACTTGAAAATATATGGCTGTCTTGAATTTGATGCCACCAACACGTTTCTGTGAAATCGGGACAGGCTAATGTTCAGCACTTTTTTCATCAGCTCTTCTTTTAACAGCTCTCTGTAAGCGTTTCGGAAATGAGGAGACAATTGCTGTAGATTTGAAAGAGAAACGTTTTCCATTCTTGTTTGATGTCAGATTTCAGCTGCATAACGGTTTGTGGTCTGTGTAAATGTATTTTTGATTTCATAATCTAATCGCTAAATGTTTTCACTAGGTGACAGAACATGCTGAACATGCTGCTGTAATATGTTGTTTTTTTTGTTTCAAAACCCATCTATAACTGCTGTGTTTATGTATGTTATCTGGCAAATCCCATCCTAATTTAACACAGCCGGTCAAATCCCATCCTAGTTCAACAAAATCACATCCAAATCCAACAGAGCAAGGAAAATCACTTCTAAATCCAACAAACACCGTTAAGAATATCCCGTCTGAATTTAATATTATTTTAATGTCATCTGTAAGAAATGTATACATCCAAATGATTTTGCAGTCCCTTTACTTTTCACTAGCTGTCAATAACAGCAATTCTCTCACAAAATATGCATCACCACGAAAGTATACAAAGCAAACACATTTTTGAATCAAGTTGCAATTTCCAAAGATACTGAACCTCATGAACATAAAACAACAGCATTATGTTTGTGTACGTAGCCACCATAGATATGATTTGCCCAGCCTCAGATAACAATGCTCCATGCCACAAAGCAAGTATAATCACCAAATGCTATAAGAACAGTACAGCAAGTTTTAGCTTCAGTGTCCAGCACATTCTCCAGATCAAAACCCCGCTGATCATTGTTAGGATGAAGTGGAATGACACAGCAACACTTAGCAGACTGCCAAATCTACAGGTACAATCCTGTGCAGGGCAAGTAGGATCATTACTGCACACACCTAATAAACTGGTAACTCTGTAAAATATTTTTTAAATATTTTTTCTCATGCCTTTCTCCAGAATATAAAATCTAGATATTAATCAGCATCACTCAGTTGATATGAGGGATGGCAATAGAAACAAAATTAATGATGACAAAAAATACAAAACGCTTTCCTTTAATGCGTATCTGATGTTTTTGCAAGGGCCAGGAGTAGCAGTTTGGTTAGTCCAGTGATTACAGATCATTGTCAGAGTCATTGTAACCAAATCGGTCAATATATCATTCAGTCACCAGCATAAAAGTGTCCTTACTGACATCATGTATACCTAACATACTTAAACTGTGGCATTTTTGAAGCGAACCATATATTAAAATGGCAACCTTGCCTTTGCAATAGCTATTCATATCTATTGCTTATCAAATATTTTTAAATGTAATTAGCTTTTTGAATGCAGTAAAATTACCTTCATTTTTTTAGGCTTAAAACAAAGTGTCTTAAGCAGTTTCATCTCTGGAGACGTGGACTGATTTACCACAATAACAGTATGGAGGACGATTGCCCACAGGCTGGAGTCATGAGAGAGGCGGAGCTCCTTTGAGACTTTAGAGAGTCTATTCTCCATCACATTCTTACAGATCACAGACATGTTTCCCCAATTTTTGTTTTCTTTTGCCATCATCTCCACTTGTGTTATCTGCAAGTGTAGTTTACAAAAGGAAGAACATATAAATAAAAAAGTCATAATGAACAGATATATACACACATAGAGCCTAGTAGTGAGTTTAACATTGAATGTGCTGTTGCTACTTGTGACTTTTAATGATTTACTTATTTTTTAGGTAGCAGTATGCTGAAAACGAGATGACAAAACATTTACGTTAAGATTATAGTTCTAGTGTTACAAGACTGAGACAAGACTAAAATGTAACGTTAAAAAAGGACACAAAAATGTGAATATAACATTCAATTGAAAACTACACACACCAGACACAATATGCAATTTTTTGTAATTTTCCTAAACTGTTCTCACTGCAAACAGCTGATATTTTGTGAGTTCTTTCATTAACAGCTGGCACCTTAGCAGAGGAGTTTGAGCTGATTTGGAGATGCGTCTCCACTAAACAAAACACAGAACAAAAGGACTGAATGTCTTTAAACACAAATGAGATCTGACTCTTTGCTCTCAGCAGCACAACTGGACTTGTAGCACAGGTGCCACAAGTAGGTGCCACTATCACAGTACAATGCTGGAATTCACTGAGCTCCTGAGAGCGACCCATTTTTCACTAATGTCTGTAGGAGCAGTCTGCATGTCTAGGTGCTTGGTTTAATACACCTGTGGCCATGGAAGTGATTGGAACACCTAAATTCAATGATATGGATGGGGAGTGAATGGTTTTGGCAATATAGTGTAGATAGACACATATACAGACAGACAAGGAAATTACAGTCATTATTAATAGCCATGCTATCACATATTGGTGCATCTTACCAATGAACTTTTTCCTTTAACTGATTTTATGTCATGCAAAATCTCTCTCACTGCTGCCAGAGTCACACAAACAGGGAACATTGGGCTTTTCTCTTCTGCTGCTTTCTGTATGAAGAAGAAAAATAACAAAAGATTAATAGTTTGTTACCAGAAATTTCTTAGATGGGAACAGGGTAGCCAGGTCACCAAAAAACCCTCTGATAATTGTTACGGGTTGCATGGTTTAAGAGTATGTCTGTGTTGAGATGATGGTATTAGTAAAATCAGCAGGGCTAGGTGTGATGCGGAGTCATGGTATAATACATTGCATTATGTTGTGAGCAAGCCTCTGAGAGCCCCTGACAGAGCTTTATGTGCAGATCTATTAGCTTCTACTGCACAATATTTCGTCATTTTTATTTGCATTTGCTGTTAGCAAACATGGCAGCCCGACGCTATACTGAGAGACACTACTTCTGTATGTGTAGCTCAATAAATATTGCCCATATCAGTCTAAATTTATCATCATTTATTGTTCCTGGTAACCTTTATGTTCCTTCCCAATAGCACTGCTACAGTTAAATGTAGTTCATATTACAGTTTAGTGTAGTTTATGAGCAAATCAATACCTAACATTACATCAGTTTCTGATGTATAACCTTACTTATAAGCTTACTCAATTTGGTTCTCAATGTCTTCCATCTTGTACTGACGACAGGAGAATCAAACCACTTTGCAAAGTCTTCTCAAGCACATCTCAAAGACTTCTGGTCATGCAGAAATGCTCCTACTTTTACTATTAAACACAGCTGTGAGTTTGATAGTTGAGGGTTTTTTTCTGACTGCATTTCTTCCACAAAGTTGAAGTGGTTCTTCCAGGTGTTAATAATGTGTTGGGCAGTTCTGAACTCCAGTCATTCCAGTCAGTTCCAGTCATTTCAGCTTCTCCTTAGCTGTTTTTTTATTTATTTATTTTTTTTTATTTTTAGTTTAATTTGGACCTTCTGAAACACAATAACATCTTTTCTACAACTATGATTTACATCTTCCCAAATGGTTGTTTAGGAAATGACAAGCTACTGCATCAAATAAATAAGAATTGTTGCCAGTTGAAACGTATTAATCACTACAGTAATTATCCAAATAGTCTCAAGTGTCTGCTTATTTAAATCCAAACTATGACTTTTTTTGATCAGGCAGTGTGTAATAAGAGAAGCAGTACCGGAGGAAGATGATAGGATCCAAGATTTGTAGACAAAACACCAATAACCTACAAATATGTGGATGAGGACAGATCTGTAAAGATCTGAAAGCCATTATAAGCTAAATTAAAGTACAGAGTAAAAAGATGGTATTCAGCTCAACATACAGAAAACAGTGTACGACCATGAGAAAGACTGCTGGCTGTTTCTTGATGATGTAGAAGAGGTGCACAGCTTCTCCTTACTTGGATCAACTATTACTAAAGTATCCAACANCTGGCTATGGTCTATACTGCAGTTCTTTATCTACAAATCAGATCAAGTTATTGATGGGATATTCGGTTTGGTTACTATGCTGTTTCATACATACAACATCTATGTGACATGAGCAATGAAGAGCGTAACTGTGCTATGCCTCGAATGCACTGGCCATTCACACATGCAAAACGGTACTGCAGGCTTATACCACAAGATATCAGACTCTTGGTTCTATGGATATCCATCTTCCAAATCCAATTTTAGATTCACAATAGTCTAGTCAGTTACTATACTTTACTTAATGCAAAGATAATTTATAAAAGAGATGAATGCTATTTTCCACTACTGGAAGTTTGTCAATTGTGATTGAGTAATTGTTTTCAAGCCTGAACATGGAAAATGTATATACAGCATTAAATGTTTTCACCCTTTTTTCCTCTAACAGAATCAATCTAGCCTGAACAGAACAATAACTTACTGGACAAAAGATATACAATGTAATGGCCAAAACGTACCGCCTTCAGACTGTATGTATCTGTTAGGTTACTGACAATGTCAGCGTACATCTCTCCATAAACAAGGAATCTGTCACAAAGACGCCCAGTTTCATCCTGAAATGTAAAAATAGTGTCAGAATAATAACAAACACAGATAAAAGTTCAGTTGGTAAAGGGAGTATGTTTATTACTTACTTTAAAGAATTGTTACAAAACTATATACCACACATTTAATTTCTCTTTAAATTATCTTTGTGATTGTAATATACCTTCCAGGCTTGGAGTCCTTCAGCCATAACCCAATCCAGTTTCTCATTCTGCTGAATCCTTTGAATGATTTTGAAGCCAAACGTATTACACAAAGTCCGAATCAAGAAAATATGAACCCACTTATTTTTTGTGAAGGTTTCCTGAAGTTTCTGGAAGAGCATATTTGTTTCATCTTTAACTTTTTTCTTTCCTGAATAATAAAATAAAGAGTATGATTACACACAGCAAAGGTTTTTAGAATAACATTATCAACAAAAAATACCAACAGAATAAAGTATAAAAATAAGTTTCTGTACTTTGACTGGATAACATTCTGTCTAATCACACAGATTAAATTTATAGTGCTGAATTATTATTCTTATTTTCTATTTCATCTTTTTTCTTTTGTGTCCTAACACCTTTCTGAAATTAATGCAAATTACAGTTTGATTATATTTTTCTTTGTTATTTTAATTAAAGAATTATACAAGCTATGCTATAGATATTTGTAATAATGTTTTTCTATAGAATTTCCCTTATTCTATTCTCTAATTTTAATTCCTCTTATTTTAGTATAGTATATTTTACATGAACCCTTAGTGTCTATATTTCAGCACAATTACTACTGTTATAAACCTAACATGCTTACTATTGTTATAAAATGAATCCTGAGATTAGTGAAAAGTTCCTACTACTATACTAGCATTATACTAGTACTAAAATCAATGAAGGGTCTCTTTTTCAGTTCCAACAGGAGATGCTTTACTCTTACAGAAAATGGTTCCTGAATAATTCTTGCTTTGATGTACGGTTTGAGGAAAAATCTTTATTGATATAGAACATTCACATTCTTCACATCTCTTTAAACCTCTAAATTCCTCAAACGTAAAGGTTTTGGACATTTCAATTCCTGTCTTTTTACATTTACATTCATATCTTCTCCCAAAAAGTAAAAAGGTTCACCTTGAGCTTGGACCAAATCTCCAATAACATTTGCTGTAACTGAAACAGCAAATCTCGTTTTAGCAATGTTGTACAAGACATCAAATGTTACATCGCATTCTGCTCTTCCAGATGCTAAGAAGTCCACGTTGGCACATTCAAGGGCTTTTGATATCAAGGCCTTACGAGCAGATCTGTGTATCTGATCCTTGATTTGAAAATGGTAAAAAACAACAACAAAAAAAAACAACATGTTATTAGTGTACATGGTTAGTTGACTGAATTATGAATTCCAAAGTCCTGAAGCAGAGGTGGGAAGTGATTAACTTTTCCCCAGCTATATATTTAAGGAAAATGACATTACTTCATGTCTGGCCAGCATCTGTACTGTTTTGTGATTGGCCATGCCCTATACATTTTATGCTAGACCTAGAGAATTCAAAAATGATCTAAAAATTCAATGCAGTTCTATATTACTTAGAATCAATATAACTGAGGCAACGAGAAGAGAAAAGAAACCCTTTGCTGCAGTTCCAAAGACTTGTAGAATTGCTGCAACAATGAAGCTGTTCTGGTAGAATGTTATAACTGTTATAAGGTGTATCTCTTTTGTAAGAACATTACCTCTGTGCAGCGAACCACCATGAAGTATAATTCATGAGTGTTCTGTTGGTTGGATTTTACTGCAGTTTCAATGTATTTCTGAAGGTGAGGTCCCATTTGATCCATCCTGGAACATATGAATATAAAATGAACATGCAAAGTTTAAGAGAACAATTCTACTCATTGAAATGAAGCTGCAAAGAGTCACATCATGTCCAGCTGAATACTGTTTTGATGGAATTTCACTATCCCAAAGTGAAAGTATCACCAGTTTCCAGTATAAACATCACACTAAGAATTGCTATTGAAAATTATTGTTATTGAATATTTACACATTATCAAGTTGATCCTTTGGAACTTTATATGTGCAGAACCTTTTAACTGTGTAGACTAAACCCAATTCCTCACCTCCCTTCAACTTAGAAGAGGTATTGGTTTTGGAAACCTTAATCTCAAGTGTTACCCAGCACATTGATTACTGTACTGTTAATGACTTTCCTTATTTTAATACACATCACTGAGACAAATTAGTAGTCCATTAAATGTTATAATAATAATAATAATAATAATAATGTGTTGGTCTATAACAGTAATGTATATACGAGTGTGTAAGAGACCTGAAAAACAGAGAAAGGTCACTACCTGCTCCTGAGAAGTATCCTGAGCACTAGAGACTTCACAGCTGAGCTCGGGTCCATGGATTCATGAAACGGTAACTTCTCTATTGCCTTTCTGCTGGGCTTTCCTTGAATAAAATTAATAGAATAATCAGATTTTCAAAATACAAACAAGACCATTCAGCTATCAAAGTACCATTAATTTAAATCTGTTCCTCAGTCCTGGTGTGATAAAGAATTATATTATTATATTTCAATACAGTGATCATAATAATTTAATTATTTTTAAAAATACATATATATTTGCATTTATTCTTGCACACATTTTCAAAAACAAACACATAACAATATGTACAACTGTAACCAGTAGTGAATAGCTCTTACCTTTTCTTTCTGGGCTTCCTGTAACAAAATCAAGAAGGAGTTTTGCCACTCCATCAGGTATTTCAGTGTTTTCTCCGGCACAGGACTTCATTATGAACTCCACAAAAAAGGAATTGCAATGACTTCGGAACTTTTTCATTTGAATTATTGCCTCCCTAAACAAACAGATAATTCTGTCTCGGTTATAAGTTCACTCTCAAAAGCCAGACAGATTTACAGTACTGCTAGAAAATACAGTACGACTTTTTAATTTATTATTAAATAAAATGAAGTTAAAATCACTAAGAATATCTTAAATACCAGCTTGGGTGTGAACAAACATCTGAGTGTTAATGGCAATAGAAGTTTGATTTAAGTATTATGTATAAATATTACCTTTAAAAGATGAAATTCAGTAGAAATGTGTTTCAGTTTCTTTTTATTTAAAGTAAATACACGTTAAGGCCCGAAGTATGTGCATGACACATAACCATTACATCTAATTGACCTTGTTGGATGTCCCATTCCAAACCTATGTTCATTAATACATGGCCCCCTGCCCTTTGCAGCTTTAACAGCTTCCACTGTTTTGGGAAGCTTTCCACAAGATTTTAAAGTGTATCGGTACATTTATGTCTATTCAGTCAAAAAAAAGCATTTGTGAGGTCAGGCACCTGATGTTTAGGCCTGGCTCACAGTCAGTGTTCCAGTTTATCCTAAAGTTGTTCAGTAGGGTTGAGGTCAGAGCTCTGGAGTTCCAGGTTGGAAGTGAGGGATGCAACAGAGCCAATTTCCTTCTTATTAGCACTCAACAGTCCCACTTTGTGAGTCTGCATGATCTACGGCTTTGTAGCTGAGCATTTCACAACAATAGTACTTAGCACAGTTGACTGGGGCAGATCTAGCAGGACAGACAATTCACAAACTGACTTCTGGCAGTGCCACAATTTAAGTCACTGAGATCTTTAGTAAGACCCATTGTACTGACAGTATTTGTCTATGGAGAGTGCATGGCTATGTTCTTGATTTTATACCCCTGATTGTAGTGGGTGTGGCTAAAACACCTGAATGCAAAAATTAGAAGTGTCCACATACTTTTAGTTTAGTGTAGAATTAGTTTACCTATTAGCTATAGATCAATTATTATTTATTATTACTTACTTATTTACTTATTATTTACTTATTATTATTTTATTCAGATTTGTATTTTAATTATAGTCCTGTATACGGTCTGTATTCAGGTTTACAGTAACTAAAGGGCTACAGGAACTATATTTTGATCACATACCGCGTTGGTCGTTCACACTCTTTGTATGGAGTGTTGATGGGTTTACAGCATGTAAAACAAGCCTTGGTATCAACGCATGACTTGCAGAAAATGTGTCCACATGGTAATTCAACAGGATTCTTGAATTCATTTCCACAGGATGCACAGTCAATATTCCTGTAGCAGTTTAAAAAGAATTACTGTTCCATATATTAGCACTTTATAGTGCTAAAACTACACAATTACAGTTGTATACAAACATTTTGGCACCTCAAATTCTGAAAAAGAAGTGAACACAACCTTCAGCAAGTTGCTTTACAAAATGAAATTTCTCTTTAAATGCGGTGGGACAGTTAATTTATCAGGAGTCCAAACACAAAGTGTTGAAACCTTATTGTATAGTTAAGACTTTGTCTAATTCTTTTTCTCTTGAATAATGTGTTGTGCAGAAGCGACCATAGCTCAATACAAACTGATTTAGAATTTGGAACATTTAGCTCTCAGAAGAGCCTGAACCTCAATAATGATCATAAATTTGCTGACTTTTCAAGCAACATGCCCAACAATGGACCAGCCCCTCCCTGCCTTGGCCAAAACTTGATCTGTACCTCAAGCCCTTCAAGTTTTGTCTTGACCCACCATTGTTTAAGACACATCAAAAACAAGCATTGTGACTGTTTTCTGTCCAGGCACCCAAGTATTAGGATTAACTTCCACTAGCTGTCTAAACAGAAGTCCCTCTCAGACCCTCTTCTGCTGTTGTGTCTTTCTTTCTACGTAAGAGGATTGGCATTTGTGTCTGCCAGTGTCTGAGCTCAAGGGTAGAAAGAGCTCTAACCTATTTGTACCAGCGAGGATCCATTCTCTGAGTGGACAACTGCTGTAAGACACATGTGTCAATGTAAATGTCAATGTAAATTTGACTGCCATGTCTTAATGCCATTTTAGACAGTAGACATTATGACCTGGGAGCACTTTCTTTTACCGGCTCCTCCTGCTTTGTAGT
>JAVGWN010000261.1:0-14937 GCA_034552555.1 Semaprochilodus insignis | reverse complement strand
TCATCTGATGGGGACAGTGTTGGTGGGTCTACCAGGTCTTCTTCCAGGTGGTTGTTAGGAGCCCCATTTTCTCGGTAGCTTTTAATCAGTGTTTGAACTAAAAGAGTTCATCCGTCTCCATCTTAATTCCAGTTATTTATGTCTTTTACCTCATTGCTAATGCAGACAGCCCACTGTCTTTTCCTCAGGGACCTTCTGGCATGAATAAACAGAATATAGGCCACAGACAAGGACCTCTGGAAGAGTCTGAAGGTGGAAAGGTCACCAGTATCAGCGCAGTGATGTCAACACAGATTTAAGAGCAAAAAAAAAAAAAAAAACCCAGATGAAGCCCCATGACAGTGCTGCCATGGCAACAAGCAACCGAATTAAATATTTACTTCAGTGGGTGAGATGCTGACCAGTTTCATAACACTGGCATCTGTATTCATAAGGCTGGACACTCAGCTCATTAGTGACGACAGGGCTTTTGAATGATGTGTATTGCTTCACACTGACTGTGCAGTGGTGATGGATAGCTCTCAGACTGTCATCAATTCTCCAGACCCTCATATTTCAGTTTAAAGCCACAAATCAGATTTACACAACCACACCGACTCCCACACCCACCCCAATATATATGCACATAATTACGAACAGATGTAGATGAAATAGCCAAAAGTATGCGGACACCTCTACATCACAGCCTTGTCGGACATCCCATTCCAAAGCCATCAGCATTATTCCAGAGCCTCTTTGCGGCTACAACAGCCTGCACTCTCGGAATGCTTTCCGCAACAGAGTGTGTTTGTGCCCTTTCAGTGAAAATGCCGTTTGTGAGGTCAGGCACTGATATTAAACGAGAAGGCCTGTCTCACAACTGACTTTCCAGTTCATCTCAAAGGTGGAGATGAGGTCAGGACTCCAGTGTCCTGAACACTGGAGTTCCCCCATGCCAAACACGTCAAACCATGCCTCACACAGGGACACAGTCGTGCTGGACCAGGAAAGGGTTGTTCCTCAAACTGCTGCCACAAAGTTAGAAGCATATAACTGTGTAAAATGTCTTTGTGTGCCGTAGCATTAACATTCACTGGAACTAAGGAATCCAAAAACCCAGACCATTGTCCCTCTCTACCAAACTGTACTGTCGGCAATCTGCATTCCGGCTGGTAGCGTCCTCCTGGATCTATCCACCAAACCTAGATTCATCCATCAGAATTCCATATAGTGAAGCATGGTTCATCACTCCAGAGGACGTTTCCACTGCTTCAGGGTCCTGTGGCGGCGCATACTGCGCATGCTGACCTTAGGCTTGTGTGCAGCTGTTTGAGCATTAAAACCTGTTTCATGAATCTCCTGACGCACAGTTCTTGTGCTGATGGTGCTTCCAGAGGTAGTTTGGAACTCAGCTGTCAGTAATTCAACAGAGGGCAGGTGGTGTGTGCTCCAGCGCTGTGAGTTTGCGTGGTCTACCGCTTCATGGCTGAGCTGTTGTTCTCCTAGCCACCTCCACTCGCAATAATAAAACTTACAGTTGTCCGGGGCAGCTCTAGCAGGACGGGAATAGTACAAACCGACTTATATGAAATGTGTCATCCTGCAACAGCGCCATGTGTAAAGTCACACAGCTCTTCAGTTCGAGCCATTCTACTGCCAGTGTTGGTCTAAGCAGACTGAAGGGTGTAGGAGTGAGTTTGACATTGGGAGGGGGCACGTGCTACTATGCTACTATGCATCAAAGTCCACCATACCCTCTAAAATATTGGCTAGATATGATTCCACTGTAGGTAAGGCAGTAAAATATCGTATGTGTAGTGACGTGGAAGAACATTTGTGGAATTACAATAAACAGTAAATTCTGATTCTGCTAATTCTACTTAGGCTATACTTAGGCTAATGCTTCTCGGTCTCTCTTACTTGTCAGTCTGCTCCACTCTCTTGCCCTCTTTTTTGTCTCAACCACTTGGTTTTCCTGAATGACTTGGATGTGTTTACAACACTCCAGCTTTCCAGATAACATCATAAACAATAATATACACTATACTGCCAAAAGTATTCGCTCATCTGCCTTCACACGTTTATGAACTTCAGTGACATCCCATTCGTAATCCATAGCGTTTAATATGATGTTGGCCCACCCTTTGAAGCTATAACAGCGATATCTTCAACTCTTTTGGGAAGGCTTTCCACAAGGTTTAGGAATGTGTTCATGGGAATTTTTGACCATTCTTCCAGAGGCACATTTGTGAGGTCAGACAGTAATGTTGGATGAGAAGGCCTGGCTCTCAGTCTCCGCTCTAATCCATCCCAAAGATGTTCTAGGTCTTCCACACCGAACTCGCTCATCCATGTTTTTATGGATCTTGCTTTGTGCACTGGTGCACAGTCATGTTGGAACAGGAAGGGGCCGTCCCCAAACTGTCCCCACAAAGTTGGGAGCATGAAGTTGTCCAGAGTCTCTTGGTCTGCTGAAGCATTAAGAGTTCCTCTCACTGGAACTAAGGGGCCGAGCCCAACTCCTGAAACACAACCCCACACCATAATCCCCCCTCCACCAAACTTTACACTCGGCACAATGCAGTCAGACAAGTACCGTTCTCCTGGCAACCGCCAAACCCAGACTCGTCCATCGGATTGCCAGACAGAGAAGCGTGATTGGTCACTCCAGAGAACACGTCTCCACTGCTCTAGAGTCCAGTGGCGGCGCTTTACACCACTGCATTCCACGCTCTGCATTGCGCTTGGTGATGTAAGGCTTGGATGCAGCTGCTCGGCTATGGAAACCCATTCCATGAAGCTCTCTACACACTGTTCTTGAGCTGATCTGAAGGCCACATGAAGTTTGGAGGTCTGTAGTGACTGATTCTGCATAACTGCGCACCATGTGTCTCAGCATCCGCTGACTTTACATGGTCTACCACTTCGTGGCCGAGTTGCTGTCGTTCCCAATCGCTTCCACTTCCACTGAAAGTCAACTGTGGAATATTTAGTAGGGAGGAAATTTCACGACTGGACTTGTTGCACAGGTGGCATCCTATCACGGTACCACACTGGAATTCACTGAGCTCCTGAGAGCGACCCATTCTCTCACTAATGTCTGTAGGAGCAGTCTGCATGTCTAGGTACTTGGTTTTATACACCTGTGGCCATGGAAGTGACTGGAACACCTGAATTCAATGATTTGGATGGAGGAGTGAATACTTTTGGCAGTATAGTGTAGATTAGTGCTTGTCCAAGTGCTCCACAAAGATATAGACCCCAGTCTGTGTTTGAAGAGTCTTAATACTCAATATGAAATAGGCCTCTCATTTAGCTAGCTCAGTGGTGACAGCTTTATCTGAATATGCTAACCAAGTTAGCTGCTAGCTGCTTACATGATAAGATGCTTTGCACATGCTTCATTGCACAGTTAAATGGGTTTCATAAAGCATGCATGACTAATAATTCATAATTTTATCACATAGTATAGCACAAAACCCAGGACTGCATCATCTTAGTACTCATGTAGTGCACATGGTGTCAACTGTACACATATTTGCCAAACAGAACAAACGTAATAATGTAATAAATGTGTAGGATTATTGTCCATATCCTGCTGTGTAATGTCTGTGTGCCTAATGTAATTACTATAATCAAATACAGCAAGTGCATCTGGCAGACGGGTCTGCAAATGATTCCCCAATGGACGTCAGCCTCCTCGCTTCTGGACTGTATCAGATTCCTAAATTAAAATACATATTTGTTCCTGAAAGGTTGTTTTTCCGTGTGTACGGCCTATTCATTACAGCGAGTGGTCCCAGGTTGTGCTGTGTTCTTCACTGCTAGGGTTTCGGCCAGATGCTGCCATGCTGTGTGTTTAGAGAGCTGAATGCAAACTGCATGCAAACAGCCACGACCAGGATTAAAATAAACTTTGAGGAAGGAAGTTGAAGTCTGACCTTGAGCAAAGCCATTGTAAAATGAAAATGAATCACTGTGATGAAGGAGAACGATGAATGAAACAAGGAGAGGGAAGGGATTACGGCATTTGAGGATTACAGTCTGTAATCTGCACAGAACACTATAAACCCTCCGCATCATTGTTAGTGCTCTGGTCATTTCAGGCTGCTTTATTCTGACATAATATGCAAATCTGGTGGACCATGGTCATAGAATCCGTGGGGAGCCTTCACAGCCTTGTAGACCTACAGAGAAGTCCTGATAATTGAATGTATTAACAAGATCAGAGATGTTCTGTCTAAACCAGACCTGGAGAAACTCATGCACGCCTTTATCTCCAGCAGGATTGATTACTGTAACAGTCTTCTAACAGGTCTTCCAAAAAAGACAATCAAACAGCTTCAGCTGATTCAGAATGCAGCTGCCAGAGTTCTCACCAAGAGTAAAAGAAAGGACCACATCACTCCCATCACTACACTGGATACCAGTCTGCTACAGGATAGACTTTAAAGTACCATTACTGGTCTATAAATGTCTCAGTGGCTCCGGACCAGCTTATTTATCTTATTTATCATGATGCAGCAGTATGAGCCGAGCAGAGCTCTCAGATCGTTAGGAACAGGTCAGTTAGTCCTGCCTAAGGTAAAGACTAAACATGGAGGGGCGGCGTTTAGCTACTATGCAGCTGTTAAATGGAATCAGCTGACAGAGAGTATTAGAAAAGCCCCAACAGTAGATACTTTTAAATCCAGGCTGAAGACATTCCTGTTTGATCAGGCTTTCAGCTCAGTTTAAACACCGTTAGTCTCCTTTAACGGCACTTTTTATTCCCCATTCTTATGCTGACTTTTATTTATATTTTATTTAATGATTTTTAAATGATTTATTTTGCTTTTATTTCTTTGTATTTCTCCCTTTTATGTAAAGCACTTTGAATTGCCCTTGTGAATGAAAGGTGCTATACAAATTGCCTTGCCTTGCCTTGCCTTGCCTTGCCTTGCCTTGCCTTGCCTTGCCTTGCCTTGCCTTGCCTTGCAACGCAACCATAAAGGGTCACAAGCCTGAGTATAGCCTAACCCTTTTTGGTGCTACATAGGACCATAAAAGGTACAACACGTTCTCCCTCAGTCTGGAGAACCATTTTATTTACTTTGGTCTATATACATTATGAACAACAAGGTTCACACGAACCAAAGCGGTTGGAGCTCCACTCTGTCCCAGTCTAACCACTGTATGTGAAGGGCACAGATGGAGAAGAACGTGCAGGACTGCGGAGCGTTTTTCTTGAGAAGCTTCATAAAAGATGGACCCCAGTCACGCTTCAGTCGTCTATATATAGATAAATGGGAGTATGGAGCTTTTGTATTATTTAGTGCCCGTTGCTTCCACATGAATGGCAAATCTCTGCTCATTCAATAAAGCACACTTCAGTTCTGCCCTATCAGGAACGCTCCAGCTCCTTCTAGGAGTTAATGAGCAGCCAGTGGTGGTGGTGGTGGTGAAGCAGGGCTGTGTGCAGACCAGGCCGAGGGAACATGTTTGTGGCAGCGGAGCGAGGAAGCGGCTGTGTGAAATCTGTGGGCAGCTTGTGCTCGTGTGTGTTTCTGTGCTTGTGGGCGAGTGTGTGAGTGTGTGGGAGATCTCCAGCATTCCGGATCCAACTGGAATCCCATTTGAATAAATTAGGCCCTGCCAGGTTCTGTGAGCTGCATGCGCCAATGCAGCGAACTAGTGCTGTCACCATCTCTTATATTAGTGGTGACATTAATTTAAGGTACCGCATTTAAAACAGGACATAACTGAACAATAACAAGCCAACATAAAGCCGTCTTATCCACCTTATTGAGGATTATGGAGGGACACATCTGGTGGTGGAACTGAAGTGTCATTCGTTACTGTGTTGGGCTGTGACTAGGAACGTGCGGCTACATTATAAGCTTTAGTCCCATTGAATGCCTCTGGGACAACGTGCAGTTTGTGGCTGTTGCTACAGCCAAGTGAAGCTTAAAACATGAGCACATTGAGTAACGTCCACACTGCAGGCTAGAAACAGTAAGTGAACCCTTGAATCTAATAACCTGTAGATCCTCCTTTAGCAGCATCTCCTCCACCAGACATGACCTGTAGCTGCAATTCAGATTTGCACAGCACTGAGAAGGAATTTTGGACTATTCCATTGTTCCTAGTGTGTGTTGGCTACGTTAGCCTCACAGCTCCCGTTTAAAATGAATTGAATAACACAATTCTGGCACCAAACGTTGATGTGGCCTACATCCAGAACCAAATTCTGGCACCAAATATTCCTATCTTCTGTTCCTTGGTCGAGAGATTTTTGTCCACTAACTAGTCCCGCAGTTTTCAAGGTCTGACTGAGAATGGCATGCTTGTTTACGGCTTTTTGATCAGATGCACGGTTTCTGCACAGCAACAGATTTTTCCGGAATATTTTTCCATTAAAAATGAATGGGATGGAAAAGTGCATGTCTATCTACTGTACTTCTGCTCGACCCAGAAACACTGTTTCTGATATACCATCTCAAGGAAGACCCCCAAGCACGAATTCAATGTTGGTTCGACTCGCACTCGCCTGCTCGTATTTGTTTTCCATCCCTCTTTTATTCCCAATTCAAACCCTATTGTTCCCTTTAACCTACAGACACCAAACTGCATGTACTCACTCAGGGCAGATCCCCAAACTCTAATCCACAGCCGTACTGACCCGCACTCCTCTATGTGTGGTTTATTCATCTCTCGTTCCTCCTATAGCAACCACAGCCTAGCAGGAAGTGGGAACTATTTAAGCTGCCCAACATTCCACGTTTCCTTCAGGAAATGCACTTTTCTAGTTCATCTTCTTCCTGGTCAAGAGATTTTTTGTCCACTAACAAGTCCCGCAGTTTCAAGATATTGACATCATTCCAACTCTGGAATGTTTGGTCTGATTGAGAATGGTGTGCTTGTATATGTTTTGATCCGACATACGATTTTCGGAAGAAAACTTCCGTTAAATTTTTCCTATTAAGAATGAATGGGATGGAATAGTGCATGTCTATCTACTGTACTTCTAGTCCTGCAGTTTCGAGATAGTGACACCAATCCAACTCCGGAATGTTCTGTCTGATTGGGAATGGTGTGCTTGTAGACACATTTTTGATTTGAAAAAACTTTCATTAAATTCCGAATCTTTTTCCCATTAAGAATGAATGGGATGGAAAAGAACATGCCCATCTCTCAGGGCAGACCCCCAAGCATAAATTCACTGTTGGTCTGACCTGCACTCGTCTGTTTGTCTTTTTTTCCCATCATTTGTTCCTCCCCTAGAATCCCATTCATCTCCCCCCCATTTAAACCCTATTGGTTCCTTTAACCTACAGCCACCAAACTGCACGTACTCACTCAGGGCAGATCCCCAAACTCTAATCCACAGCCGCATTGACCCGTACTCCTCTATGTGTTGTTTATTCATCCCCCGCTCCTCCCATAGAGCCCCACTGATTTTCAGCCATATTCAAACTCTATTGTTTCCTTTAACCTACAGCCACCAAACTGCATGTACTCACTCAGAGCAGGTCCCCAAACCAATCCACAGACATTATGACCTGCACTCCTCTATGTGTCATTTATTCATCCCTCGCTCCTCCCATAGACTCCCCTTCACTTTTAGAACACCTTAGCGGCTGGCTAGCAAGCATTAGCAACGCAGTCACTATGCATATTCTTCAGGAGATGCACTTCTCTAGTATATTGATTAAATTCATGTTTTTGGGGTTGAAGAATGAGCAGTCAGTTCTTGGTTGCCAAACAGGACAGAGCCCTCGCACACACACCTGAAAGATAAACAGTCACCTGAGTGTCACAGCGACTTCTCTTCGCAAACTGACTCCAGTCAGAAGCAATGATTAACCAGCGGGAGAATGAGGCTAATGTGTCAGCAGTAGCTCAGTGTGTGTATGTGTAAATATAGTCATGAGGTCCAGACTTGGGATTTAATCCTTCTTCTCAAATCAGATGCTCTGATGGCACCGTATGTCAGACTCTGATTAGGCCTAGATTCCGGTGGCCTAAATAAGAGCAGCAAGAAAAGCTAAAGTGGGAGCGACCCAGCAGCAGCACCTTCATCTGCTTTGGCAGCTTCTTTGACACCAACAAATGGAATAACTTAAAGAGGGTATGCGCTGACGTCACCTTTCTGCCGGAATATGGCCCCCTCAGTCCGTCAGGGTGGGCAAGGCTGGGTTTAATCCTGATCCTGATCTTTAATGTGTCTCTGTTATTTATGGATAATGTCCAAATCTATAAAGTTACCTGCCTAAACCTGCTTTGCAGAATTCATAAACGAAAGCTGGGCTTGTTTCGGATACCTACACGGAGCTCATCAGAAGTTTTTACAAATACTGGGGGGCTATAAATACCTGCGGGGTGAGAGTGAGGGGATCCATAAATTGAGAAGAGGTGCTACAGTGAGGTGAATGTCTCGTTCCATGTGTGGAAAATGGCTCCAAAGCAACGAGCTTTAAGTGTCAGAATGAAAAGGCAAATGGCTGGAGACTTATGCTGACCTTACACCAAACGATTTTCAAGCGATTTTACTGTCGCAGACAAATTTCCAAAGTCGGAACAAAATCATGAGAGTCTTGCTAGAGTTGCGTCGCGCTCGCGTCATCTCGATCGTTAAGTGTAAGGTGGTCAGGATTGCAGTTTTAAGTCAATCTGTTTCTCGTCCTGGCGTTCCGATAAAATCAACCGTGTTTAATATGATCGTAAGTCGTAAGTCTTGGCTCACGCAAACAGTGACGTGAACATTGTCGACAACCAAGCGGAAGCCGCAAGCCAAGTACAGGGCTCGGAAACCGCGGTTCTCCTGGACTGTTCAAAAGGAGGAGAAGCTGGTGGAGCTGTGGAGTGAACAAGAGTGCCTCTTTGACGTATCTTCCCATTTCTACCACGACAGAGTGGAAAAGAAATCACTGAAGCTCTCGAAATCCCCGGGACTAACGCGAGCCCGGGTCATGGGCCCGAGACGTCACAAACGTAAACACATCCAAGAGTTCAATAATGTGCAGAAATGCGCGGTACACAGTCCGATTCTAAATCACGCACGTTTTAAAGCTATTTTCATGTTATCCTATCTTGTAACGAAGGGTAGTTATGATATGCTAAAGCTAACTAGCTAGCTAGGTAAAACACTGCCGAACGGGGCTACAGTGTTTACATTTAGCCTACCAGCGAGCATGATGGGAAATAAGCTCAAATTTAGATGCAGTCTTGTAAATAGTGACTCTGCAAGATTCCCAGTCTTTGTAAAATCATAGCCTGTGACTAAAAGTCTGTGACTTGTCTTTAGATGTGAGAGGGTGTCAGACTTTAGTCTATTAAATGTCTTTTCAGAGCCGTTTCAAAGTCTCCTAGTGTATGGTTAGCATTACTTTGCATTTTCGTTTTCAAACTGACCAACATGCAAATATATGTTAATTAGAACTGGGCGGAGCTAAAACTACGGAACTGCCCGCGAAATCAAGCGACGGCAGCTCACAGCAATATGGCGGACATATTGTTTGAAACGGTGAACGAGTTAATAAGGTTGGCGAATTGTCAGGACGACGCTCGGTAGCTACCATGGCAAGAGAGACTGCTACTTTGAACGGTCTCTCTTGCCGTGGAAGCGGCTCGCGATTCTTGGAGAGTTGAGGTCCCCGGATGTGGCTGAGGCTGTGATTCACTAACACCGACCTTCGGTTCACTGGGTGAGGCCGTCTGTTGTAATCCAGGGCCCTGCCCCCGCTCCAGTGTCGCTGCGGCCTCCCGTAGTAGCTCCACACCCGACTTCGCCATTTTTGCCCAGACACGCAGAGACTTTTGATCGACTTCCGTGATTTCGCGGGCAGTTCCGTAGTTTTAGCTCCGCCCCGTGCTAATTAACATATATTTGCATGTTGGTCAGTTTGAAAACGAAAATGAAAGGTGGAAAATGTAAAGCAAATTGCATTTGCCTTTTTATTCTGACACTTGAAGCGCGTCCGCGCCGAAATCTGAATCACAAACCGCCACTTTGCTGCTGATTTATCCGTTTTGCATTTTTATTTAAATTTTGGCAGATATGCAGCCTGCTGCTATGAAAAAGAAATAACAATGTACACATTACATTTTGATTTTACTTTTGACACGTATTCTGCATGAAGAAAAGCCAAAGTCAATATGAAGTTTGGATTTTCTTTTCTCTATTAGCTTTTTCATTTTAGATTTGGCCATGAAATACCAGAGTAACGACTAAAATGAAATGACAAATAGCTGTTTTAAATGTTTTTTTTATTTTTGTCACAAATGGCTCATTAATTAAATTAAATGCAATTAAAAAAATAAATGCAAAAAAGAAGTTAAAAAAAAGAAATGGCAAAAAGAGGTTTGCATTTACATTTTATTGTTTTCATTTTTATTTCTTTTTTGGCCAGATTTGCCTCCCATATGATGTGGCCTATATCCAGACACTTGTTCAGTACATGCCATATCCAGTCCCAGCTGTTATTGGTGCTCGTGGAGGTGTTACAGGCTATTAGGAATGTTTCAGTCACAGGGTGCTCATGATGCGGTCCTAAAAGCATGGGGCAGATATTCGCTTGTGAGTCAGCTGCAGTTCCACTAGCACACTCGCCCTTTTTGTCCAATAGCCAATCAGTGTTGGAGGGGTGGAGCGGGCCCTGCATGTTACGCTCAGTTACACATTTCCCTGGTTTTGTGTTTCTGTATCATTTTCTGAGGCTGTTAAAAAAAAGCCTTTCCTTATTTTTGACTATTTATTTTAATAGATATCTACTTATGGCTGTGCAACTGTGCATAATAGGTGATGCATATGTGCATCCACTGTTTAATACACTGTGTGCCCAAAACCCAAAAGTAATAAATGATATAAAAGAAGGAAAAAGAAGCTCTTCAGTTGTGAGGTCTCAGTTAGGCCCGTTTCCTGGTTTTATGTTCCTGCATGATTGTCAGAAGTTGTGTAACTTGTTAAACAAGGTGAATGCTGGTCCTTCAGCCTGTTAATGTTTGCCAGTAAAGACTCAATCTCCGGAACGGACCCTGATAAAGAACATTGGAATTCCCCGTTGGCTCCGGTTAGCAGAGATGGGCGACACTGATGTTCTTTTCAGCAGCGAGGCCGGTAGATAGTAGGTCTTCTTTGGCACCTAAGAAAGGAAATGCTTTCTACAGTCAAAACTGAGTTAGAAACACATACCTTGTGCTTCCACTCACTGGCCAATTTACTGGAAACACCTGCTTTGTGGTTTCACTCACTGGCCTTTATTTACCGGCCAGTTTATTAGAAACACATACCTTGTGCTTCCACTCACTGGCCACTTTATTAGAAACACATACCTCGTGCTTCCACTGACCGGCCAGTTTATTAGAAACACCTACCTTGTGCCTCCACTCACCGGTCACTTTGCACAAGGTCAGTGTTTTAAATAAAGTGGCCAGTGAGTTGAAATACAAGGTTGGTGTTTCTAATAAAGTGGCCAGTGAGTGGAAGTACAAGGTAGGTGTTTCTAATAAAGTGGCCAGTGAGTGGAAGTACAAGGCAGGTGTTTCCAATAAATTGGCCAGTGAGTGGAAGCACAAGGTAAGTGTTTCCAATAAAGTGGCCAGTGAGTGGAAGTACAAGGCAGGTGTTTCCAATAAAGTGGCCAGTGAGTGGAAGCACAAGGTCGAGACTAGTGAGTGGAAGTAAACAGGAGGTGTTTCCGATAAAGTGGCCAGTGAGTGGAAGCACAAGGCAGGTGTTTCCAATAAAGTGGACAGTGAGTGGAAGCACAGGTTAAGTGTTTCCAATGAAGTGGCCAGTGAGTGGAAGTAAATGGTAGGTGTTTCCAATAAAGTGGCCAGTTAGTGGAAGTACAAGGTAGAGACTAGTGAGTGAAAGTAGAGGGGAGGTGTTTTCAATAAAGTGGCCAATGGGTGGAAATACAAAGTTGGAGCTCTCTCTGCTATTCATTAATGGTCAGTTTCCACAGGGCCGTGGGAAATATCCAGACAAGAGCGGCTCTGTGGTCAGAAACTGGCCATGGATGAACGGACAGGACGGCTAACGCTAATAGATGAGCTACAGTCTCTAACTGTACACCAGAAGGTATAAAAGCTCCAAGAGGGAGGTTTCTGATGAAATGACCACATAAGCCCACATGCAATAAATGCCATTTCAAACACAGTAATTAGTTCAGACGTTGCATATTTATTGCCAAGGGTACGATACAAAAATAATGGTTAATATATCAGCTTTAAGATAGAATATAGGCATGTCATACATTTCAAAATATAGTAGGAAAATAAACGATTGAACCTCTTCATGGATGGATGGACTTGCATCACAGCCCAACATACACTTCTTTAATATAGCGAGTGGTTAACATTGAAAGCTCGTTTGCAGACGAAATCTTCAAATATTTGCATAATTCATTCTCATTGACAAAACATCGTCTGTTCCTGAACAGTATATACTCTTGGTCATGCACAGTGCTACAGATAAGTCAATTGATATTAGCATTCAAATCAGAGCAATGCTAAAGCACCATCTCATGCCGACTTCAGATTCAGCCCCAATGTGCGTTTGAGCAGTTTGAGTCTACACATGCTGCTGTGAGGTACAATACAGTATCATATCTGTGTATAGGTCCACTATACAGGACACCTGTATAGAACTTCTGGCAGCACTTTATTGGAAGGCTACCTACACAGAGGCCTTATAACACATGCATATGCATTGAACTGGCTTCATTATATAGCAATACTTGAGTTATGTATGGCCTATGCAGAGATTCAAAGATTCTTGTTTGTGTGTTCCGTACCATCTTTAATTTTGCAGCAGTTTGGCTACGTTTAGGCATCTCAGCTTCTTGCTTGAACTTTGCAATTCCACCTTAAATGGTGCACCAGTTAGGCTACATTTATGTGTCCCAGATCTTGTTTGAATTGTCCCCATTCCACCTTAAATAATGCAGCACTTAGGCTACATTCAGATGCTTCAGCTTCTTGTTCTAATTTTCCCGTTCCACCTTAAAAGGTGCAGCACTTAGGCTAATTCAGTCACCTTAGCTTCTTGATCCACTTTTCCCATTCCACCTTTAAAGGTGCACCAGTCAGGCTACATTTATGCATGACAGCTACCTATTCGAATTTTCCCATTACACCTTAAAAGGTGCACCAGTTAGGCTACATTTATGCGTCACAGCTACCTATTTGAATTTTCCCATTCCACCTTAAAAGGTGCACCAGTCAGGCTACATTTATGCGTCATGGCTACTTGTTTGCATTTTCCCATTCTACCTTAAAAGGTGCACCAGTTAAGACTACTTTTATCTGTCTTGGCTTCTCGTTTGAATTTCCACCTTAAATGGTTCTCATTCCACCTTAAATGGTGCTGCAGTGACATTTCAGTACACTCCTCTCTGTGAGGAGATACTGTACTTGACAGTGTACTGGATTAACATCGCTCACTGCACCTTTAACAGGGCCTCTGCCTTCTTAACTCTCAGGTCAGTGCCATGTTGTGTACGGCTTATGCATGTGTTATGAAGTCCTTATGTAGGCAGTGTTCCAGGGCAGTGCTGCTGAGATTTTAAAGGGTTTGCAAAGACAAAATAACTGACGTAACATCATCGCAGAGCGTGAAATCACAAGCGGTGCAGCATATTTAAACGGATCGAGTGCAGCTGAACGCGATCCATACTCGTTTGGTTACACTGGTTACAGTTTTCCTCAAGTATAAATGGAGTTTAAGTTAAATTAAGAGTTCTTCATGAGTAAACAGGTCTTACGTCGCATGGTTTAAGAGAATGCTAAGAGCATGAAAAAGCCGTTCAGCATTGCAGCACACTGAGTGTATAAAGGAACAGCTTGGCTAAAAACACCCACTCACACAGTTTTCATCTCATCCCGGATGTAGCTGGTCAGAGAAGGCCGGATTGGTGTCTGAATTTTTCGCCTCTGGGTCAAAGAGGTTGACGCTGCTAGCCGACACTAGAAGTCAATAGTCACCCAAATCTTTCAAGGGCCGATTGCGACCCAATGGATGAAGCTGTTTGAGGCTTCCCAGTAGAAACAGTCCAGAAACAGCTCGGAATGAAATCTTCAGGAGCGAGACGTAAAGCGTGCAGAGCTGTTTCGGACTGTAGCATCCATCTGCAGAACCACAGTGCCTCAACTTTAACCCTGCCACACTTTCAGACCCTCACTTTCAACTCCTTGTGTTTCTGTTTGGACCTGAAGGTGCACTTTGGGCTCTGGTGACACAGGGGTCCGAGGTCCCGTGTTCCGGGGTTGTGGTTGGTGTGGCGCATCGGATAACACCACTACCTATATGCCAGGGTGCTACCGCCCCATGAGCGAGACTGGGGTTGATTCTATGCTGTGCTACACCAATAATAAGAGTCCTTGGGCAAGACTCCCAACACTACACTGTCCTACCTGTGCCACGATTAACCTTGTAAGTTGCTCTGGTTAAGAGCGTCAGCTAAATGCAGTAAATCTGAAAACGTAGGATCAGTAGAGCTTTTAGTTCCTACCAGCATTTGGTTCCAGTTCTCAGCAGTTTGGTGGTAAACATGGAGGAGAAGCTCATAACCGCCGTTTCTTCTTTCCCTAGTTTATATGACACCGTCAAATGAAGTGTGGAAGAAAGGAGCGGATATTGTTGGCGTCTCTGGTGCGTTAGGTCACTCGCTAGCTAGCTAGGTTAGCTAGCATGCTAACCATGAATGCAAACACTTAGGCTTCCGTACAAATTTGTTTTTCAATAATATGCACTTTCAAAACTAGCAAGCTTTCCGGGGCCTTGTACACGCCCACACACAAGTGGCCTTAGACACACATGCGTAGGGCGACGTAGGCGACTTGTTGCCTGCTAGTGCAGGTCTAAAAGTATGGCACCAGCGGTTCTACAGCTAGAAGCTTCTCTTAAGTCTTCTCCAGCAATCAGAATCTTTATCCATCACTTTCATATTAGCATGACTTAGCTATGTGGTCTAC
>JAVGWN010000260.1:0-14942 GCA_034552555.1 Semaprochilodus insignis | reverse complement strand
ACTCTGTAGTTGTATAGGTCCAGACTGTAGTCCATCTGTTTCTCTGTATACTGTATTACCCTGTTCTTCAATGGTCAGGACCCCCACAGGACCACCACAGAGCAGGTATGATGTGGGTGGTGGATCATTCTCAGCACTGCAGTGACACTGACGTGGTGGTGGTGTGTTAGTGTGTGTTGTGCTGGTGTGAGTGGATCAGACACAGCAGTGCTGCTGGACACATCAGTGTCACTGCTGGACTGAGAATCGTCCACCAACCAAAACTATCCAGCCAACAGCGAACTGAGGGCGGTGTCCTGTGGGCGGCGTCCTGTGACCACTGATGGAGGACTAGAGGATGACCAACACTGCACTGTGCAGCAGCAGATGAGCTATCGTCTCTGACTGTACATCTACAAGGTGGAGCAGCAAGGTAGGAGTGTCTAATAGAGTGGACAGTGAGTGGACACAGTGTTTACACACTCCAGCAGCACTGCTGTGTCTGATCCAGTGTCTGTTGAATGCTGATGGGAGAAGTGTTCCTGAACTTCTAAATTCATGCAGAATCCTGAAAGACAAATCCAGATCCTTGTACAGGGGCTGTGGGCTTCAATTTGTGTCCCAGCCAGAGGAATTCCACTGCTAATCTATTGTTCATCATTAACACTAGCACTAATGACATTATGTGTCTCTGGTTTTGGCTTTTAGAGTATCCAGACCAAGTTCTGTGCCTTGACCTGCGATGCAGCCAGTTATCTCGGAGACAGCCTCCGCGGAATAGGAGCCAAGTTCAAACGGTCGTCGCAGATGCTGACGGCACACTCAAAGTGCCCCACTCTGTTCATTGACGCCGATACAGTGAGTAGTTTGGGAGTGTATGTTACACCGCTGGTCAGATGTCTGGACACACTTTCCCTCCTTTGGAAATTCCAAGAGTCGTTTTGAGAGAATAATTATTTCGGAACGCTCAAGACAAAAGTTTTGGGACACCTACACATTAGGAGCTTTTATGACATTCCATTCTGAATCCATGGCCGTTAATATGGAGTTGGTTCCCCTTTTGTAGCTATTACAGCTTCCACGCTTTTGGGAAGCTTTCTACAGGATTCCGAAGTGTTCTTCCACACCAAACTCCCCCAGCCAGCCCTTATGGAGCTGATCTTTGTGCACTGGGATACAGTCCTGTCGGAACAGGAAAGGTTCTTCCCCAAACTGTTCCCACAAAGTTGGAAGTATACAGTTGTCCAGTATGTCTTGGTCTGCTGAATTAAGATTCCCCTGCACTGGAACTAAGGGTCTCTAGGACCACCCCTGGGAAACACCCCCATAGCATCATATCCCCCCTCCACCAAACTTTACAGTCGGCACAGTGCCGTCACGCAGGGAACGTTCTCCTGGGGTTCTCCAAACCATCTTGTCCATCAGACCTCCAGATAGAGAAGCGTGATTGGTCACTCCACAGAACACGGTTCCACTGCTCCAGAGTTCAGCGGTGGTGCTTTACACCACTCCATCCGACGCTCGGCATCGTGCTTGGTGATGTAAGGCCTGCATGCAGCTGTTCCATGAAGCCATGAAGCTCCCAGTGTTAGTGCTGATGTTAATGCCAGAGGAGGTTCGGAGCTCTGCAGTTCAACAGAGCGTTGGAGACTTACACACTAGGCTCCTCAGCACTCTGAGACCCCGCTCTGGTCTGACACTTCATGGTCTGAGCTGCTGTGGTTCCTAAACGCTTCCACTGTTCAATAACACCACTCACAGTAGATCGTGGAACATCTAGGAGGGAAGGAATTTCAGGAACTGACTTGCTGCAGCGATGGCATCCTGTTACAGCACCACGCTGGAGTTCAGTGAGCTCTTTAGAGCGACCCACTCTCTCACTGGTGTCTGTAAAGGCAGACCGCATGGGTAGGTGCTGGGTTTTATACACCTGTGGCCATAAGACTGAATGAAACACCTGAATTCAGTGATGAAGAGGCATGTCCCAATACTTTTGTCCATAGAGAGTATGATAATAGTAATTTAATTAATCTGTTTTTACCAGGTCTTTTTATTTTGCCTTAGAACGTCTTGCATGTACCTCTCCACTGAACATGGCTTTTCCATGTAATGTCATTTTCTGTGAATCAGCTTAACTCAATAATCATAATAAGCAGACCTCAAGAAAACAATAAACGGTAGAATAAATCATAAATCATAAATCTAAGAACAAGCTGTCAGGCTAACTCTGTTCCCCTGTGTTCTAGATCGTCTCCTACGGACTGCTGGAGAAAATGAAGTTCAGTGTTTTGGAGCTGCAGGAGTATCTGGATACCTACAACAACAGAAAGGAGGCAGCCATCTCAGTAAGCCTGACTCCTGGTCCTAGTAGTCGGTCCTCTGACCCCGACCACCAGCTCACTGGGCTTTGTTTTCTTCCAGTGGCTTCGGAACTGCAAGGCCACCTTCACCAAAGGCTCTGGGGACGGAGTGATCACATACCAGCCGGCCGAGACTGAAGAAAAGGTAGAGGGTCCACTTCTTCATAATGACTGTGTTTGTTTTATACGAGAGGTCAGAATGTGGTGAACACGATGGACATGTGCTGCCCACTGCCGCCTCCTAGTCACCAGTCCGGTTCAGTGCTGTTGTTCTACTGATTAGTGCTGTTACCTGTGTGTTACGGTGTCTTAAAGTAACTGTGTAGCTGTACATACAGTCGTATGCAGGAGTTTGGGTGTGTACAGAGAACGCATGGGCGGAGCCAAAGGGTGGAAGGGAGGATGAAATCAGATTTCCGTTCCACTTTAAATGGGTCTGGAGTTACAGTCTGGCACCGGCGCACCGTTAAGGTAACCGTTTCATCACTTAAGGTGGACCTGAAAAGTCTAATAAGGAGCTGAGGAATACGAAGCTGACATCAGCCTGAGATTACACCCTACTTTTGTCAAAGAACCACTTTGACCACTGTGATTAAGCTGAATCTAGTTTAAGTCTAGCTACTCAAAACTGGATGAACTATGTTTAGGATGTGTTGTGACTTAGTAACTCCAACTGGCCAAGCCAGACATCAAAAGAACACACCTCTGGTTCTAGAAAATAAACGGACTCTTAAACAACTACAGCTGGGTTCTGGATTACAGAGAGAAGGCTCCAAGCTGTATTCTCAGGTGTGTGCTGAGGAGCGTACTCCTGGGCGGATTGAATTCAGTGGCACCTCCTATGGTACAGAGCTTCCATACGTACGATGTCAGGCCCCTCCTGCTTTTCTAGATATTTCCAAACTAGGAGTTGCCACCACTATCTCAGGGTTCTCCCCACAAATGCAGACATTGAACATGGATTTAAACCCCATGTCTTCAACCAGATTGTCACAAGGAATTATGACCCCTAACTGCTCAAGATGCTCCTCCATCTAAGTCTTGAGATTGCAGTCAAGTTGTCATTTTCTGCTTGTAGTCCTGGGGTGTGAATTGAACAGGCTCCTTGCCTAGTGCATGGTAAACACTTCCCTCAGCCTGTGTCTGTTTATGCTGGAATCTTCCGTCCTGTATCCGAACCTTATGTCCGAGGTATTAACAATTATATATTCCTTAAATGATTACCAAATTATTCCCTCAGATGGATCCATCTCTGCTGCATCCCTTTATCATCAGCTCTGTGCCAGCTCGGTTAAAATACAGAGGAGTCAGTTCCAGAAAGCCTGGCGTCGTGCATCACTGAAATCACTGTTGCCCTTTTGGACAACTTCTAAATTCCTCCTTCCTGGAGGACAGAACAGTTTGGTTTCATCCGTAATATCATAAAATGGCTGTAAAGCAGCCGGATCACACTCCACCTGAGTTTTTCACCCCTAGTGCTTTCAGCTGACATCATACGGCAGCATCAGCACCAACCTCAAAACACTCAGGCTGCGTCCCGGACCGCATACGGCACTAACGAACAAACAAACTCACCACCACAGTCGCGGCTCTTATACTGAATTTTCTGTTCCACCTTAAATTGTTCAGCAGTTACATTGTGGTTCCTATACAGGTGCAGCGAACTACTGCGTAATTAAAGGTGAAGCTGGCAAAGAAAGAACTAGCTTCAGCTTCGGCACAGTGTCCAGAGTCATTCCCTGTTGAATGAAAAATTCCTCCGTTATTCCCAGTATATGCCCAGAAGGATGTTATTAACATTTGGCACCCCAGTAAATGTTCTGGTTATGCTCCTGTATGCCATGTTATATATTCTCTGGTATGTTAAACTCTATTCTATTATAAATAAATAGAAATTATACACTGAAACTAGTTAGAAAATGGCGTGTATAAGTGTGTTCTCTGTAGACAATGTGCTTATTATTATTATTATTATTGTTATTATTATTATTATTATTCATGTCATGTGTGCATACGACTGTATCTAATGCATGTCAGTGAGTGGTTGTTAACACCCTGTGTACATTAGGCTGTCAGTTAAATGATTTGACCTGAGGTTATTTCAGATTCCATTTCAATCTGTCTCTCACACTTCCTGCCTGTCGATTACTCTGCGGTAGCTCCGTGAGTGAAACACCTGTCTCCCTCCCTATCTCTGACTCTCAAGCCTGTCTGCAGAGCAGCCTCGGGGTCATGCCGCATCACGATGACCCCTCATTCTTTCGTTCAGTGCAAGTTTTTTTTAAACTCTGCTGGGCAGAAAAGCGCTTAAAGTGACTCAACATACACGACTCACACCAAGTTCAGAATCATTACAGCCTCCATATGAACCTGGCAGGGGTGGAAAGAGACATGCGCTTCCTAATTAGAGTTGTACTGTAATGTAAATCAATACAGGCAGAACATTATTACTGAACGGGATGTGACTGACGTCCGTCTGAAAGAAGGTCCGAGAAGAAAGAAGCTTGACTGGGTGTATTTGATGACCCAGAATCCAGAATACAGTGTGTATATATAAGATAATCTAGCATCATGTTAGCGTGACATTCACCTGAGCTGAAATGCTGTACAACATAGACCACCAAAACAACATATATTACAGATCACCAGCTAACCAGCACTAGACCATCATAAACTGGCATAGATCAGCTTAAACCAGCACTAGACTATCTTTAACCAGGACTGGACCATCTTAATGTGACATAGGCTGTCGTAAACCAGCACTAGACCATTTTAAACCGTCATAGACCAACTTAAACTGGCGTAGACCTTCTTAGACCAGGAAAGACCACCATAAGCCAGCATAGACCAACTTAAACTGGCATACACCTTCTTAGACCAGGATAGACCATCCTAAACCAGCACTAGACTATCCACGACTGGACCATCTTAATCTGGCATAGGCCGGTTTAAACCAGCACTAGACCATCATCTAGCACCATGTTAGCATGACATCCACCTGAGCTAAAATGCTGTATCCCTGCTACAAAAACTAACATAGACCACCAAAACAGAATATATTATGGATGGACCAGAATAGACCATCTTAAACAAGCTCAGATCATCTTAAACAAGCTCAGATCATCTTAAACAAGCTCAGACCATCTTAAACAAGCTCAGATCATCTTAAACCAGGGCTGGACCAGTGTTAATCCAACATAGGCCATCTTAAACTGGCATAGACCAGCTAAAAGCAGTACAAAACAATTTAAAACCAGCACTAGACCATCTTAAACATAGACCATCTTAACCCAGGACTAGATCATCTTAAACAAACATAGACCATCTTAAACAAACATAGACCCTCTTACCCAGGACTGGACCATTTTAAACAAACATAGACCATCTTAACCCAGGACTAGACCATCTTAAACAAACATAGACCAGCCTAAACCAGGACTAGACCATCTTAAACCAGGACTAGACCATCTTAAACAAACATAGACTAGCCTAAACCGGGACTAGACCATCTTAAACAAACATAGACCAGTTTAAAGTGGGACTAGACCATCTTAAACAAACATAGACCATCTTAAACCAGGGCTAGACCATCTTAAACAAACATAGACCATCTTAAACCAGGACTAGACCATCTTAAACAAACATAGACTAGCCTAAACCGGGACTAGACCATCTTAAACACACATAGACCAGTTTAAAGTGGGACTAGACCATCTTAAACAAACATAGACCATCTTAAACCAGGACTAGACCATCTTAAACAAACATAGACCATCTTAGACCAGCACTAGACCAGGCTTAACCACTATAGACCATCTTAGACCAGCACTAGACCAGTCCAAATACTTTTTAGTACTATACTGAAGGATAATAGTCACAGCAGTCAGTTACTTTCCACCTCTTGGTTCTCCTGAACTGCCTCCTGAACAGGACACTGATGGCCGCCATGCTCTCCCAGCAGAGTCCGGTTCAGAGCTGCTTCTGTGCTTGGCTTGAAATAAGAGAGCTCAGAGCTTCGCATGCATCAGACAAACTAAGCCTGATCTTATTTCCGCCCGGTCGACCGGGCTGCATGCTTTCTCGCTCTCTGACGTTCCAAACTTTCTCTCCTCTCACCTGTTGTTCTGTGAAACGCCCGCTTTGTAGCAAATGGAATCTCTGGCCGTAAGTGATATCTGACCTTTCCACATCTTCTTTCAGTGCTTCATTATAGAGCACGTCCTGTAGAATACAGGTGCAAGGAAAAGTACCGGAGCTGTTTGGAATGAGCTGGAATTCTGCATTGAGTACTAATAAAATTCGGCATAAAATAAGTTGTTAATTAAAGTCGTGTTCCATCCAGTACAGTGCTGCAAAGAAACTTCAGAACGAATTTCGAATTGTTGACCGTGTGTGTTAGCACGAAGAGGAATCCGTCTTCCGCATTAACCCATCCGTGCAGTGACACTCCCACATACACACACACACACTAGTGAACACACACACTAGGGGGCAGTGAGCACACTTGCCCGGAGCGGTGAGCAGCCCTATCCACGTGCCCGGGGAGCAGTTGGGGGTTAGGTTCGTTGCTCAAGGTCTAAAAGCAGCCTTCGGAAAGCTGTAGTCCATGATCAGATACTGCGTAGGGCCAATCGTTTCCAGTCACCAGCCACCTTCATCCACTGAGGAGAATCACCGTATGCCGTTAGCGTAACAGCAGTTCACCGCTGTGTATATACCCTGTATGCCAAGCAGTGAGATCAGGCGGAGACTTTAACAACACGCACACAGCTGTAGTGTTCAGGTCAGTTACTGAGCACACTGAGGAACATTCAGCCTAGAACCGGTAAGAGAACCTCTGTGTTAGTGACTCTCCAGGAGCTAACTGGTAAAAGGTGTTGGGTTAAAGAGCTGAGATTGGAGGTGTGGGGCTCACAGGTGCTTCACCCATTCCATACAGGCCCCACACAAAGCCTGCTTACTGACCAACCGGTTCTCCTCAGGAAAGGTCAGTGTGGACCAGGAGCACCGTTCAGAAGAGCTCAGGAGACGCGGTATAGAGACACATGAAGCTGGAAGAGCCTACAGAAGCCCTGCTGAAGACCTGCAGGTACCTCAGTCCACACACGGTCTACAGATGGAGAACCTTCATTACTGCTGCTGCTCTCTCAGAGTAGACGTTCTGTGCTTCCAAGAGCTCAACAGGTTCCTAAAGGAGGAGAGAAAGAACCCAACAGCAGAAGATCTACGGACTCTACAACCTCCAGGAACCTGCTCATGTGTCCACTACTAGAAACACCCTGATGAAGAATGACGGTGTTGATGGAAGATGGAACCACAAAGGGAACACTGCAACCCGTCTCAAGTTTGCCCAAGACCACTTGGATGTTCCACGGTTCTTCTAGGAAGGTGTTCTACATGGACTGATGAAACAAAAGTGGAACGTTTTAGCACAACTGCCCACCAACACCAAACACCTCATCCCAGCCGTGAAGCATGGTGGCGGGAGCTTTGTGTATTGGGGCTGAGGTTTGATTCACCTCTGATCTTCAGGTTGCCAGGCCTGCACTGTGGAGGTTCCTCAGTGTGTTCAGTAAAAGACATGAACATGCCTACAATTCTGATCAATGCAGAATTCCGGGGAAATCCAAACACTTCACTTTGTCTTGCAGCTGTATCATCATCTGTGCACTATAGGATGATTCTACTGAACTGGTTCAAGCTCTTTGAATGACTCTATTAGAGTAACTGACTAAACGTTCCAGTTCATCACCACATCATCATAACACATGCCAGACTGCACCAGATGTTTTGGTGGTGACCGTTTTGGCTCATGGTGAGCCGAATCCAAAGACACTAACCAGTAGATGACTAGCAAACACAGCTTTACCCAGCTGTACACACATACAGACATCACAGCTTCATTAAAACACCCGTGTGTAAATCTGTTTCGGCAGTGACGGTTGATGTCCCACACTGATTTACAGACTTACAGACTTAAGGCACGTTTACTTCAGAACTGACCATGTGACTATGAAGAACAGGGATGCAGCCTCCTCACTTCCTGCTCCAAAATGCAGAGTGTGGCTTAAATAAGGCTCCCCCTACAGACTAAAACATGGGACAGCATTTAAAAAATATTTAAATAATAAATATATTTATATAATTTATTAATATTATCGTTAATATGATTATTTATTATATATTTAATTATGTGTTACAAATAATATCTTTTTATGTATTATGAATTTTTCCATTTCTTTTTTAAAATGAAGCAAAAAAATTAAAAGTACATATCAAACTTTGTAGAGGTGTACATTTGAGTTTAGGGTGTAAAAGCAGGAGATGGGTTTGGGACGGATCCCTCCCAACAGAAAGTACCAGTGTGTATTTATTTAGTTATTTGTGTATATATTTAGTTTATTACTGTCTCTATTAACACATTGGGTTTAAATAGATCATCATATAGTCTGTGTAAATATGTTCATTATTATTTTTATTATTTTTATTTATTTGTTTGAACTCGTTCAGTATAACGATCCTATTTAGTCGTATTTTATTAAGTTTCCTTTTATAGTTATTCCATTGGAATAGAAATGGACTATCCTTTGTAGAATTCCCGTTTCCCTTTGACTGAGTTCTGAGTGTTGGCAGATGAGTCGGCGTGGTTAAAGACTGGAATGTACACTGATAGTTTTCCCCTCTGCTTTTCTTTCTCCAGCAACTGGAACTGTGTCAAAGACTCTACAAGCTCCACTTCCAGCTGCTCCTGCTTTTTCAGTCCTACTGTAAGCTGATCGGCCAGGTGCACGCTATCAGCGCCGTCCCGGAGGTACGCTCTTCTCTAATGAATGCTTCGGTTCTAGAGTAAAAGCCCCCACAGTCTTTCATACTGGCCTAGAAACTTCACACCCTTTACCCAACACAGTCTGATGAGCCCTCTGTCCTGTGCTCGTACTCCGATTACCCTGACTCTGATTTCTTTCGGATTTCTCAGTCTGGGTATGTGCAAGAAGGGCCTGGGTTTGATTCCCGGCTAGTCCTTTCTGGGTGTCTTTGTGTGGGTTACCTCCTCCGGGTGCTCCGGTTCCCTCCCACAGTCCAAAGACATGCAGTCAGGTGAACTGGAGATGCTAAATTGCCCCCCCACACACACATCCCACACACACACACACACACACACACACCCAGGCGTGTCCAGGGTGTTTCCTGCCTTCCAACCAGTGAGCACTGGGATAGGCTCCAGAACCCACTCCCACCAATCCAGAAGGATAAATGTCTTAGAAGATGAATGATTGAAACAGGACAGTCATGGACTGGAGGTTAGGGTACCAGCCTTGTGCTCACAGGACTGAATGACACGACTGAGGTGTCCTTGTGCAAGGCACCTATTCCCTAACTTCTCCCAGAGCAAATCCAAATGATCTCATGTCTCATTTGTCCCTCTCTGTAGCTGGTCAACATGTCGAAGGAGCTTAATGATCTGAAGGGTAACCTGCGGGCGGCAGCAGCTTCAGTGGCAGGAGAGCAGGCAGCCCAGGGCAGTGAGCAGTCCTCCTTCAGCTCCTCAGAGGCGGCGGTGCAGGCCATCCTGGAGAGTCTGAGGAGCAATGAGTTCTCCACAGCCATCCGCTACATTCAGGAGTGCAGGTGAATCACTCTCTCACACTCACTCCCAGTTCCAAGTTCAGACAAGCTGCCCACACACCTTTAATTCGTTGTTTTCGTGATGTCATCAAAGCCAGCGTTGTTACATGTCAGCGTTGTGGTGAACAACACCTGGAATACCACAGAAATCCCTGGTAGCACCTACCTGGAACATCCATTCTGTACTTAAATAGTTCTCTGATGTTCTACATAGAAGGTATGCGACTTTGTTGGGGGTGAAAGATGCGTAGATGCGGTTCCACACGCCTATAGATGAGCTCTGCTCTGATTGGCTGGTTTACAGCGAGACGCCACCCACGATGATCACACAGAAGCACCATGTGGAAACAGACTAAATAAAATGAGCCTCTGTGTAAATAAGCTCCGCCCTCATACTATTTAGTTAGCTATGCTAGTTACTTGGCGCTAATGCTAGTAGCTAACGTTCCCTGTACTAGCTACTGGCTTTCCATCTGGACATCAACACACAGTAGATTAAAGTTGATCCTCACTATGGAACTCTCAGTTTAAGATGATCTGCTCCAACCGGCAAACACGGATACAATCACACAGCATGGCTGCTACTTACAGGCTGCTGTTGGGGTTGTGGTGCTAATAAAGGTGGAGCTGCTCCTCTCTTCAGTCTCTTCAGGGTCAAACGCTGAGCGGAGCTGCTCCATATTGTCCAAGAGTTTGGGAAACTGTCCGGAGTGAAATGTGCAGACTGCAGGATTAAAGTTGTTCCGGGATCCTGTTAAAGATGTGGGAGCTGAAGTTCCTGTTCTCCAGCTTGTTTGGGGAATTTTCCGTTCCACCTTAAATGGTGCTGCAGGACATTCTGACGCCTGTACAAGCTGCAGCATTTAAGGTGGAACGGAACATTGGATTAGGAAGCTGGTGAATAGGAAGAACTTCAGCCTGGTTTAAAGATGAACATCCACCATGTACCGCTGACAGTTGGGATCCTTGGGAAGGGAATGGAAAGTGTTGACTTTCCCAATCTACAGCCTGGAATGCTGGATTTCTCCACATAGTCCACCATGTTGGTTCTGTAGCTCCATTGTGGTTGTATGTAAATGTTGGGGGTGTGAATATTAATGAGTCTGTTCCGTAACAGTTTAGGATTTAGGAATCTGCCCGTTTTCCCGTCCTCTTTTGGAAATGCAGGATTTGGATTTGAAGGAGGAACAGCAGCGTTTGAGGTTCATGTTACGTCAGGTCTATTTATGGAATCCTTAATGGAAAATTTGTCTGATATAGTTTTAAGAGAGGATCAGTTACAAAAAGTGTTTCTGTTTTAAGGCGATTCCGGTTCACTGAGTCACTTCCTAAACTAATCCCTTCATCCTTTTCAGGAGGACGTGGCCGAGCGACATTTTCGGCAGCAGCTCGGAGAACGAGATCCAGACTCTGCTGAACATATACTTCCGGCACCAGACGCTGGGGCAGACGGGCACGTTCGCTCTGGTGGGCTCCAGGCAGGACCTGTCCGAGGCCTGCACACGGCTGACAGAACTCAACTGCGAGATCCGGGACATGATCCGCCGGGCTCAGGGCTACCGGGCCATCACCGCCTACCTGCCAGACTCCAGCGTGGCCGGCATCAGCCTCTGAACTGTGGACTGCTGTGCTACCCTGACCGCTGCTGACTGCTGCTAGGACCAGCCCAGGGCTTCCTTCCGTCCCTCCGTAGATGTTTAAATGTATTCATGCTCGAGTCACGACGCAGACGTTCCGAAAACACGGAGAGTGTTGGTTGTAATACCTCCTGGTATTCGACTTTCGACCCAAACAGGCATTTCTAATGTGATGTGTCTGATTACAGAGGCTGGGTCTGTGCCCCTGTGTCCTTTGTGAGGGCGTAGCCTTTAAGCCTTGTTCAGACTGCCAGCCCAAATCCGATATTCGGCATATCCAGATGTTTGATAGTCTGGATAGCAAATCCAATTTGCAAGCACCAAACCACATTTGGAAGTGGTTTGAAATGTGAATCCGATCGGATTTTTTTACAGATGCATTGCAGTTCGGCTTTTGCGTCTCTAACAACATCAGCGTCATGGAAGTGCTGGGATTGAGGAAGAGCGCCGGAGCCTTCTACGTCAATGAGTTCTGAACAGTGACTTGAGAGAGCGATTGGAGGGTGAAATGGTGCACCTCCATCTCTCCTGCATTCATGTTTGAAATCTGCGTCACCGGCGCGGCTACAGAGCGACTGACGCTGTTACCACACCAACCCATCCAGATAAGCTGGTGATGTCTGGACCCACAAATCCGATCTGATAAGGCTGTGCTGAGACTGCAGGCAGGTCGGATTTGTTTCTCAGATCAGATCTTTTGGGTTAACTGTCCGCTCTGTTATGGTCCTAATGGATTTGTGGGTCCAGTCTATCTGCCTGGGTTCCTGTGGTATTGACGTAGGCATCATTAACTCCGTAGCTACTGATTCTGGTGATGTGGCTTTCAAACATGGAACCAGGAGAGACGGAGGAGCATCATCTCACCCTCCAAACTCAAGTATCACTCTCTTCACTCTGTCAAGTCACGGTTCACTCTTCGGTGCTCTTCCTGAATCCCAGCGCTTCCGTCACTCACACAGAGACACCTTGAAATCTGATTTGAGCTTCCACAGCATCCAGACTGAGACGTATTCCTTCAATAGAAATTTTCATCCACTTGGCAAAAATTTGGATTCGGATTTCAAGGTCAATCTGGACACAATCTGGATATGCCAGTGGATTTGGGATGACAGTCTTAACAGAGCCTAACGGTGTGGACGGAAACAAATCCGATTTACCTGCAGTCTGAACACAACCTTCGAGTCTTACAGTCTACATTCAGGCTGCAGGTAAATGTGGCTTAAATCCGATTTACTGCCCAAATCTGATTTTGCTGTTTGGTTGTTCACTAACGCTCTACCAGGCACATTCATCCAGCAAACACAGCTGTCCTGCATTTCCTTAAAGCAGATAGTTGACGTGGATGTCACGGGAATTCAGACTCATATATGTATCAAGTTTCAGGATCACATGACTGCGTTCACATAACCAGGAAGATCCAAAACAGTTTTTGCCCTCATGTGACCTGATGTTTTCAGAGCTGTGTGGACATACAAACCTGATCTTTTCAAGTCCTTGAGTCTTAGGTCGGATACATATCCGATTTATGGTGACCTTAATGAGAATGCCCAGATCTGAATTCATGTTTTTCCACCATCAATCAGTGAAATTAGCACCGGTAAATGGTGTCAAAGCATCTGACCCTGATCCGTCACTACGTCGTACCCATGCAGATAGGTCAGAGATGTCTGGACACACAAATTCGATCTAATCACTTGTAAATAACAGTGCGGACAGTCAGTTCATAAGATCTGATTTGAGAAACAAATTCTATTGGGCTGCAGTCTGAGCGCAACCAAATCATCCCAATTCCGAACTGAAAGTATCAGATTCGGTGTGTTGTTTGCTGTTCACACAGACAGACATCGGAGTCACGTATAAGGAAAATGATCGGATTCAGGCCACTTTGACCAGCTGTGTAACGTACTGTCAGAGCAATGAGGCATGTAATGTGAACGTAGCCAGAAGTGGCCCAAATCTGAATCGAAACTCTCAGATTCAGATGTTTTTTGTTGTTCCCACAGATACATATCTGAGATGCATATAAAGATAAAGATCAGACTTGGGCCTCTTTCACCTGCTGTGTGAACGTAAAATCAGAGCAGTGAGGTTTGTAATGTGAACATCAACCGGTGGCCCAAATCTAGAATTAGTCTAATCTGAATCAGATTCAGTGTGTTTTTAGCTGTTCACACACATAAATGTCTCACAAGTCACATATGAAGATCCAGATCAGATTTGGGCCACTTTTAACCGGCTGTGTGAACATAAGACCTGAGCAGTGAGGTTTGTAATGTGAACGTAGCCAAAAGTGGCCCAAATCCGAACCCAAACGGTCAGATTCAGTCTGTTTTTAGCTGTTCACACTTTCACAACTGTGTCACATATCAAGAAATCGGTGTAGGAGTGGCGTTCCCGCCCGGATGTATGTGGAGCGGCCGTGTAATCTTGGCTATGGGGTCCACTCACTGTAACCGGAGATGCTGCTGCCTTCGCTGACGCCCTCCAGGAGCCTGGTGCGGTCTCCTATGGCTGTGGAGGCTTTGCTAAAGGAAGGAAACACAGATATTCGGCTTTTGTTGCACTAGTATAACTTCGAGCACCCACTGGAGGAAAACCAAAGCTTTGCCACGCCCACGCCCGTGTAACCTTTAAGGGGAAACGTGCAATGCTTCACGTCAGGTGAAAAGACTCTTTACTGTATCTCCAAAAGAATGTGTTTAAGCTGTAGTGCGCTGGGCTACTTGAAGACGCTGCAGCAGGTGGAACGATGCCGGATGATCGTCAGGCCGACCTCAATCCGTCGACTTCCACACACACACATGCTGCGGCGCTACTGTCTGAAAGACCCGGATGCCGAGGAAAGCCATCCGACACTTAATGAAGATGTAATTGTGCTGAGTGTTTGCTTCCTACTGTGTACTGGTTCTGCATATAGGAGGTTTATTTATACTCTGGAGAACATGCTTTGGGTCGTATAGTTTTGTAGAACCGGGATAATGTTCCTTGGAAATGGCCAAGCATGCAAATCTATGTACTATAAGAGGAGATAGAACTATTTATGAATATAAAGAAGCTATTTTAACTGAGGGCTGCGTTTGTACAGAGTACCGAGAGTGGAGCTCACGCTTTTAACGCTTTGTTTTTAAGAGGTTCTGCTGTGCCGCCGGACTCCGCAGGCCTCTGTGCGTGGCGCAGACCTGCAACGCTCTTATTTTGACAGGTGTTCATCTTGTAAATATGTTGTGCTTTGGGTTGTTCTCAGAACTCGTGTTACACAATAAACTGTTGGATCATGCTGAAACCAGCCCGCGTTAATCACCTGCCGTTACTGAGTCAGTCCTCCTTCAGTCACATACAG
>JAVGWN010000259.1:683-14947 GCA_034552555.1 Semaprochilodus insignis | reverse complement strand
ATAAGGCCCGCCCTTTCCTACGTCACATGTGCGGCCGAGTGTGAAACTTGAATAATTGTCATGTCGCACGATGTCAAACCTACCCACCAAGTTTCATTCCTGTCGGTTGATTCCTTTACTGGATGCAATCCTTATTTTGATAACAAGTGTGTGGTCCACCTTACTCAAAGCTCAACTACCTGTACCGCTTTCCACACGACTACAGAAGCTGAAAGAGTGGAGACGCCTCCTGGATGGGAGCACTTCAGATGATCCCCACACTGTCTCTGACTCCCAGTACACCATCAATATAGGTGAACATATATCAGCTCCTCTTTCTCCCTTTGTTTTCTAATCAGCCAGCAGGTTTAAAACTCGACTGCACTCACAGTAGGTCTGTAGAGTCTAATGTCTAATTTAAATTCACAATCACAAGGTTAAACCTCTGCACCGCTCTGCACTAGGGGGTTGCACACACTAGGTGACACGCCTACCAGCAATAATGCTTCAAGCTCACTGACTAGACACTGATATACAGAGAAACAGATGGACTACAGTCTGGAACTGTACAACTACAGCGTGTCCTATATGGTCAGTGGAGCTGATAGACTAGACAGTGAGTGTAGATACAAGGATGTGACCATGTACAATGAAACAGGCGTGCATGGTGTCTGTAAACATCCCCTACTTGTTAGCTACATTAGCCTTGTAGCTGTAGTGCAATAGCTAAAGAAACAGACTTCAATCGCCCAAGAGGTCTTGGCTGATCATCTACACCGGGGGTGAGAGGAAAATTATGCAAATCGGATCATCTGGTCAAACTGTAAGAGCGTTGAGAGGAGGGCTACCTTCAGGATCGGCCTTTTCAGCACTATGTCCGACCGCTTGGTGACATTTTTGTGTGAGTTGAGGAGATGGTTCATGAGCAGTGGTACGGTGTGGAAACCTTCTCCATCCAGACGATACATACCCTGAAAGTGCAAACACCCATGCGCACACACACCCACACACACACACACAGAGGTTTTCACACAACGAAAAGCATTTTAACACTTCACACCATTCAGCTTTACACAGGATGTCACACTCTCAAAGACTCCACACGGCATTCAAACCATCATAAGCTGCTTTAATTATGCTGCCTGTTGTTCCACACGGTGCACTGAAATCATAGTTTCAAGTAACTGACTAATATCCGTAAAGCAATACTGGAGTATTTTATGAACTGCTCGTGCTAGCAATCACAACGGGACAGGACACGGGACGTCAGTGATGTAATTCACACCACATAGACGTAAAGAGTCTTAAACTGAAGTGACAGACAGCTTTAAAACACTAAGAATGTGTTTAACACTAACATGTATCATACGATTAATGTCCAGGGTTTAAATTAGATTTGATTGAATTACCAGATATTGTCTACAATTTAATAACTTCTTGTTGCTTACTTCAAATATTATATTTGAATATATATTTGTGCATTTAGTAAACATATTTGAGTCTAGTTTACAGTCATGAAATATACACTGTATGAGTTATTAAATATAGGATAAAATTATTAATATGGTTCCACACCTTTTAACGGTGTACTAATTCAAGGTAAATGCTACAGGGTGGTAAATATTTGGACAACTGTACTTTATCACTATTCACAAAGAGCAATTCCACCAATATTGTCCATAGAGAACGATCCACCAACCACCTGCTCTGTGGTGGTCCTGTGGGGGTCCTGACCATTGAAGAACAGGGTAATACAGTATACAGAGGAACAGATGGACTACAGTCTGGAACTGTACAACTACAGAGTGTCCTATATGGTCAGTGGAGCTGGATTCAACGCGGTCTTTATTGTTTATCGTTGTTTAATTTCCATATTCTCATAATTATAATTTCTCAGTGTTTGTAGCCGATATGTCTGTCTCACACACCTCTGTGTTCTGAATGAGGAAGTGGCGGCAGTGGCCACCCCAGTGGACAGACAGCACATACTCCTGCTTGCCCTGACTCTGCCTGACCAGGAAATCTCCATCGTTCTTCAGCAGCTCCTGGACCTCCACACGCGGTATGGCCCCGTGATACCAGCCCTGCTGATTCAGAGGCTTCTCCACCTCCGGCACAGGAGCCAGAGCAGGGGGCACCTGGGGGACATTGTAAAACACACTACTCTACAGACCAGGACAGGACACGCACACACGCCATGTTAGGACTGTTACAACACGGTGCTCGGTTTGCAACCTCATAAGCAGCCTATGCAACGCAGAGGATCCTGATCCTGCACCCAATTCCACTTCCTTTCCTCCCAGACTTCCCCTCCGTCCTCACTGTACATATGTGCTGACAGTAACAGAGATAGGAAATTTATTTAAAATGGAACTTGAACATATGCAAGTTAATGCTAGCTATTAGCTGTAGAGATAGCCCAGCTATTAGCTTTGAGGAAAAAACGGGCTATTAGCTCTGGGGATAATCTAGCTATTAGTTCTGGAGATAGCTTAGCTAATAGCTGTAGAGATAGCCTAGCTCTTAGCTCTGGGGATAGCCTAGCCATTAGCTCTGGGTATAACCTATTAGCTCCACAGACAGCCTAGCTATGAACTCTGAGTGTCTAACTATTAGCTCTTGGGATAGCCTAGCTATTACCTCTGGAGACAGTGTAGTTATCAGCTCTGGGGATAGCCTAGCTGTTTTCTCTGGGGATGGCCAAGCTATTAGTTCTGCATATAGCCTAGCTATTGGCTAGCTATTTGCTCTTAGCCTAACTATTAGCTCCTCTAGATATTCTGGCTCTGGGGACAGCCTAGCTATTAGCTCTTAGCCTTGCTATTAGCTGTAGGGACAGCCTAGCTATTAGCTCTGGGGATAGTCTAGCTCTGGGAATAGCCTAGCTATTAGCTCCTAGCCTTGCTATTAGCTGTAGGGACATCCTGGCTATTAGCTCTGGGAATAGCCTAGCTATTAGCTCCTAGCCTTGCTATTAGCTGTAGGGACAGCCTAGCTATTAGCTCTGGTGATAGTCTAGCTCTGAGGATAGCCTAGCTATTAGCTTCTTCACCATGGGGGTGTGACAAATCCAAATACATTTTGGCTTGCTGACTGAATATCACAGTTTTCTAGAGTCACGCTGAGGCTTCTGAAAATCGAAATGCTCTTCAGTATGTTGGAGTGAGAGGTGTGGAGGGAGAAGTCTGTGAGTGCCGTTCTCTTCTGGAACTGGAATGTAGGCCTGCATATTTTAGCATTAAAGAAGATTTTTAATTGGCTGATTAGTCGATCCAGGTGGGTTAGCACAGCGGAATCACAAGATCACAGCTGGAAGGGATTACACTGGCAAAATTGTTTCAAACAAGCAAGTTCATATCAGCAAAAGCACTGAACTCCTAGTCTTGACCAAAGGAGGCTACTACAGGATGTTGAGGCCAGCAGCTGAAACCTTGCATTATTTTAGAAAGAGGAAGAAGGCTAACTGAAATCTCTCTCACCATGTACTTGGGTTTGAACAAGCTGCTGAGGTGGCTGATGATGCCGTCCATTCCAGGTAGCTTGTAGTCTTTTTCTCGCTCCTGAGTGACGGGAAGAGAGAATTGTAAAGGCAAACACACAGGGCAAAACTTGCTGGCCAAGGTCTCTGTACTACACTGGTAATAAAAAAGAAGATCCAGAACATTTACTGATGACCGCACGACCTGAGAGACTGCAAATGGCTGGGTTGCACTGATGCATTATGAAGAACAGCAACAGCCAGAACATACTGTATATGGGCATATACACTCATCCTCAAACGAATAGCTGCACCCAGAAGGAGTCAACCGACAGGAATGAAACTTGGTGTGTGGGTTTGACATTGTGAGACATGCGAATTATTCATTTCATGCTCGGCCGTGCATGTGACGTAAGCAGGGGCGGGTCTTATCTCTGTACCTGACTGACCCAACAGCCACAATAACAGACACTCAGCGAGCAGTGATGTCCTCCATGAGTCATCCTGTTAGTGCAGCACCATTGGCAGACGGCTGCACCACGCAGGACTACATGCACGCAGACCGTTACGACGACTGCCCTTAACAGCACGTCACCGTCACCAAAGACTGCAATGGTGTCGTGCCAGACTGTCATGGAGTGACTCAGAATGGCAGCGGGTCATCTTCAGTGACGAGTCCCGCTTTAGTCTTGGTGGAGATGACCAATGAAGAATCTGGCACCGTGGTCAGCACCAAGATGAACGGTTTGTTGTCATGTGTCCCATGTCCAGAAGACCTGGTGTCACTCCACCTCCACCCCTACCACACCATCTGCAGGAACTGTGTGAGGATATTCAAGCTGCATGGAATGGATTATCACAGGACACCATTAGGAACCTCTACAACTCCATGCCGAGACTCCATGGAACACAGCCACCCACAGAAACCTGTGAACACTGCAGAGGCCCTGAGCAGAACAGGTTCCACCACAATATCACACTCACTGTGTAACCAATCACGCTCATTTGTACACATCCTGGAATGCGCCCAACGCAAAAACAATTCCCTTGACAGAGATAAAGAGAGTGTGACCTGGGTGACTTGGTTTTCCCCTCTGTAATCATGTGCCCAAAGCTTTTAGAGGCTTTACAATAGGCTATCATCTCCAGTCCTCAGCCTGAGTGGCTTCTCTTTGGGAAGAGAGATACATAACACCCTTTGTGATGAATTATGGGTGTGGAGCACAAAGACAAGCAGGGTAAAGAGAACATACGTCACTTTCCTAGAGGAGACACAGTAAACAGAAACAGGCTGAGCAACTCTCTTATCCGTGGAAGATTCAGGGTTGTTGAATGGCGGCAGCGATAAATCCATGGGCTCTGGCAAATTTACGGTATGTGGACTTTATGGTGCCACCCAACCAAAACATAGCACAGCTATGTTTCGTGTGACGGGGCACTGGAAAAACACTACATGGCCAAAAGTATATGGGCACCTATATGACCCTGACGGACATCACATTCCAAAACTCCATTAATATGTTATTGTCCCCATTCAGTCAAAGGAGCCTTTGTCAGGCACTGGTTTTGGACGAGGAGTCCTGACTCACCATCAACATTCCAGTTTATCCCAGAGGAGTTTGGTGGGGTTGAGGTCAGGGCTCTGTCCAGGCCACTGGAGTTCCTTCACACCAAACTCCACAGACACCATGTCTTTATGGAGCTGGCTTTGGGCACAGGAGCAGCTGGAACAGGGAAAGGGTTCTTTGCCAAACCACAAAGCTGGAAGCATATAATTGTGTGGAATGCCTTTGTGTGTTGTAGCACTAACATCAGCCTCCACTGGAAATGAGAGTCCGAGCTCAAACCTTGAAACCCCCACCCCTAGACCATTATCCCCCCTCTACCACACTTTACTGCTGGCACTATTCATTCCGGTAGGAAGCGTTCTTCTGGATTCATCCACCAAACCCAGATTCCTCCATTAGACTGCCAGATAGTGAAGCATGGCTCATCACTCCACAGAACACGGTTCCACTGCTCCAGAGTCCAGTGGTGGAGCTTTAGCCCACTTTGGGTCAACACTTGGCATTGCATATAGTGACCCCAGGTTTGTGTGCAGCGGCTCAGCCATGGAGACCCATTTCCTAACACTCCTGATGCACAGTTCTTGTGTTGATGTTGCTACCAGAGGCAGTTTGCAACAGAGAATAGGCGACTTGTACATGCTACACGCTTTTAGCACTCTCCGAGTTTCCGTGGTCTACTGGCAGATGATAGCACTCACAGTTGTCCAGGGCAGCTCTAGCACGACAGCAATGTCCTAAAGGTGACTGGTGGCAGAGGTTGCATCCTATGACCATGTCATAGTCTATAGAACTATAGAACTATAGAACTATAGTTCTTCAGTACAAGCCATCCTACTGCCGGTCTTTGCCTGTGTAGACTGCGTCTCCAAGTGCTTGATTTTATACACCTGTTAGCATCATGGCTGAAACAGCTCCAACTCAAATTAGGAGTCCACATACTTTTGGCCACATCTCCCTTTGTAGCCCGTGTGTGCAAGACATCCAAGCTGCCAATCATCAAATAACGGCTGTAATAGTATTCGGCATATTTGCGCTTCATTCTTCCACTTAGTCTTTTTCTCCTTTTGATATGCTTCCACGAAACATATCCAGTGACTATTCCGAAAGAGAACTGTCACGGTAAACCAAAGCTATTCAGCTTGGAATACTAATATAGTTTGACCTTGGGGAGCTCTTAAATTTCCTGTAAAGGCGAAGCTGGAACCGACGCACGGTATTTTTCCAAAACATTGCGGCGCAAGTCTTAAATGGAGCCAGTTGTGCTTGTATTCGATCCACGCATGGTCTAACTTGGCATAAACACTGGAAGTGTCTAGCAAGAGGAAAGGAAGAAGGCTACAGCATGCTAATGTCAGTTAATCCACAGAGTGGGTGGTGAAGTTGACAGGTTTAACAAGCTCTGAGTCAACAGGTTACATAATGCCAGGCTTAAAAGAGAAACGAGCACAGTCATTACATCACACATTAGCTTACTGTTCCAACATGCCTATATGACTGTCTCTGCGGTAAAGACATTGGGCAAATGTTTGAAGACTGCTGTTTAACCACCCATGTAACAATGCTCACAAATGCCAGGATCAAAGAAAACAGCCCCGATTCCTGACAGGACAGAACAAGAGAGGTACATGGAAACTCTTGATTATGCTTTCAAACAAAGGCCAGTGAGAAGAGGGGATTTCCGTGCAGGCTTCACTCACGCTAGAGTTGCTGGAGGTGATGGAGATCCGGTCTTCGTCCAGGAACGCCGGCGGGGCCTCGTGGCTGCCCAGGCTCTGAAGCTTACTGGCCAGGAGCCTTCGCTGGGCCTCCAGCCGGGCCCGTGCCACCATGGACATGACCACCTGCTGTCGGCTGTCCTCCAGAGCGTTACGCTTGCTGAACTGGTAGACCCTGGTTCAAGCAAAGAGACACAGAGGTCTAGCTACAGTACAATTGTGTGCAAATGTTCGGCCACCCGTCAGTATGTTTTGGGGATTTCGATGAAGTTAAGACATCCGCTATCGAGCATACTCCGGCACGTTAATTCAGAGCTACTGTTTATTGGATGTTATTAACATACTGGGGGGAGGGGAAGACAGCAGACTAATGTGATCTATATACTATTGAGTATATTTATTGTGTATATTTTTATATTTAAGTACAAATGTGACGTGTAACGTCATTGATTGATTGATCTGTACCAAAGTTGGTGTACATTTTATGCTTTTATTTTGTTTTTAAATACATAAAAAATGAGCAAATTATTAAAAACTCACTAAAATGGAAAGAAAAATGGCAAAAAAAAATGCAGGAAATTTAATTTCCCTGTAGACGAGGTGTTGACTTAATTACACTGGTCACTTGCAATTCGACGTGGTGTTCAAACTTTTGCATACAACTGTGGACAAATGCTTATTTATGCTTTTGAAGAGTGCCTAATCTATAATATAATAATTAACTTCTAGAAATCCAGAGAAGTGCGGAGCGATGTATTCATTTTTTACTATATGCTCCCCAGACAAGAATTTTGTCACCTTGGGGGTAGTAACTTCAGGCTCCTGCAGGTGGCGCTGCACGAGGATGATGGGGATACTATAAATCCCTGCGGGGTGTGAGTGACGGGATCCACAGATTGGGAAGAGGTGCTACAGTGCAGGGAATGTCTCGTTCCATGTGTGGAAAATGGCTCCAGAGCAGATGTTAATGATTGGCTAAAAGGAGTGACTGCATTTGGGCGTGTCAAAGACCATAGTGTGAAGGAAGTAGCTGAATCTGCAGGTGTATGGAAGCGTACGGTCATACGAGTCTACCAGCAGTGACTAAAATCCCAGTCTACAGGGAATTCTCCTCGGAATTGTGCCAGGGAAGGCATCCACCAAATCTGGCCCAACTGCACAATGTGAGAGTGTCTGAACATTGATGTGGCCTACATCCAGAAACTTGTCCAGTCCATGCCAAATCCAGTCACAGCTGTTATTGGTGCTGGTGGAGGTGTCACACAGTGGTAGGTATGTTTCAGTCACAGGGGACTGTTTTCTGTACTGTGAGCTTATGTTTGTAGCATTTGGCTTTACAGACTACGGATCATAATCTACAGTATATACCTTTTCAGCTTTTGCTGACACATTATATAAGAATTGCAAATTTGGGCCAGATTTGGTGGATGCCTTCCCTGGCAAAATTCCGTGGAGAATTCCCTGTAGACCTGGAATTTTAGCCACTGCTGGTAGACCCGTATGACCGCACGCTTCCATACACCTGCAGATTCAGCTACTTCCTTCACACTATGGTCTTTGGCACGCCCAAATGCAGTCACTCCTTTTAGCCAATCATTAACATCTGCTCTGGAGCCATTTTCCACACATGGAACGAGACATTCCCTGCACTGTAGCACCTCTTCCCAATCTATGGATCCTGTCATTCACACCCCGCATGTATTTATAGCCCCATCATCCTTGTGCAGTGCCATCTACAGGAGCCTGAAGTTACTACCACCCTAAACACACCAGGGGACTCAGGTGTTTGGTCGGTGAGCTCATGTTTGTTCAGATTCTGGAATCGATACCTTCAGTGTGCTTATATCAGATGCACTACACATGAGAAATCATTAAAGACAATGTAAAACAGGCGTGTGGCGGTATGGTGAAGGGCGGAAGGCTTAATTGAAATTTCCAACCTGAGGTTGAAAGAGAATACATCAATTCATTGAACGGCTGCTTGGGAAACACAGAAAAAGTGCTATGAATAAAATATCTATAGAAATGTCAAGGGTGCCTGATGATTCATTCACTTCTCTATGATATCACGAACGTCTATTCATTAACTGTCTGCTATTATCTGTAAAGGGCTATTGAAAAATACTAAACCCTGACAGAGACAGACCCGAGTAAGTGCTCAGCCTGGCTGTAAAATGACGGGTAATCCCAGGTTCAGGGCAACATCAGTCATAGAGCTGCTCCATCTGTTCCTGGTCCACCCATTAATTACACACTATATTAACTCCCGATAAATCAGCAGTAACTTCTAACAGCGCTGGACGGGCACATAAACCATGAGGGATTAGGCCAGCATTTACCAGTACATCTCATATTCACGAAGGATCTCTTCACTCCTGAGTATAACATACATAGAGATAATGCAGGACCATCAAACCCATTTTAACTGGTACGACTTGGAGTACTATCTAGTACAATGAGTAGGATTTTCTTTTATACTTGAACAATTATATTCTTATCCCAAACCATGGGGGCTGAATGACTTTTCTGGCTACTCAGGAGAAAAACAAAGTACACTAAAGTATACTTAATTTGAGTATACTTGGCATACTTCCCTGCACACATTATTAATGTGCTGTAAGCATGATATACCAACCATGTACTTAGAATGCTAACTATAATTAGTGCTATTAAAATATACTTAAATAGAACTAACTGTACTTAAGTGTACTATTTTGAGACATCGGTAAGATTCACTTAGATATACTTAGGTACATATTAAAGTACATTTGTAGTACATTAGAATATACTTCATTTTTACCTGGGAGTGTAAATTAGTATATATATATAGTGTACTTAATATAAGTATACAAATTTACACTCCCAGGTAAAAATGTATATTTTAATGTACTACAAATGTACTTTAATATGTACTTAAGTATATCTAAGTGAATCTTACCGATGTCTCAAAATAGTACACTATTACATACACATATATATATATACACACACACACACACACACACACAGTATATATAGTATAGCGCTTATATTTACCACACAAAACAATGTGCTTAAAATATACTTGCTGATATTAAAGTACATTTACATATACACTTATTTTTTACCTGGCTAATTCTGCGAAATTGATTTAAATTGTGATTATGTTTTCTATCTAGGTTCAGGTCTATTTTTTGACCAACAACAAACCCAGAATATCACCTTTTCTTGACTTGAGGCTCGAACCCTGAATGTAGTGTGCCGAGCTGCCAGTTAGTTGTGCTTGAAATGTCACAACACATGGAAGTTTGGTTGCTTTTGATTGGTCTAACTCATCTACAGGAAGTTGACAAGCTCCATATCATTAGGTTAAATTAGTCTTAAAACTTAAGACAACAGCCGCGTCCCGGTTCAGGGGCTGCATCCTTCGAAGGACATGGTCTACCAGGGCGTAACCTTTGAGGGCTGTCTAACCTTTGTAGACCGCAAAGGCCAAACCGAAATGAGATGGTTTGCTCTACGGTGGACTTCCTGTTTGTGTCACCGCGCCACAATGAATCTTGGGATATGTTGGCCGGCGAACCATTTGTATCCTTCATTACCCGGGAAAAGGACGCATTTCTCTGCAGCATATGAAGGAGCCTTCGAAACGGGACAGCCTTGTCGTGTCCGTGTGACATAATCAGTCTTCAAATGCAGCCTCCGAAGGATGTAGCCCCTGAATTGGGACCTTTCAGCTCTACCCCAAATGTATTTGCTCAGCTGAGGCACATTTGGAAGCTAATGTAGCTAACAGTCTCTGAAAGCTAATGGTCTAATTAGCATCAAGCAAACCGCAGGCCTTAATCACCAAACACTCGTCTCAAACTGTGCAGAGTTGTTCAGTAATATTGCTCCCTGGGGCTTTAAAGTCCCCACAGATGGCTGGAGAACTGGCCCCAGGGTAGGCGAGCTCACCTTTGGCCGGCATTGGTTGAGCCCTCCTCGTCCTCTAGGTCCAGCTCCAGCTGGTTTACGGTGGCCTGCTGCGCTCCCAGAGTAGCCGCCAGGCTGAGTAGCTCTTCCTCCACGGCCGTGAGCCTGTGGGAGCGAGAGAGGGCAGCATGAGCAGTCCCTCCGCAGCAGGAGGACAGAGGGACGCAGGGTGTGTGGGAAGCTACATTTACAGCGCTGCTTGAGCGAAGGCACCGAAATACAGACAGACTGCAGGCCAGCGGGATGAGCAGGCAGGGTGATACATGTACAGCAGATGTGGCTGAAACACCTGAACTGGCATGTTCAACCACCAAAACAGAACATGCAGTGATGTGGTTTTGACAGTTTATGGCTTGTACCATATTTCCTCACTTTCTGATATGAACTACTCATAAGACAGTACACTTCTGACAGCTTACCATCCGTCTTACAGTAGTATAGGTTTCTGATTCATCATCCCTAATGTTCATGTCTTACAACAGCTATCACAACTTATACCACTGAAAACAGCACCTTTTAACACAAATATGAATTTAATATTAACACTTCGAAATGAGTATCAACCTAATATTGTGGCAAATATCACAGCAACTTTTACAGTTGCTAAACCTCAAAAGATATAAGCCTATAATAATAACAATTCATAGTAGATATTGAATAATTTATAGTAGTTACTCAATAATTCATAGTGGATAAAAAGTAATTTATAGTACATGCTGAATAATTCATAGTGGATACTGAATTATTTATTGTAGTTACTCAGTATACCAAATATTTCATAGTGCATAGTGAATAATAATTCAAAGCGGATACTGAATAATTCATAGTAGATACTGAATAATTTACTGTAGTTACTCAGTATTTCATAGTGGATACCAAATAATTCATAGTGAATAGAGAATAATAATTCATAGTAGATACTGAATAATTCATAGTGAATAGAGAATAATAATTCATAGTAGATACTGAATATATCATAGTAGATACTGAATAATTCATAGCGAATACTGAATAATTCATAGCGGATACTGAATAATTCATAGCGCATGCTGAATAATTCATAGAGGATACTGAATAATTCATAGCGGATACTGAAAAATTCATAGAGGATACTGAAAAATTCATAGAGGATACTGAATAATTCATAGCGCATGCTGAATAATTCATAGAGGATACTGAATAACTCATAGCGGATACTGAAAAATTCATAGCGGATACTGAATAATTCATAGCGCACGCTGAATAATTCATAGAGGATACTGAATAATTCATAGCGGATACTGAAAAATTCATAGAGGATACTGAAAAATTCATAGAGGATACTGAAAAATTCATAGCGGATACTGAATATTCATAGCGGATACTGAAAAATTCCTAGAGGATACTGAAAAAATCATAGCGGATACTGAATAATTTATAGCAGATACTGAAAAATTCATAGGGGATACTGAAAAATTCATAGCGGATACTGAATAATTCATAGCGGATACTGAAAAATTCATAGCGCATACTGAATAATTCATAGCGCATACTGAATAATTCATAGCGGATACTGAATAATTCATAGCGGATACTGAATAATTCATAGCGCATACTGAATAATTCATAGTGGATACTGAATAATTCATAGCGCATACTGAATAATTCATAGTGGATACTGAATAATTCATAGCGGATACTGAATAATTCATAGAAATTACTAAATTTTAGAATAGACACTGAATTATAAGTAGTTAAAAAAATGTAGTAGTTACACACAATTTATAGCAGATGCTGAATAATTTATAGTAAATATTGAATAATATTGAATAATTCATAGTAGATGCTGAAAGGTGCTGAACTAGTCACTGAATAACTGATAGCAGCTACTAAATATTATTAGCTACTGAATAATTAATAGTATATGCTAAACAATAAATTGTATGTATTGTAAATAATTATAGTAGTATCTGAATAAGTTATATTAGTTAATAAATAATGTCTTAATATGAATAACTGAATAATACACCTAGAGTTTAAAGGGTTAATGTTTGCAGGGTGTGCTGTTCTGTGAGTCCTATGCCAGTTTTCACTGATGCCACTATCCTGCAGAGTTACAGGGTAGAAGGGAAGCAGCAGGTACCGGTGCTGGATCCCTTCCAGAGTCAGCTCATTGAGTTCCAGCTCCTCCGGCTTCAGACGCTCAGCATCTTCCAGCAAACTGCTGTCAAACTCCACGCAGGGAGGCACGTCCGTTCTTGACCTGAACACAGACATGAAAGGAAGGGGCTGTAGACGGCAACTACCCATAATTCCATATTACAGTAAGTTCAGTTTTCAAGGCTTGACGTTTACTGTTATTGTTATTAATATCAGTAAATAGAAATGGTGATTGTCTCTTTGTTGGTTTCAGAATCACTTTCTTCCAGTTTACCTGACATTCCACATTACGCTAAGTGGTGAACAGCTGCCTGCACAAAGCTTCTAAAACCTCCCAGCTGGCTTTCAATCAGAACAGAGAGAGCCAAAAGGCTGCGAGGGCAGTTCAATTACAGGATTCAGTTGCAAGCGTTTCTGTGAGGGAAGCCCAAACTAAGAAAAATGAGTAGCTATAAAAGAGATCCAAATAAGGACCTGAGTGATTCCAATAACGGATACAGCCACATTGCGTGTCAGCTGCAACTGTTTCCATTGCATTGAGATGCACACAGTCATATCAGAATATTATGACCACCCTTGCTTTGGAATTAACTCGACCTGGGGAGTCACGTGACGGTGAGCACACCAGTCAGCTGTAGCAGAGTACAAAACGATCGTCATGGACAAAGGACACAATTTGACTGATATCCAATAGGGTCTCGGGTGAAGGGTGGTAGCGTCTCGGAAACCGCCAACTTCATGGGATATTCTAGAGCCGTTGAAGCGAAGGTGTACCAACAATGAACTGCTCGTACATTGAGTGCCTTCCAACGGCTTAACAGTGGTTCCCCCAGGGTCCACTGATACCCGGGGAGAACGACGATTCCGGCGAGCGCCACAGTTAACCAGTTAACCTCTGTAATGAACACAGGAGCACAGAGGAAAGTGTCAGGGATCACCACTGAATGAACACTGTTACGTCTGGGCCTGCAAAGCAGATGCATGGGTAAGGTGCTAGTGTCAACCAAGGTTCATCATCAATGTCACCTCCAGGTGCCTTCTCGAACAAATCCAGGTTCATGAGAAACTGTGGGCCAAATGCAGGGTGGTAGTGGTGGCCGTGTACCCACTGGTGGTGACCCACAACCACACAACCTGAGGGACCTTAGTGCTCTGCTGGAGTTGAAATGGACATGAGTGCCTCGGGATACCATCTGTCACCTAATACAATCCATGCAATGATGTCTCGCTAGGGTCATCAGAGACAAGGGTGGTTATTTGCTAGGTAGTTGCTCATAATATTATGATATGACTGTGTACTACAATATACTACTACATGGCCACTGCTGGATCAAAACTTTGCATCACCATAATTACAACTTTACAGGAGAAGAAAAAAACCTTCTTTACTGATAATGCAAGTCAATGGAACAAGACCCCCCCCCCCCCCCC
>JAVGWN010000258.1:3916-14598 GCA_034552555.1 Semaprochilodus insignis | reverse complement strand
CCCTAACCCCTACATTTACACTAAACCCTAACCCCTACATTTACACTAAACTCTAACCCCTACATTTAGACTAAAGCCCTAACCCTTACATTTACACTAACCCCAACCCCTATATTTACACTAAACTCTAACTCCTACATTTACACTAAACCCCTAACCCCTACATTTACACTAAACCCCCTAACCCCTACACTTACACTAAACCCCTAACCCCTACATTTACACTAAACCCTAACCCCTACATTTACACTAAACCGTAACTCCTACATTTACACTAAACCCTAACCCCTACATTTACACTAAACCCTAAGTACCCTTCACAGCTGGCTTGGAATACTGAGGCTCTCTGGATGTGGATGTTTACATGTGTGCTAAAAATAAGAAAAAGCAGCCAGTTATTTTTAAGCATTCTTAAAACAAAAAAATAACAAACCATCTAATCGTTTTTAGGGCCCCTGTCAGTCACAGGCTCTCCTAACACCACCACCCCAACCATACAGTACACCTGCTGATACATGCAGCACTGCTGGCATTTTAACACTGACACAATTGGCAGTGCTGCATGTATCAGCAGGTGTGCTGTATGGTTGGCGGGGGTGGGGGTGGCGTTAGGATGTTTCTAAGAGCCTGTGACTGAGAGGGGCCCCAACAACGATTTTGTTTTGTTTTAAGAATAACAGTGTTAATGAGTTCAGCCCTGAGGACAAACACCACAGCAGGTCAGACTCCTTTTGCATAGAGGGAGGCCTAACACTGCCACCACATGGACAGGTGGTTCTATCCAGTACAAGTCTGCACAGTCGGTGTTGTAGTCAAGACCGTGAGATCCGAGTCAAGTTCAAGACTTTTAATAGTCTAGCCTAAGATAAGACCAAGACCAGATTAAGACTATATACCTTACATACCAACTGGCCACTTTATTCCAGACTGTAGTCCATCTGTTTCTCTGTATACTTTCTAACCCTGTTCTTCAGTGGTCAGGACCCCCACAGGACCACCACAGAGCAGGTATTATGTGTTAGTGCGTGTGGTGCTGGTGTGAGTGGATCAGACACAGCAGTGCTGCTGGACACCAACCAAAACTGTCCAGCCAACAGCATCCTGTGGGCAGCATCCTGTGACCACTGATGAAGGACTAGAGGATGACCAACACTGCCCTGTGCAGCAGCAGATGAGCTATCGTCTCTGACTGTCCATCTACAAGGTGGACCAGCAAGGTAGAAGTGTCTAACAGAGTGGACAGTGAGTGGACACAGTGTCTAAACACTCCAGCAGCAAACTGCCTGTAAAATGACTTAAGTGCATTACCAGCTCTGCCCTATAGATGGCACCCATACTCCATTCAGGTAGCAGTCACAGATGGAAGTGTATGTGTGACTGGAACTATTCTAATGGAATCTCTCAACACTATCGTCATCCTGTTTATCTTCTTCTTCCTGGTACACATTTTTGACCGCTAATTAGTCCTGCAGTTTTTGAGATATCAGGACAGACCCCCGAACACATACTCAATAACGCAATATTGATCTGACCCACACTCATCTCTTTGTCTTTTTTATGCCTTCCCTCTTTTCTCCCACAGAGGCCCATTCATTTTCACCCTCATTCAAACCCTGTATACATTACACTAAACCCCTAACCCCTAACACCTATATTTACACTAAACCCCTAACCCCTATATTTACACTTAACCCCTAACACCTATATTTACACTATGCACTAGCACCTTAACCCCTACATTTACACTCAAACCCATAACCTCTACAACTGCACTAAACCCCTATATTTACACTAAACCCCTAACCCCTATATTTACACTTAACCCCTAACACCTATATTTACACTATACACTAGCACCTTAACCCCTACATTTACACTCAAACCCATAACCTCTACAACTGCACTAAACCCTATATTTACACTAAACCCCTAACCCCTATATTTACACTAGGCCCATTCATTTTCACCCCCATTCAAACCCTATATACATTTACGCTAAACCCTAATCCCTATATTTAATCTAAACCCCTAACCTCTACATTTGCACTTAACCCCTACATTTACACTAAACCCCTAACATCCACATTTACACTAAACCCTAACCCCTACATTTACACTAGGCCCATTCATTTTCACCCCCATTCAAACCCTACATCCATTTACACTAAACCCTAACCCTAACCCCTACATTTACACTATACCCCTAACATCCACACTTACACTAAACCCTCAGCCCCTATATTTACACTAGGCCCATTCATTTTCACCCCCATTCAAACCCTACATCTATTTACACTAAACTCTAACCCCTACATTTACACTAAACCCCTAACATCCACATTTACACTAAACCCTAACCCCTACATTTACACTAGGCCCATTCATTTTCACCCCCATTCATACCCTACATCTATTTACACTAAACCCAAACCCAAACCCCTACATTTACACGGTATCCTAATTCCTACATTTGCACTAAACCCATAACTCCTATATTTAAACTAAACCCTAACCTCTAACCCCTACAAGTGCACTAACCTCTACGTTTATACTAAACCCTAAACCCCTATATTTACACAAAAATAGGTTTACACAAATATAGCCAAGGTAGTTTTTATTCAAGAGCAGCTACATCTTTTTGGCACCTTAATGGCTATTGCTGGGTGCATGTGAAGTGTTTAGAGAATAACTTGCATGTGAAAATGAAGAGCTATGGTCAGTTTTTCACTTCTAGCATCCCTGAAATATGGACATGGACTTAGTAATGCGTGGCATGCTGCCTGTATTGGTGCCATCTACAGGGCAGAGCAGGTAATGCATCTGCACTTTTTCATTCTGTATCTTGAGATTTTTTCCTCAATGAAGGAGATAATGATAATGATAATGATAATGATAATGATAATCTTGTGATAATAAAATTGAGAAAAAAAATCTCAGGTCATTTTGTTTTTTATGCACCATAGAAAAACACCCCTTCCTCCCACCATGTCCTTTCGGGGGGCTTTTTAGGACTGAGATATAAACAGGACAATGTTAAAGCCTCAAGTAACAAAGCTTAAATTTATTAGAACATGTGCTAAAACCAAAGTAAAAAACAAATAAACAAAAACAAAAAAAAACAACAACAACAACAACAACAACTGTAAGCTAACCATGGATCAAGTCTAGTGACATTCAGCCCACAAATACATCCAATATACACACAAGTTCAAGCCTGTAGTGGAGAGCCCAAGAAACATGGCACCACCAGATGAGGTCAGTACATGCCACAAAAAATTTGATCTTGGCAAGTAAAATGACCTTATATGAAGCTGATATATATTAAAATTCTCATTTTGACATTGTTGTAAGATTTTACTTAAGAAACAATAATCTTAAGAAATTTAAAATTATTTATTAGAATTTCCAGATATGCTTTTAAGTGACTTTTCAAGCCCAATTTTCCCACTATATTGGCAGATAATTTCAATTTAATTTCTTAAAATGAGATTAAATTAGATTAAATTATCTGACAGTACAGTGAGAAAATTTGGCTCACTACAATTACCTAAAACAAGTTTTAAAATGGCTGAAAATTAGGTAAATAATCTTAAAATGAGCTTACAACAATCTAAAAATAGGAATTTTAAAGTTATATCAATTAGATATAAGATTCTTTTAATTGCCAACATCTCTTTTTTGCGGTCTGGTAGTAAAGTTCCTCTCAGCCAATACAGTGGAGTAAGTTCTTTTCCCCTGAGTTTCAATCTTCTCACAAATTCACAATACAAAATAACCACAGAGACATACAAGCCCACCACTGTAATCACAGTAAACCATTACAACATATCCGTACCATATAGTAGATGGTAAATAATGCATCAAATTTCCTTGATTTAAAGTGTACACTACATTAATAAACTACATTACACATCAGTACAGTTTTATCTTTCATCTGTTTTACATTTGGAAATCATGTGCACATTTAAATCATGTGTTATGTTTCATGCATTATTTATTTTTGCGCTCTATTTATTTACAGCATTCATCCCCCTTTGGTGAAAAAACAAAAATCTGAAAATAAAAACTTAAATATGAACTATGAATGTGAGGTATACTTCCATTATTATCAGTATATTAAATCAAGATACCCACTGTATCCCAGTGTAACACAAGCATACAACAAAAAATGCACAACAAATAGAAGAAGTAAATGACTTTTGGAAATTATTTTTATCTTGTAAAATTCATTTTTAGTCTGAATATTGTACCTCTGGAATAGCAACTTTACAGGAAAGAACCGCCTTAACAGTTAATGGAAGTCAATAGATATGGATTTATTCCAAGTCATTTTGGGCAATTTCTTTTGGTCCAATCATCATGAATTGTTAGCACAGTGGCTGTTGTGGTAGAAATTATGTAAAAAATAAAAAAAATAAAAATCAACAAGTTTTTCTTTGGGCTGGGATGACATACCTTTAATTACCTCAATTCACCCCATTTTGACCTTAAAATCTGAGACGTGAGCTGCGATGAACATGTGCTTGGGTTCCTGGCACCTAACATTTATAATCTCCTCCAATAATTCCAGATAAGAAACCAGCATTACACCAAGATCCTAACTAGACTAAACTTCTTAAACACTGTCCTAACTTTAGGATAAACCCCAACAGAGTCCTAACTTCTGTTATAACCTTCCATTGTGGTGAATAATGAAGAGAGCAGTAGAATACAGCCAGCTAAAGCTTTCAGAAATAGAAACTGAAACTGTAGAGTGGCGATGGCCTATCAAACAGCAGGGGGCGCCCTCACACCATCCTTACCTTACGGTTTATTGCATTTTAGTTTAGTTTTGACCTTTAAAGTTGGCTGTTTTTTTCAGTGTATGTTGAAGAACAGAGATTTTATTCCAAAGTGATTTTGGAATTTCTATTTTACACAAAGTAAATGACAGCTGCTGTGCTAAAATGATGACATCAAATTTGAGAAAGAACAACATGGAGATACATTTTTTGGAGGGTTAATACATATTGGATGATTTTCCAGCAAAAACTATAGTGAGTATTTCCCAAAATAAATCCAAATATTCATTACTTCTAAACCTATGTACAAAATAACTGTGATGGCTGGACTAGAGTAAAGAGCAACAACATGAGCATGTTACATAAACATGCCAAATACCGGGAATGTGGACACAACACTGTTATATTACAAAACATAATCTGTTACAACAATTTATGTGTTTATGATGCGGCTACGTCAGTGTTGTGTAGCAGGATTGAAAGTCATGTTTCCCATCTTCCTGAAACACTGTATAAGCATACCACACAATTAGTAAACACAGACAAGTGGTGTATGGTAACTCAGTGTAACGCGTTAGTGTGCTGTAAGTAGTGTGTTGGTGTGCAGTAACACAGTAAGTGTAATGTGTTAGTGTACAGTCCTTCCATTTCTTTGCTATTCATTACATTCAAGTTTGAAACATTGGTTCTGGCCAACCCTGCCACTGTTTTCAGCTTAGAGTAACTGAACACACGGTGTTGAGTTGTTGGCTTCTTGATGGTGTCACATATAGGAAACAATCCCTGTAGGTATGGTTAAACTATGACACAGAGACACTCCTCAAAACCTCTGCCTACACACACAAAACAGGTTTTTCCAGTGGATTTCTTATCAGCTTGGAGATTAATACTAATTCACTGATTCATTCTCGTGTTCTAGAAAAAACATGACTGTCTTCTCCAAACAAGAGCGTGCAGCTTCCCTCTTTCGGAACAGTAGTCTCCTTTCCGTGACACTATGACATTAAATCAGGCCTGCATATAGACGCCAGCTTGTTGAATCGATGATCCAGGTTTGAGAGAACGTCTGTATGGAAGTCATTCTCTGGGAGGGAGATGGCATCCAGCTGAGGGTCAATCATGGGTTCTCCTTCATATGCGTAGCAATGGGGCTTATAATCACCAAGCTCTTCCCCTGGGGCCTGGAGCCGGATAAGCCTCTGCAGAGAAGAAATTCCACAAGACGTTCAGACTTTGGAGATTACCTATGGTTTTCTACAGTACAGTACAGCACTAAAGTTTTCATGAGCTCAGAACTGTAAATGTTGACAGTCATGTGATGGAAGTCGAGTCAGTTGGCATCATGAACAGAAGCACAGAAAAAGGGAATGTTTTGAATAAAGTGACTCCGACAAGTCCTGGCTCGCGTTGCTATCCTTCAGGGAATACAGATCCCAGAATCTACTTAGGCACACAGTAAGTGGCCTTGCTGAGACACTTGAGCAGAGCGGAGGTCTAAAGAGCCTTAGATATTTAGAGCTATGTCCTCTCTCTTCAGGATACTGGAGACAATTATGTTCAATATCTGATCTTTGAAGCTCTGTAGATCAGAGAAACATTAGATAAGGCTGAATTCCAGGTAGAGTGTGGTGTGGCCTTTTCAACAAGTCCTGGATCACTTTGCTAGCCTTCAGGAAACCAGAGATATGGACTGAAATCTCGAAAGCTCTTCACCTTCTGGAGAAGGTCTATGTTGGTTACATGATCAGCGACTAGTTAACATCAAGCTTCAAGAGTCATTGACAAGCAATAAGGTGAACTAGTCTGTGAAGGTCCTAGAAAGAACTGGAACCTTTGGCAGTACTGTGGTTTTTACATTGTTGGTCCCAAAGGTTCCTGGCTGGTTAGCTCAGTTGGATAGAGCATGGTGCTAACAATGCAAAAGTCGTGGGTTTGATGCCTGTACGGGCCAGTGGAGCCTCCTCCTTCATAGGTGTAGTCATGGGCTGGAGGTTAGGGAACCAGCCTAGTGACCAGAGGGTTGCCTGTCAGTTTACTGTAGTAACCTTGAAGTGCAAGGCACCTAATCCCAATTGCTCCCTGGGCGCTGTGGATAGGGCTGCTCACTACTCCAGGCAAGTGTCCCATAAAGTGGGTGTTTCACTTCATGGATAGGTTAAATGCGGAAGACAAATTCCTCTGTGTGTGTGAAAAATGCAAATGGTGCAAAATGGCTCAAAAACTCTCTACTCAGAGAATGATTGGCCTCACCTGAATTTGTTACCCCCTCAAGATTAACAGGTATAGTCACCAAGCAACATCACTAATAAGTGCACCAAAATGCACAGAAGAACATTTCGTCACTGTCCAAAGATAAGCAAATTTCTCAAAAACTCTGAAACTTTACAGGAGAGGGCCTAATTTAATTTTTATGTAAGTCAATGGAACCAGACTTCTTTCCAAGCATTTTGGGCCATTTCTCTGCTTAAGGGAGGCATAACATGAACAAAAAGATAATAAAATCTTGGTTATAATGGGGATTATAATGGGGGTTATAATGGGGGTTCCAGCTGTCCATCAAGCAGGTGACTAAAATTAGAACCATAATTTCTATTTGGTTTTCTGTTTCCCAGATAGTCGCATATACTATATCAGTCCGCTGGCTTGATCAGGTTGGCACCCAACTGACTGTTTCCAACTGCTGGTCTAGCCTCAGACCACCCAGATTACTGTCCTTCAAACAGGATCTAACTATTGGTTCTATCTCCTAAACTGATTTTAAATGTGTGCAGCCTTTAAGTTTAGAGATTAAATGAAGAAAATGAATTAAGTTGCCTGTAAATTGGCAAATGAGCGATTAACCATGGCCTTTTATCTAACATTCCTAATCACCAGCTTTGCTGTGCAGTCTATAGCAGAACTACTGCCCATCCTGTGCGGTCTGATGTGTAACTACTGCCCATCCTGTGTGGTCTGATGCGGAACTACTGCCCATCCTGTGCGGTCTGATGTGGAACTACTGCCCATCCTGTGCGGTCTGATGCGGAACTACTGCCCATCCTGTGCGGTCTGATGCGGAAGTACTGCCCATCCTGTGCAGTCTGATGTGGAACTACTGCCCATCCTACGTCTGATCTGATGCTGAACTACTGCCCGTTAGGCAGTTATGGATTGGGTTCAGGTGGGATTGTAATAGGTGCAGGTTCTCTTCTGAGTTACAGAATAAAAAATATGGTATCTAATATCACTGCATATTTCATGAGATCAGATTGAAGTTGATATAGATGACCATAGAAGAGGATTACCAGATTCATCTGCTGTGACAGGCTCTGTCTGAGATGGAAGTCCTCTGTGCTGTAAATGGAATAGCCTCCACTAATCTGTTTGTGGACAGGAAACACAAAGATGTTCAGCCCAGACAGTACAAAGAACAGTATTCAAATATCTGCTGAACACAGTAAATGGCCAGTGTCATGAGCATCGTACCATCGTTGTTTGATAACTTCTATGTGAGCGTCTTGTGGAACTCTGCACAGAGAAGAAACAGGCTGTCACTATAGAGGCCAAAAGCTCTTGACAATTTCAAAATGAAAGGAAAAAATACAAATAAATAAATAAATAAATAAATAAATAAATAAATAAAAATAATAATTACCCGTCGCAGAGATCTCCTCAACATTTGTTCTTTCTGGAAAGTGCTGTCCTGGATAACCTGCTCGTACTGGATTAAAATGAACAAAATGTAGGTGAGTAAACTCAAATGCCCTTATTTACACACTATCAGTCAAAAGTTTAGAGACGGCTCCTCATAGCAGGTTCTCCTTCTGTTTATCTTAAAGCTTTACTGTAGAACAAAAGTGAAGACATCAAACTATAAACTAGCACTCATGGAATTATACAGTCCACCTTAAAACCCTCCAGAATGGAGCTTTACAGGCGGATGAACCAGCTTTCTTAACCTGCAGTGGAGCTGATAGAACAAGGTTTATTTCTAAGCAGGTTTGGAACAATTCTATTGGTCGGTCCCTCATGAACATTCACTAAGCTGAAAGGAGAACTAGAGCTTTTATACTGTGCAGAAAAAGAGATCAAAGTTTTTACACCACTAAATATATATTAGAGGTGGAGATATGGAGAAATATCATACTGTGGTACATCAAGAGTATATGTGGTGTATCAGGGTATGTACTGGTTCAGACTCTCATCAGTTGGAGCTGTTCAGTGTACGACTGTAGAGTCTTTAAGATCACCAACAACATCCACTAAACTTTTGACTAGGACTGTTTTCTCCCAGATTCCCTGAATCTTTTAAAGATATTATGAGCAGTAAAGTGTAAAATTCCTGAAATCCCTCCAGTAGGTATGTTATTTTTAAGCTGCTGGAATTTTAACAAGTGGTGATTTGTGACTTTCCTTGCTCATAAAGGACTCCTCAACCTTACCTGGAAGCGTTTATATACACTGAAGCATGATTGCATTCCCTACTTCACAATGTTCCTAGTCTTAAACTGCTTCTGCCCCAACTTTTTTGGAAGGTGTTGCAGGCATCAATTTTAGAATGAGTGTATATATTTATCAAATAAAAATAAAGCTGATAAGATAGAACAATAAATATTTTCAGAATGTTTTTTTTTCCAAATCGACAGATCAGTAATAGATTTAGTAGATTTATAAGTAGAAAAGTAGATTTATAAATCTATCAGTCTATAAATGTATAAACCCCTGCTGTCTGTTTTTATTTGCCTTTTACCTCCCAATTTTTTTAGGAATTGTGTTGGTGTACTGTGTTTGATTGCTTTTGAGAAAAAAACTTTGTATTTCCAAAATGTAAAAAAAAAACCCAAAAAAAAAACCCCACACATTTTTCAAATTTTCAAAATTCAAATAATTACAAATAATTCAAAAATTAAGATTTTTTTTCAAGCTACTGTGGACTATTGGTCCACTTATCATTCAGTTTTCACAAAATTTAAAGGGCACCTGGTATGTTCAGATTTTGTCAAAAAATAAGAAAAGATACAAGGTTTAGTTTCAATTAGTATTTTAGATAGCGAGTGCTGTTAGCATACATTTTTTTGCATGACTTCCTGACTTAAATCTTCATGGTATTTTCCTGCAAGAAAGGTGGGTGTCTTTGTGGTCTGGATGGTTTCCACGTGGGTAACTTGGACAGGCACCTGTATAAAAGGATAATAGACATATTAGCATATTATAATTATTAAATATTAAGATATTATTATTATTATTATTATTACAGACTCTATTCACATACTAACATGGTAACCAAGAAGCCTGGAAAGACAGTGGTAGGATTAATCCAGCCCTGTTTCTATGGTCGTTTCCTTTATGTATTTGACTTGTGGTTACTCCATTTCATTTCTCACACCATTCTAATATTTCAGTAATAATATTTTACCCTGCATGTTCGGGGAAACAGAGTGTTGTATCACCTTGCAGTCCGTGCCAGGAGTCTCAATGTTGGATTCGAGGAGACGCCATCCAGGATCGTCATCCATCACGATAATTTTTTTCTTTTGCTTGCAGGTGATCAAAAAGGCCATGAGAAGAATAGCTGTTCAACAAAGACACACATCCAGAAACACGTCAGTGGCACCAACTTACAGGCAGGTTATTGCACCTTGTGTCACCTTGCGTGTTTAAGGTGGTAGTACCTTCAGGCACGAGGATGATGGGGCTATAAATCCCTGTGGGGTGTGAGTGACGGGATCCATAGATTGAGAAGAGGTGGTACAGTGCAGTGAATGTTTCGTTCCATGTATGGTAAATGGCTCCAAAGCAGATGATAATGATTGGCTAAAAGGAGTGACTGCATTTGGGCGTGCCAAAGACCATAGTGTGAAGGAAGTAGCTGAATCTGCAGGTGTATGGAAGCGTACGGTCATACGGGTCTACCAGCAGTGG
>JAVGWN010000257.1:0-14952 GCA_034552555.1 Semaprochilodus insignis | reverse complement strand
CTTGTACTTCCACTAACTGGCCACTTTATTAGAAACACCTTCCTTGTACTTCCACTAACTGGCCACTTTATTAGAAACACCTTCTCGGTTGCCTGCCATGCGGGAGTGGGGAAGGAAGTGTTAGGGCTAGAAAGTGAAGCTCAGTTGTCTTGGTTGCCGAGCCGCAGAGAAGAAGTCTCTTTGATGAAGGCCACTTAGCCGTCAGCTCACCCATCATTTGTGGGGCATTGATCCTAATTCTGCCCCCGACCGTGACGGAGCGCTCCTCAAACTCCTGCTTCTGTCCGACTGAGTAATTCCAATTACATCACCAAGCAGGAGAGGACAAGGGCGGGTTGGGTCTTACGTAAGGCATGTCGGTCAGAGGGATCGCAGAGCGTGTGGGCAGATGGGGATCCACAGTGACACGGAAAGCCGAGCGCAACCCGAGCGGACAGCATGGAGCCTAATGCTGGTTCTGATGGTTATATCACCGACAAAGAGCAGCGTGACCCAGACGAGGGGATGGACGTGGACAGAAGGACAAACTGTTGTGGTATTAGAGATTTCACTGGAGGAGCTCAGAATAAACAATCAACACACAAACAACCGCAGGACCACACGCAGGAGCACAAATACAGGGGTTAGGGTTAGTGTAGATGTAGGGGTTAGGGTTAGTGTAGATGTAGGGGTTAGGGTTAGTGTAGATGTAGGGGTTAGGGGTTAGTGTAGATGTAGGGGTTAGGGTTAGTGTAGATGTAGGGGTTAGGGTTAGTGTAGACGTAGGGGTTAGGGTTAGTGTAGATGTAGGGGTTAGGGGTTAGTGTAGATGTAGGGGTTAGGGTTAGTGTAGATGTGGGGTTATTACAGGTACTACACATACCGTAGGGCCTGATCATCTCAGACGACGTGTGTGGGGGTTCGTTAGTCTCTCCTCTGCAGGTCGTGAGAGTCGTGTCATGGACGCCGCGCGGCGTACGTGGTGTTGAAACTGTGAATCCTGTGAGGGAAGCGGGAAGGTGGAAGCGTGTGACTGTAGTCTTATTGACGGTGTTATTTACTGTGCAGGAATATGAAGTCTGGCAGAGTTCAGCCGCCCTCTGTCACACGTGTGCGGCGGAGAAGAAGAGTTCTATTAGGGGGGAATAAACACAAACAGCCCAACAATCCCCAGAGCTCGGCGTTAACACACAAAGACGGAGAGAACAGAGAGACGCTCCCCTTCAGTTCTCACCGCCAGCTTCCTCCAGGTGGTCCTCTGTTTTCAAACTGACGAGTCGTCTACGGGCTTCATGTCAAATAAACTCCAACCGCCAAATCAGAGGCGGAGGTTGCTGAAAACGTGCCCCGTGTTGGTTTCCAAAGAGCACGGTCACCAGTCCTAATCAGCACAGTGATTCCTGAATATGAACCGCACCTCCATAAACACCGCACCACGCAGGACCACACGCACACAGGCCGTTACCACGACCACGTCACCGTCACCAAAGACTGCAATGGTGTCGTGCCAGACTGTCATGGAGTGACTCAGAACGGCAGCGGGTCATCTTCAGTGACGAATCCCGCTTTAGTCTTGGTGGAGACGACCAACGAATCCGTGTGTGGAGGCACCGTGGATCCAGAAGGCCTGGTGTCCCTCCACCTCCACCCCTACCGCACCATCTGCAGGAACTGTGTGAGGATATTGAAGCTGCATGGGATGGATTATCACAGGACACCATTAGGAACCTCTACAGCTCCATGCTGAGACATCTGGCGTGTTGGGTTACCAAACACGGTGGCCCGACGCCATACTGAGAGACAGACTTCTGTAGGTGTAGCTCTTTATCTTCCTTCCCAACAGCACTGCAGTCCCACACCTCCTTCTGGGAGCAGCTGTTCTGTGGATGAGCAGTGTAACGGCGGTGTGTGACGGGGTAGGCCTGCTGAGGCAGTGATGTGTGTTTGGTATTTAGAGCACGTGTGAGGTATAATAGGGTGTAGTATACCTCTATATAGCTGTAATGGTTTGCTCCAACACGTTATGTAGTGCAGCGTGTGAGCGAGATCAAAGCTCTAGCATTGATGTGGCAATTACGGAGACAGATCCAGCCGTATACACACAATCGGCTCCGGCCAATTACAGCGTAATGACTCGGAGTGGAAGACAGGTGGAGAGACTGTTTACCGAGCAAACCCCGGACGCCATTCCGGTCCTGGGGGCCTGCGGCACTCCAGAGTGCGGAGTTCTCCACATGCTGACGCACCTCATTCAGCTCGTGAAGAGCGTGTGCTAAGAAGACAATAGACAACTTCCTGGCCACTTTATCAGAAACCCCTTCTCTTGTAGCTGGTTGGTTGGTGTTGGCCATCCTCCAAGCTTTTACCAGTAGTCACTTTATTGGTAGGTGTTTCCAATAAAGTGGCCAGTGGGAGGAAGCACAAGGTAGGTGTTTCCAATAAAGTGGCCAGTGAGTGGAAACACAAGGTAGGTGTTTCCAATAAAGTGGCCAGTGAGTGGAAGCACAAGATGGGTGTTTCTAATAAAGTGGCCAGTAATTGGAAGCACAAGGTGGGTGTTTCTAATAAAGTGGCCAGTGAGTGGAAGTACAAGGTGGGTGTTTCCAATAAAATGGCCAGTGAGTGGAAGCACAAGATGGGTGTTTCTAATAAAGTGGCCAGTGAGTGGAAGTACAAGGTGGGTGTTTCCAATAAAGTGGCCAGTAATTGGAAGCACAAGGTGGGTGTTTCTAATAAAGTGGCCAGCTAGTGGAAGCACAAGGTAGATGTTTCTAATAAAGTGGCCAGAGAGTGGAAGTACAAGGTGGGTGTTTCCAATAAAGTGGCCAGTGGGAGGAAGCACAAGATGGGTGTTTCTAATAAAGTGGCCAGTAATTGGAAGCACAAGGTGGGTGTTTCTAATAAAGCGGCCAGTGGGAGGAAGCACAAGGTAGGTGTTTCCAATAAAGTGGCCAGTGGGAGGAAGTATAAGGTAGGTGTTTACAATAAAGTGGCCAGTGGGAGGAAGCACAAGATGGGTGTTTCTAATAAAGTGGCCAGTAATTGGAAGCACAAGGTGGGTGTTTCTAATAAAGTGGCCAGTTAGTGGAAGCACAAGGTAGGTGTTTCCAATAAAGTGGCCAGTGGGAGGAAGTATAAGGTAGGTGTTTACAATAAAGTGGCCAGTGGGAGGAAGCACAAGATGGGTGTTTCTAATAAAGTGGCCAGTAATTGGAAGCACAAGGTGGGTGTTTCTAATAAAGTGGCCAGTTAGTGGAAGCACAAGGTAGGTGTTTCCAATAAAGTGGCCAGTGGGAGGAAGTATAAGGTAGGTGTTTCCAATAAAGTGGCCAGTGGGAGGAAGCACAAGGTGGATGTTTCTAATAAAGTGGCCAGTTAGTAGATCAAGGAGAGGGAGAATCACCGGAGCAGGCTGGACATGATCCTTCCCTCCTGTTGATCCGACTGCAGAGACCGTGTATGTAGAAGAACAGCTTCTGGCTAATGTGGACGATCAGGACTCAAAGGTCACGTCTCCTCCGTCTGAGATGAGTTTTGCACCTCCCGCACCCGTCTTAAAGTCTTTTCTCTGCGTTTGCGTGCTCGTCATGCGCCTGGTTCACCTTGTGTTCTTCCCTTTTCATCCTGTAGATCAATGTCAGGCACAGAGGAAAACCGGCAGCCCGGAGAACCTCGCTTCCTGACTCCTGAAGGCGTGACCTTTAACTCAACAGGCAGTACACACGAGAGGACTGGCTGCCTGCGAATCAATGAAGACCTGCTTAGTTTAGGGGCCGATTAGAGACATTCAGTGCTTGATGAGTGACCTTAAAACAACCTCCGGGTGTGAGTGACGGGATCCATAGATTGGGAAGAGGTGGTACAGTGCAGGGAATGTCTCGTTCCATGTGTGGAAAATGGCTCCAGAGCAGATGTTAATGATTGGCTAAAAGGAGTGACTGCATTTGGGCGTGTCAAAGACCATAGTGTGAAGGAAGTAGCTGAATCTGCAGGTGTGTGGAAGCGTACGGTCATACGGGTCTATCAGCAGTGGATAAAATCCCAGTCTACAGGGAATTCTCCTCGGAATTGTACCAGGGAAGGACTCCACCAAATCTGAACCAACTGACCAATTCTTTGATGTAAGAGTGTCTGAACATTGATGTGGCTACATCCAGAAACTGGCCACTTTATTAGAAACACCAGCCTTGTACTTCCACTAACTGGCCACTTTATTAGAAACACCAGCCTTGTACTTCCACTTGCTGGCCACTTTATTAGAAACACCTAACACCTATCACCGTCTGGCCACTTTATTAGAAACACCTAACACCTATCAGCGCCTGGCCACTTTATTAGAAACACCTAACGCCTATCACCGTCTGGCCACTTTATTAGAAACACCTAACACCTATCACCGCCTGGCCACTTTATTAGAAACACCTAACACTTATCACCGCCTGGCCACTTTATTAGAAACACCAGCCTTGTACTTCCACTTGCTGGCCACTTTATTAGAAACACCTAGCCCCTATTCCCAGTGACTGGCCACTTTATTAGAAACACCTAGCCCCTCTTCCCAGTGACTGGCCACTATATTAGAAACACCTAGCCCCTATTCCCAGTGACTGGCCACTTTATTAGAAACACCTAGCCCCTATTCCCAGTGACTGGCACTTTATTAGAAACACCTAATGCCTATCACCGCCTGGCCACTTTATTAGAAACACCTAACACCTATCACCGCCTGGCCACTTTATTAGAAACACCTAACGCCTATCACCGCCTGGCCTGACCCTGCGCGTTCCGTCCCTGATACTCCCCCTTAAACGTGTGTGGACTGTCTGATCTGCTAACCTTAGTTAGTTTCCTCTGCAGACCGGAATTTACGAGCGCACCTCGGAAGTCTTTATGACTCCGCTCCTTGGCAGGAGTTCATGTTCTCGGCAGCGAGCGGTGCAGGGTACGTTCCTCACAGTAAACCCAGGCGACCGGGATCAACCACATCAACACCACATCAACGGCATATGGCAGCAGTGAATCTGAGTTTGATGTTTGGGTTTAAGGCCCGCGGGGTTGGAGCGGTGTGAAGTTCGGAACACTCTGTTGCTGAGATACCGGAGCGCCGCTGTGTTCCTCCCATGAATGCCGTGATTAAGGCGGTTCTAAATACGGCTGCTTGGCATTCATCTGGACAATTACTTATAATTAAACCTGCTTCATACGTGAACGGCAACCTACCACACTCACCGCCCATATCCCCACATCCTGTCTGACGGAAAACACAGGTCTGGAGCATGTGAGACCCGCCTGGAGCGAAGGTGGACCACTCGAAATGTGACTGCCCAGGAATATCTACTGCACCCGGAAGGAGCCAGCCCACAGGCCTGGACCTCGGTGGGTGGGTTTGACACGGCGAGACCTGCTAATGGTTCAAGTTTCACGCTCGGCGGCACATGTGACGTAAGCAAGGACGGTCCTTATCTCTGTACCTGACTGACCCAACAGCGAGCGCTGATGCCTCCATGAGTCATCCTCATGGTGGCTGCACCGCACACGCAGACCGTTACCACGCCTGTCCTTAACACCACGTCACCGCCACCAAAGACTGCAATGGTGTCGTACCAGACTGTCATGGAGTGACTCAGAACGGCAGCGGGTCATCTTCAGTGACGAGTCCCGCTTTCGTCTCGGTGGAGGCGACCAACGAATCCGTGTGCTTAGCGGATTTAGCCTTTTCTCTTTAGCATTTAGCTGCTTGATTAGCGTTTGAGCTTTTTAGCCAGGTGTGATCTCGGCGGAAGCTTCCGTACTGGTCTACGCTGTCCTGGTTTGGTGCCGGTTGAGCTTGTCACCCAAATTGTGCCTCCAAAACCGTAGAACATATGCTGGGATTAGGGGCCTTGAAACAGCGTAGCATTCAGCCTAGCCCAGTTAGCACAAGCTATTAGCGGATCTGGGCTGTGTTTGATGTGGCCAGGCTTGTCCTGTCAGAGGTTAACAGAAAGGCCGCGCTCCTCCGCTCGGTCTAATAATATCTCTTTCCTATGGACGCTCCGCGGGGAGGCAAATGTCACAAAATGCCACTCTTAGTCCGAACGGTGCGCCGGCCAAATGTTACCGTATTTATTTTGGGCCGGGCCTCTTTAGAAGAGTCGACCAAAGCTTATTACCATGCAGTCTATTCTCTCAGATTAGCGGAGTCGTATTTGGACGCACCGCGCTGACCTTTTCGATGAGCGATTACGACACGCTCGTCGCTAAGGACACCGCACATTTGAATAATCAGGATTAGATTCTCAATGATTTGGTTATTTGGGTTATCGGCTGTGGCGGAGTGGAGGAGTCAGACACCTGCAGGTGTTTACGCTGGTGTGAACAGCGGGCCCGTACGCACCCAGAAGGAGCCAACCCACAGGACTGAACCTTGGTGGGGAGGTTTGACATCGTGGGACATGCTAATGATCCAAGTTTCACACTCGGCCCTGACTGACCCAACAGCCACGATTACAGACATCCAGCGAGCAGTGGTGTCCTCCATGAGTCATCCTGTTAGTGCAGCACCATTGGCAGACGGCTGCACCACGCAGGACTACATGTACACAGACCGTTACCACGACTGTCCTTAACACCACGTCACCGTCACCAAAGACTGCAATGGTGTCGTACCAGACTGTCATGGAGTGAGAGAACGGCAGCGGGTCATCTTCAGTGACGAGTCCCGCTTGGGTCTTGGTGGAGACGACCAACGAATCCATGTGTGGGAGGCACCGTGGTCAGCACCAAGATGAACGGTTAGTCGTCACACGTCCAGAAGGCCTGGTGTCACTCCACCTCCATGCCCAAGCAAGTAGGTGTTTCTGATAAAGTGGCCACTAAGCGGAAGCACAAGGCAGGTGTTTCTAATAAAGTGGCCACTAAGCTGAAGCATAAGGTGGGTGTCTTCTCACCTCCCTCCCTGAACCCCTCTGATCTGTAAGCGACGTTCGTCAGATTCGTTCCGGCAGAGTGACAGGATCTGCATCTCCCGCAGACCTGAGGAACATCAGGCTCAGGCCGGCGACTCACAACGGCAATATCACCGTTCAGCGGCCACGCATAAAGAGACTCCAGAGCCTGAAATGAGGTGAAGTTCTGTCAAGGCGGCGGCGCCACCGGAGATAATGCGAGCAGCCGCTTGTGAAAATGGGCTTGGGCTGGAGAATCGATCCATGCAGACAAAACATAGTCGAGCGGCATGTACGCACGTCAAATCCAGCCCACCGCAGGAGCACCGTGAATACAGAGCACATACAGACCCCCACGTCCCCCAGACAGTCACCCAGACCGGCTAGGCGTCTGAGACCTGCTGTTACACTGGAGCTACGTGGCTAATCCAGCTAACAAGCAGAGGAAGCGCATACCTTCCAGTTAGTCAACCGCATGTCTGCACAGCATATATCATTACCTTGTACAAGGAGGGTGTTTCTGATAAAGTGGCCACTGAGTGGAAGCACAAGGAGGGTGTTTCTGATAAAGTGGCCAGTGAGTGGAAGCACAAGGTGGGTGTTTCTAATAAAGTGGCCAGTGAGTGGAAGCACAAGGTGGGTGTTTCTAATAAAGTGGCCAGTGAGTGGATGCACAAGGTAGGTGTTTCTAATAAAGTGGCCAGTGAGTGGAAGCACAAGGTGGGTGTTTCTAATAAAGTGGCCAGTTAGTGGAAGCACAAGGTAGGTGTTTCTAATAAAGTGGCCAGTGAGTGGAAGCACAAGGTAGGTGTTTCCGATAAAGTGGCCAGTGAGTGGAAGTACAAGGTGGGTGTTTCCGATAAAGTGGCCACTGAGTGGAAGCACAAGGTAGGTGTTTCTAATAAAGTGGCCACTGAGTGGAAGCACAAGGTAGGTGTTTCCAATAAACTGGCCAGTTCTGGCTCTGTAAGATCCTCTGATCTTTAAACACGGACTGAAGGAGAGACCTCCGGGTGGGGGCTGTTTCCTGTTTATGGCTGTGTTGCACTCTAATCCAGGGTCCTTTATAACGGGGGGTGGGGGAGGGGGTGTGAACGAGACTTCTTCCCCCCCAGAACTATCGCTTTAAGTGCCTACCCTCACACTAAGGCCTGGAATGGGATGAAGACGGCAGACGGTCGCTGCTGAACATGCTCAGTGGGAGATACGGTGCCAGTGGGGGCTTAAAGTGTCAAAGGTTAAAAGGGAAAAATCCCTGTCTGGCAAAAAGCTTTCCGGTGATCTGCTCCCTCGGAGTCTCAGAGTGCTGCCTTTTAGACGGGTACCTCGGTGACCTCTCCCCTCTCCCGAGACCCCATGATGTAAACCATACCAACCCAAATGTGGACCAGACCTCGCAGGTCACCGTTTCACCACCCTTTAACTACCTGACGCACCGTCTGTTAGGAGCGAGCTGTGGTTCTACCGTTCCAGACTGTAGTCCATCTGTTTCTCTGTGTACTGTATTACCCTGCTCTTCAATGGTCAGGACCCCCACAGGACCACCACAGAGCAGGTACTATGCGGGTGGTAGATCATTCTCAGCACTGCAGTGACACTGACGTGGTGGTGATGGTGGTGTGTATGGTGCTGGTGTGACTGGAGTGGTGTTCGACTGCTGCTTGTGTTGTGGATATAGGCATGTACAAGGTCCAGGAAAGTTCTGAAAGCTCATATCAGCCTGGAAACCTAACTGCTTGCGTTGGTGCTAGGAGCTTTATTGGCCGGTTAGCATGCTGGCTAACCTAGCTAGCTACCAGTTGACCTAGCTTACCACCAACAATCTCTGCTACTTTCTTCCACACTTCATTTTTGGCTTTCTTCCACACTCACCACACTGCTGAGAACTAGAACCAAACGCCGGTAGGAACAGAAAGTCCCTACGGAGAACCTGCCTCGGACCTACGATTGGTCCGAAGAATTTGTTGGAGCCAGTGTTTACAATGTGACTTCAGTTCATTATCATTCATTTGCAGGAAGTTGTGACAACCCCAACTCGATTCGTCGCTTGGTACCCTGTCGTCGTGTCTTGGCTACAGTCTGCACACTCCAATAGGAACTGACCGCTTGTCGCTCTGTCGCCTGCTAGTGTGAACAGCAGGGTTGCCCTCAAAAGCACTCATGCGATTGGCTTGTTAGCATGGGACGAGGCCTTGGTAGGATGAAATAGCTAGTCAGAAGAGGTCACCTGCAGCCTGGCCCATTGTGGTTACGGACTGGCTAACGAATCAGCTGCTAATTCTGCTCCAGGACCAAAACGTTGGGTTGTTGACGTTGCCAGTAAATGGCTTTATTTTGGTCCGAGGCCAGTCCAGTATAACGGCACTCCTCCACTGAAGTGCTCTTTCTTCTTTTCTTGGGTTCGTGTTATTACGCTGGTTGGACAAAGATGGTCGCTAACCGCTAATGGCTAATTCTGTTCCCAATTATCAAATTGGGCTCTTTACTGTGTTATGTTATTGAAGGACGACCACTAGCCCAAAATAGCAGACCCCAGGTGGTTGCTACTGCTGCTGGTTGCTGAACACGCTGCCGTCCTTCCTCTTGGTCAGTTGAGGTCACCGCTCTGGATGTTCTGCCGACGGAGGAGTCTAAATGTAGCTGGCTAACTAAAGAAAGCTCGTCTTTGTTTTCAGGAAGTGATGTTCCATTATGTCCATTTCCATTATCCAATTTGCTTCTAGTTGCTGTGTGAGTTGATGGAAGACGTGATTCTGGCAGAAACCTCAGCGGAGATTGATGAGGAGCACTTAGTCCTTCAAGGCCCCGGTTCCATCTATTCTCATTCAGGTATGTCTACTGGCAGAACGTAATATAGGACCACCAAAGTCTTCTTACCTTTATGCCCTGTCAGATCTGAATGTGGAAGACAGAAGAAGTTGGGAATACAGCGGAACTCAACATCCGGTGCCTTGATATTCCGGCTGACTCCTGAGCAGTTACACCCCGAAACCAGTTACGGAGAAGAGCTCTGTGCTATCACATCCTTGTCCTTAAACACAGTGCATGGCCACATCTCGCCTCGGTGGGGTAACAGGTCCTGACCCATCTTGACCTAGTAGCACATGGGAGCAAGATAATTAAGTTGTGGCCACTTAACACCGCTCAGGAGCGAGAGATGATGAAGCTGCGGTCAAGACTTGCAAGGGAATGAGACAATAAAGTAACGGCCAGCACTTAGTAATTTGTGGGAATGAGATAATTAAGTCATGGCCACGGTTTAGAATGGTATAGCAGCGAGGTCATTAAGTTGTGGCCACAACTTAGTAATACACGGGAACTTAGTAACTTGTGGGAATGAGATAATTAATCCATTGCCACAACTTAGCGGTATGTGGGGACTTTGTAATTTGTGGGAATGAGATAATTAAGTCAGTGGTCACTATTTAGAAAGGTATAGGAATGAAGTCATTAAGTTGTGGCCACAACGTAGAGATAATTAAGTTGTGGCCACAACTTAGTAATACGTGGGAACTTAGTAATTTGTGGGGATGAGATAATTAAATCATGGCCACCATTTAGAAAAGCTAAGGAGCAAGACAATTTAGTTGTGGCCAAGATTTAGCAATACAAATGACTAAAATAAGTAAGTCATGGCCACAACTTAGTAATTTGTGGGAATGAGATAATTAAGTCAGTGTCATTTAAGTCATTTTAGAACAGCATAGGAATGAGGTTCTTAAGTTGTGGCCACAACTTAGAGATAATTAAGTCATGGCCACATTTTAGTAATATGTGGGAACTTTGTAATTTGTGGGAATGAGATGATTAAGTCAGTGGTCACGATTTAGAAAGGCCTAGGAACAAAGTCAATAACTTGTGGCCACAACTTAATTATAATTAAGCCACTTAGTAATATGTGGGAATTTAGTAATTTGTGGGAATGAGATAATTAATCATAGTTAAAGTAAGTCATAGTCAAGTCATGATTTAGAAGGACATAGGAGCAAAGTCATTAACTTGTTCCCACAATTTAGAGATAATTAAGTCATGGCCACAACTTAGTAATACATGGGAACAAGATAATTAAGTCCATAGCCGCGATTTAGGAACTTACAGGGTCTAGGTCATTAAGTCATGGCCACCACTTTGACCTGGAAAAGCCATGGCCATGCTTTAGTAATACATGGGAATGAGATAATTAAGCTGTGGCCACAACTTAGTACTACACAGCACTGAGGCAAGTAAGCCATGGCCAGGATGTAGTAAGATGTAGGAGACAATAAGGTGGCCCCAACTTTGCGGGGCCACAACTTTATAGAGAGTTGAAAAGAGTGTTGAGGTTCTAACTCCCCACATCATCTTATCCTAATCCTGTTCCAGTGAGGGGCCCCAATATCTCACGGGCACTCATCGCCGCTAATCGCCTCATAACCATCACCGCCAGACGCAAATGAGCTTCACCCCAAAGTGCCAGCGAACTCACTCAACCTAGCGTCCGCTGCCCAGAGCGTACGACTCCATACGAGCTAAAATATGGCCCGTAGAGGTCTTTAACGCTCCGATCCGTCAGGATAAAAGGCCAGCGCTTACCTCCACTGGGCCTCCGCGGCCCTCCTTCATGGCCTGCATTTGTTTACTGATCATATCTTAAACACATGAGCCCTCAGCTCAGCGGTGAACGCTGGAGGAACCCCTCGGTAATGAAGTCGCACTTTGTCGCCATGTCAAATCCCATGAAATAAGGCTGCTATTAGCGGCTAATGGAGAACTCAGCGGAAGCGTTTATGCTAATAGCGGGTTCAGACTCTGGAAGGTAGCACTATTCAACCTATTCACTCTTCGAGGAACCCGGTCAGAAGGACACGTTCCGTTCATACTGGGGCTTCCTAAAGACCAAGCTGGTCTGGAGTGACATATATAAACTATGACACGCCATATAAACCATAACACTGTATTAGCACAGTATATACACCCATCATCTACAGACCAGCTGCACCCAGAAGGAGGTGTGGGATTGGGAATGCTGTTGGGAAGGAAGATAAAGGTTACCAGGATCAATAACTGATGATAAATTTAGACTGATATGATCAATATTTATTGAGCTACACCTACAGAAGTCTGTCTCTCAGTATGGCGTCGGGCCGCCGTGTTTGCTAACCCAACACGCCAGACGTCTCGGCATGGAGCTGTAGAGGTTCCTAATGGTGTCCTGTGATAATCCATCCCATGCAGCTTGAATATCCTCACACAGTTCCTGCAGATGGTGCGGTAGGGGTGGAGGTGGAGTGACACCAGGTCTTCTGGACGTGTGGCGTGTGACAAAGAACCATTCATCTTGGTGCTGACCACAGGGCCTCCACACACGGATAGACAAAAGCGGGACTCGTCACTGAAGATGACCCTCTGCCGTTCTGAGTCACTCCATGACAGTCTGGTACGACACCATTGCAGTCTTTGGTGACGGTGACGTGGTGTTAAGGACAGTCGTGGTAATGGTCTGCGTGGTGCAGCCCTCTGCCAACAGTGCTGGCACTTACAGGATGACTCATGGAGGGCATTAGTGCTTGCCGAATGTTCGCAATTGTGGCTGTTGGGCCAGTCAGGTACCGACCCACCAAGTTTCATTGCTGTGGGTTGACTCCTTCTGGGTGCAGCTGTTCTTTTGGGTGTACTTCTTAATGACTCCTATAGAGGGCGATGGCGAGTGGCGTTGGTTTATCTGTTCTTTGTTAATGACCCTGTTGTTTCTAATTTCTTATCCTGATTAGCTTTTAGGCTGTTTTAGCACAAACCTCTATCTCTTAGCAATGCTAATGTAATGGTTGGTGACGGTGACGTGCTAGCATCCATGCTAATAACCTACCTAGCTAGCTAAAATTACTACCACCTAGCAAAGAGATCATCTCTAAATGTCTATTGTTCATAAGTGCTTAGTGAGTATATACACAGTCGAGTCACATTATTATGACCATCAGCTAACATCCAGAGTAACCGCCGTGTGCAGCACGGACAGCAGCTAGACGAGCTGGGAGTGACCCAGTAAGGTCCTGGTAGGCTGTCACAGGTATCTGGAGCCATGCTGACTGCAGTGCATCCCACAGCTGCTGGAGGGAGCAGTGGGGGAGCATCCAAGACGATCCAGGTGGTCCCACAGATGCTCAACTGGGTTTACGTCTGAGGAATTAGGGGGCCAGGGTAGTACCTGGAAGTCTGGGTCATGCTCTTCCAACCAGTGTGGGACATTTCTAGCCGTGTGACGTTTGGCATTGTTTTCCTGGAAGATCCCATCCGCCCCAGGGAAGACAATCGGCATGTGTGGTTGGGTGAGAGTGCCTTCCACATGGATGACTGCTGCCGTCAAAAGTAGGAGGTGGTCATAATAATGTGACTCGACTGTGTAGTCATACACAGACGTTTGGGTGCATGTGTCGACTCCAGTCTCGGATCATTTCAAGCAGTAATTAAGAATGAAGCCTCGTGTATGTAATATAATAGGCAGACTTACATTATCCAGGAATTCCAGCATTAGCATTCGAATACGGCTTTCCTAAACGCCCCCTGCACTGTGGCTCTCCCGAGGGACAGAGCGGTGCCTCACGCCGGATCCTCCAGAGCTTTGGGAAGACAATTAATATGTGGTGATTGTGTGGGGTCAAATTAAATTAGCTCTCCTAATTAAGGATGCGGCAATCGGACTTGGGCTGGTAGGAGACAGTGGAGATTGATTGGGGAAGGAATTTGTCGGAATTTGCCATGAGTATATTGTCATGGCAGACAAGAGACCCCTACGTCGTTCTTCCACTCACTGGCCACTTTATTAGAAACACCAACCTAGTACTTCCACTAACTGGCCACTTTATCGGAAACACATCACTTGTACTTCCACACACTGGCCACTTTATTAGAAACACCTACCTTGGACTTCCACTCACTGGCCACTTTATTAGAAACACCTCTCTTGTACTTCCACTAACTGGCCACTTTATTAGAAACGCCTACCTTGCACTTCCACTGACTGGCCACTTTATTAGAAACACCTACCTTGTGCTTGCACTGACTGGCCACTATATCAGAAACACTTACTTTGCACTTCCCCTAACTGGCCACTTTATTAGAAACACCTACCTTGTACCTCCCCTCACAGTGATGTTGGGGTGTCACTGCTGGGATGATGGTGGTCCACCACCCATAACTATCCAGTCAAAGGTGGAGCACCACAGAGGGACTAGAGGATGACGGAACTCACACTACAGTCTCTCACTGAACACCAACAAGGTGGAGCGACAAGTGAGGGGTTTCTAATAAAGTGGCCACCTGATGAATATTTTAAGGGGAGTAAGACCCCTCAAACAGAACGGCGGTTTCTTCATCCTCCGTTCCTGTTTCCTCCCTCCGTACTCAGGGAAGCCTACGACCGGAATCTCATTTTCAGCAGGTCCCTGTTTAGAACGCGGCAGGTTAAAACAAGCTCCAGACTCGGAAAGCCAGGCTCCCGCTTTATGTCCCTGCTGGAACCAGTGACGCTGCGTAATCTGTCTAATTACGACCTGTATGGGGAAACCGGCCCGCTGTGCTGCTGTTTTCGGACTCCACAATACCCAGCGGTTGGTCTTGGTTTGCTCTCGTTGGGGGGCCGTGTGCGGTTCTGAAATGCCACCCACCACCTGTATTTCTTTTAGAGAAGGCTCCAGCTCAGCCAATGCTAAGTGAACGCGCTGCGGGTCGGTCAGTGTTCAGGGGGGAATGACTCATAGGCTATTAACACTGGAGAGCGGAGGAAGGAGGAAGGAACGCTATGTGGAGCAATAGAACGTAGAACGGTGATGGTCAAGGACGGTGCGTGATGCCCCCTAGTGGCCTTAGCTTCACAAGACGGAAAACGTCCACTCAAATACACTCAACATCAAAAGAATGTAGACTGATATGATCAATATTTATTGAGCTACACATACAGAAGTCTGTCTCTCAGTATGGCGTCGGGCCACCGTGTTTGGTAACCCAACACGCCAGACGTCTCGGCATGGAGCTGTAGAGGTTCCTAATGGTGTCCTGTGATAATCCATCC
>JAVGWN010000256.1:0-14956 GCA_034552555.1 Semaprochilodus insignis | reverse complement strand
CTGCTGTCTCATTTCCCCCCGCACAAGCATAGACTGTCATGTTAATGCTAAAGTTACAGCAAAAACGACAGCAGAAAGCCAGAGGAGAATATCTATCCTTGTCACTTCATTGATAGAACAGATTTTAACCACTGCAATATTTTATTGAGTTTTGTGTATTCTGTCCTCACACAGGCGTGCTTGACTATGCTAGACAGATAGCTAACAAAAAGACTCAAGGCTGTTGAAAGTGCTCTCATCTTTTATGTAAAAAAATACAAGAAAATATTTATCAACATTTGGTCGACTTACATGCATATTGGCATTCAAAGTAAATACATTAATTAAATGAAAATACATAAACCTTATGTATCTTAACCTAAACATGTCGAAGTTTAAACTTAGGGCTGCATTTCTGGTCACACAGGCAATAGGAACGTATTAGCCACAATGCATTTTAATTGTAATAGCCTAGCATTCACTAGGCTATTATCTAGTTGACAGTTAGCAACACACAAAGCTAATTTGCAGGTAATTCTAACAACATTCATACATCACTGACATAGCAAACTCAAATATTTCTCCTCAAAACAATGTTGCAACACCATGACATTAAGTGACTTACAGACAAAGATACTCCAAGGCTTAAAACGCCAATGAGACTGTCTCTGTACCACACTGAGGAGCGACCATGTTTGAATGACTGACTTTTTGAGAAAAAAAACGAAATCTAACTCATATCCGGCCACAAGGGGGTAGTAAATAAACAGAATACAACACAGGCTTTTCTGTATGAACATCTCTCTGTATAACTCTAAATTCTGATTTCCGTGAACATAGTACAAGAACCAGAAGTACCAGCTGTTCAGAACACTCCAGTAGAGTCTTAGAGCCCCAGTCTGTGGCCACAGAAGAAATACTTGTTGTTGGGAATGATTCTGTTACTGAGCAATTATACACTTGGGTAGATTAAATATGCAAGACAAGTGAACTGAGCTTCATTGACCACTTTAACTTGTTTTTTTAAAAGAGATCATTGTTTAGGCAAGATTGACTGCACAAAAACAAGATGAGTGTCGGATCTTTGACAGGTAACCTCATTTTCCCCACTAATGAAGAAGTGAGGAGCTCCACCCACCCTCCTCCACCAGAGTAATCTGGCAAATTTATGTTTTGGGGTCTGTACTGCTACTGTGATGATGTCAGTAGTACATGTTTCTAACTGCATTTCGTTGTTTTGTACTTGTACTGAACAATGAGTATCACTCAGGTTTGTTGACGGTGGAGCAGGGGGGCGCTGACTTCTCAGGGAGCCCTCATGTCTTTGTGACCTTCTGGCTCTCCCTTTTAGTTCTGCTGTAATAGCTGGGCCTGCCGGAGTCACTGCTGCACTCTGTTAACACCATAGAGTGTGTTCTGATCTTCTGTCAGAGCTAACAGTCTGTCTGTTCTCTCTGTCTGAGCTGAACTGCTGCCCATCCTGTGTGGTCTGATGCTCTGCTCTGACTGGGAGCCACTGCTTGCCTCTAACCACCACGGAGCTCCTGGCTGTCCTGCACTGTGGAAGCTTGGCCTGCGTCCTGCTGACCCATCCGATGACCCCGCTACTTAATTACAGACTAATCAGACATTAATCCCCTACCTTACAAACACTGAACGCTCCTTTCCTTTTCTTGTCCTGCTAGCTGGTGTTGACCCGAGGAGGATGGGTTCTCCTTTTGAGTCTTGGTTCCTCTCGAGGTTTCTTCCTTTGAACTGAGGGTGTTTTCCTTGCCTCTGTCTCCCTTGGCTTGCTCACTGGGGGCTCGGACACCAGATTCTTTGTAAAGCTGCTTTGTGACCACATCTGTTGTAAAAAGCGCATATAAATAAATGTTGACTTGACTTTACATATGTAGTTCCCTAATAAATTTCAACTAAGAAACATAAAAACTTTGAACTTTTTTAACTTTTAAATCCACAATACCAGACAATTAGTACATCTATATCCATCATTGAGCTTTTGATTTGTCCATCACCACATAAAAATAGCTTACTGCTATTTAGTACTGAAATGCTAATCAGTCTCATCCACTTGCAGTCTTGACACATGAACAAGTTTCTTAAAGAATGTTTCACGTAATATCAGCGGACATCCTTCAGATCGTAAATACCTAACTGCATGGGCTCAGGAACACTTTCAGAAATGTTCACTGTCTGTGAACACAGTTCATCATGCAATCCCCATTACAAATTAAAGCTGTATCATGCAAAGAAACGCCGCCGTCTTCTCTGGGCCAAAGTTTGTTTGAAATGGACTGAGGCAAAATGGAAAACTGTTGTGTGGTCAGATGAATCAAAATTTGAAATTATTTTTGGAAACCGTGGACACTGTGTTGTAGAAGCAGCTTTATTAAGTAATTACAGATCAATTTTAAATCTACCTTTCATTTGAACAATCAATGAGACAATTGTCAATTAAGCAACTCCCTGGCTTTCTGTTCTTAAATAACTTTCTAAACAAAATAAAAACCTACAAGGAAGGAGTTACATTATGGAAATAGAAAATAATGTTTTTGACAGGGTTTGAGTGTTGGACTGCTCTTGTTTAATTTACACGTGCTCTCCTCTTGACCAAATCCTACAAGTCTATGGGATATCTCACCACAGCTATTCAGATGCCTGTCAGATTTACTTTTCAAACAACTATGGCCCTGTTGACATAGTTTGTAAGAGCACAAACTACTGGTGTAATACAGCAAAACCTTTTTTTAAACCACCTTTTATTGTCTTAAGATCAGCAAAATTATATATTTTATGATTCTCCAAATCTGGAGAAACTCATTCATGCCTTTATGTCTAGCAGGATTGATTACTATAATAATCTCTTATTTGATCAGGCTCTCAACTGGACAACCAAACAGCTTCACTAGATTCAAAATGCTTTCAAAGTTCTCACTAGGAGTAAAAGAAGAGCACACATCACACCCACACTAAAATCCTTACAATGTATACCCATATGTTACAGAATAGACTTTAAGTACTATTACTGCTCTGTGAATTGCTGAATTATGTAGGATCAGCGTGTGTATCTGATATGCTGCAGTGATATGACCTGAGCAGAGTCATTAGGATCTAGTCAGTTAGCCCTGCCTAAGTTAAAGACTAAACATGGAGAAGCAGCATTTAGCTTGTCACATCTAGTGCTGCTGTTTCCCCTCCTTGCCCACAGAGGTTGCTCTCACGTGAATTCTAGCTGTTGTATTCACACCTGGTTGTAATTAGCAGACATTTTGTATACTTAAGACTCCATTTTGCTTAAAGTCTTTGTGAAGTCTTGTATTGGCATGCCCTGCAATTCTGAACGTTTCTGTTCATGGTTTTCTTCTCTGGTTATGATTCATTGCTTTGGCTTATTGTTTCTGAGTTTTGGACTGTGTCTTTGGTTTTTTTTGACTAATTTTCTGGATTTGACCTGGCTTGTTTTGACTTCAAGTTTTGTATAATAAATCTGCAATTGGCTCCTCATCCTTGCCATGGATCCCTGGATGACATAGCTACTATGCTGCTCTTAAATGGAACTTCTTATGTTCATGTTTTAATCATGTCATTTATTTATATTGTCCTATATCATTTTTAAACCTTTCAGTCAATTTTGATTTTGTAAATACCTGCAGGTGCAACATTTCATCTGTAACTGCATCAGCAAGGCAGCCAACTATTGCCTCTTTTTTCTTCCTCTAGATGACATTATTCTAGAGGCTCTGTCTCTTATGTCAATGAAGAATTATCTCAGTTTCTAGGAAAAGCTGTCTCTGCTGCTAAATTAAAGAGTGAAAGAGATGATTAATGATAAGTGAGGACATTTTTGTGAAAATGATCAAATAAGTATCTACTTCAGTTTTTATTTTATATAAGCACATTGGGGTACAAATGTATGTAAGGTGGAGGGAAAAGTTTTGGGTGAAGTTGTTCAAGTATGAATTGTAATGATTACATGCAAATTTGAGGTAAAGATGAAAGCTTAACACATCAATTAACAAATCTTTAAGTGTTAAAAGAAGTATCAGGCTACAAACATACTATTTGCTTATTTACAGATACAAATATGAAGTAACACATGTTGTATACCAAGTGTAACTTCATTCTGATTTTCCTGATTTAAATATAACATGTACTGTATTTACTCTGCCTTCACAGACTAATGGGCTGTAATGTCACTACTCTGTCGTGTGAAAAACTGTCATCAGCTCTACAATCAGCAAACTCCTCACTTAAATATTTGGATCTCAGTAACAATGACCTGCAGGACTCAGGAGTTGACTTGCTGTCTGCTGGACTAAAGAGTTCATATTGTAAACTGGAGATCCTCAGGTGAGTTAATAAATACCAAATTTGAAGATCTTTTATTTGATGTTTTTTCTGATAGCCAAGATTGAATCTCATACATCAAATGTCTTTTTTTTGACATGCTTTTCATGAATAGTACATTTAGAGATTTCTTATTTTAGGGGGGCTCTGTTCCCAGCACTTTACAGATTTGTAACAAGTGGGTAATGGTATGGTAATATTATTGTAACAAATTTGAAAATAAACATTATTTTAATTGTTAATAAATATATCAGCAATTTTTACATTGAAAAGGATATGGTATCCAGCTCTTAAAGCATTATAAACGCCTAATCAACATAACATCCTAGTTTTGAAAATTAATTTTGGGTTAAATAACAGGTATTGTTACTTTCAAAATGTTTAAGTAGGGCTGCAGAAATAAGTAGGGCAGTGCTCCGCCACTTTGGACAGTCAGAACACATCTCCATGTTTCTCAGGACTGCTTTGCAAGTACCAACTGGAAGGTGTTCAGAGATACATCTATGCAGGAGCATGGCACTGTGGATTTGGAGGAATACGCCACAGGTGTCACAAGTTACATCAGTACCTGTGTTGGAAACATATTGCCCACCAAGCGGATCTGGACATACCCAAATCAAAAACCCTGGATAAATGGTGAAGTTCCGTCCATGCTGTGTGCCCGCTCAACTGCATTTGTCTCAGGCAACTCTGATGTCTGCAAAAAGGCCAGGTATGACCTGCGTAGATTCATCAATGAGGTCAAGACACAATACGGTCTTAAGCTGGAACACCAGTACAGCGTCATTGACACCAGGCGCATGTGGCAGGGACTGAAACAGCTCACTGACTATCAGAACAAGCACAGAGGGGAAATCAACTGCCACGCTGCCCTGCCAGATTAGCCGAATGACTTTAATGCTTGCTTTGAAGCCCTCAACATAGAACCACCTAAGAGGGTTCCAGTGAGTGAGGATTCTCAGGAGCCAGCTCTTACAGTTTCACCTGCAGATTTAAGGAAGATTCTGAGCAGAGTTAACCCATGAAAAGCAGCCGGCCCCAACAACATACCTGGTCGTGCACTCAGATCATGTCCTGTAGAATTGGTTGATGTTTTTGCGGACATCTACAACCTTTCTTTAGCACATGCACTAATTGCCACCTGCTTTAAGGCAACCACCATTGTGCCTCTCCCGAAGAAAAGCACAGTGGCTTGTCTTAACGACTACAGGCCGGTCGCACTGACTTCAGTTGTAATGAAGTGCTTTGAAAGACTCATCCAAGCTCGTATACAGAACACCATACCGGACACTCTGGACCCACTCCAGTTTGCATATCGACCAAAGAGATACACAGAAAATGGCATCTGCACTGCCATCCATACCACTCTAGAACACCTGGAGATCAAAGACAGATAAGTGCGAATATTGTTCATTGACTATACTTCAGCATTCAACACCATTATCCCATCCACGCTCCACACTCTTGGACTGACACCCTCCCTGTGTAACTGGGTGCTGGATTTCCTGATGGGCAGACCACAGTCTGTCAGGATGGAAACCACACCTCCAGCACACAGATCACAAACACAGGGACAACCCAGGGTTGTGTTTTAAGTCCTATGTTGTATACGCTGTTCACCCATGACTGTGCTGCCTCTCATAGTGATACCACCATCATCAAATTTGCTGATGAAACCACTGTCATTTGGAAACTGCTCCGCCCAGGACCGCAAGTGTCTGCAGCAGGTGGTCAAGACAGCCCAGTCGGTCATAGGAACGGCCCTTTCAGCACTAGAGGACATTTACCACTCCTGGGTCCTTAGGAGGGCCCACAAGGACAAAACTCATCCTCAACACAACCTCTTCACACTTCTCCCATCTGGCAGACCATACAGGAGCATGAAATCAAGGACCACCAGATTACGGAACAGTGTCTACCCCCAGGCCATCAGAGCTCTGAACACATTGCTTCCTCCAACCACCGTTCCACCTCTCCTACCTCCTCTGACCCAAACATTTTATCAGTCCTGAGTAGTCCATGCTCAGTTCTCTCTCCTATGAGATGACCATCAGAACATTACAGACTGCTTGAGTCTTGGTTCCTCTCGAGGTTTCTTCCTTTTGAACTGAGGGAGTTTTTCCTTGCCTCTGTCACCCTTGACTTGCTCACTACGGGATCAGACAACAGATTATTTGTAAAGCTGCTTTGTGACAACATCTGTTGTAAAAAGCGTATATAAATAAATGTTGACTTGACTTAACTGCACACACTGCACATTCAGCACACACTCTGGTGATTTTCTTATCATACTGCATTATGGACACTGTGTATAACACATGTATACTTCATAAGAATACTTGAGTCTATAATTGGCTGCTATTGCACAGTTCTGTCAATTGTATTAATACTGCATACTGTACCTACATGCTGCTCCTATGCCCGCTCCTATAATTGTCATGGAGTGACTCAGAATGGCAGCCTGTCATCTTCAGTGACAAGTCCCGCTTTTGAGACGACCAACAAATCTGTGTGTTTATTTAAAATTTAATTAGTTTTTTAGTTGCTAAATTTAAGGATAGATTTTATTCATTTAAATTCATTTATTTGTAGCTTCCTTCATGCCTGTTTATTGGTATGTTCATTCTGTAATGCTCACAAGGGTAAAGCTGTTTCTGTTTTGCAGTTTTGGTTCATCTCAAAACATCTTATCATATGTCCTGGAGCTCTGAAATATAATGAATTAATCATGTGAAGATGTTGAGTAAGCTTTATGTTGTATCCTGTTTGATATAAGAGAGTTAATGTATACTTACAAAATTTGTGTATTTATATATTGTATATTTACAGAATCTTGCTGTGTTCTGTAATGCAGGTTTTTTTTTACAGTAATATGATCTGTTCCTCTGTTTCCTTGATTTCTACAGATTGTCTGGTTGTATGGTTACAAATGAAGGCTGTTCTTCTCTGGCTTCAGCTCTGAAGTCAAATCCCTCCTACATGAGAGAATTGGATCTGACCTATAATCACCCAGGAGAATCTGGAGTGAAGCTGCTCTCTGATCTACTGGAGGATCCACACTGCACACTGGAGAAACTACAGTGAGTTATTGATATACTGTCTCTATACACCGAATGACTGTAATTGATATAAAAACAGTCATCAGATACAGTTTATCTACACTGACCCTGACTATACAACCCCAATTCCAAAAATGTTTGGGCCCTCAGGCGGCACTGCATTTAAAACAGCCATGTTTCTGTATTTGAAATCACTGCATGGGCTCAGGAATACTTTCAGAAATCATTGTTTCTGAACACAGTTCACCGTACGATACACAAATGCAAGTCAAAGCTGTATAATGCAAAGAAGAAGCCATATGTTCTGTGTTAGACATTGTGTTCTGCAGACTCAAGAGGAGAGGGACTGTCCAGCTTGGTTTTAGCACACAGTTCAAAGACCTGCATCTCTGATGGTATGGGAGTTGCAGTAGTGCCTATGGCGTGGGCACCTTACACATCTGGAAAGGCACTATCTATGCTGAACAGTGTTTAGAGGTTTTAGAGCAGCATATTCTCCCATCCAGACCATATTTCCTTCAGGGAAGGCCTTGCATATTCCAGCAAGACAATGCCAAACCACATACTGCATCGCTTCGCAGAAGAAGAGTCTGGATGCTGAACTGGCTTGCCTGTAGTCCAAACCTTTAGCCAATAGGAAGCATTATAAAACAAAAAATCTGGCAAAGAAGACCCAGGACTGTTGAGCAGCTAGAATCCTACATCAGACAAGAATTGGACAACATTCCTCTCCCAAAACCCCAGCAGGTGGTCTTCTCACTTCCTGCACTTGCAGAAGGTGTCCCAAGGTTCTGCCCTTAGACCCATTATTTTTATTTTGTACATCACATCATTCAAAATCATGGTCCTAAGTTTCACTGCTATGTTTCAATGCTAAGTTTCACATGATATTCACATTCACACCATTACCACATCATTTAGTGCTAGCTTCAATGACTGGAAAGCTTTCTCCACCTGAGGGGACCACGGCAACTTTTTAGGCACTCCCTTAAACAAAACAGTGAGGGGAATGGCAATGGCATTAAAGTCTCTGCTGAAGCGACAATAGAAAACCAAGAAATCTTTCATAGAAGGAGTAGGCTGGTTAATAACTGTTTTGACCTTGTGGTCATCCATGATGACTCTATTAGAACTTATTACATAACCCGAGAAAGACAGCGATTGTAAGTGAAACTCACATTTCTTGCTTCAAATGTATAGCTGGTTATCTAGAAGGCTTTGTAGAAGTTCTTATCAAAGAAGAATTCTGATGCAACAGGAGAAGTAGACGGGCTCTTTTCTGTTACTGAAAACTTCAAGGAAGTCAGAATATTCATCAGATATTTGGACCTCACAATTAATTTTAGGGCTTTCAATAGAAGTAGATCTAATGGCTACTTTTGGCATTTGGTGGCATTGATCATCACTGATTAAGACAATGCTTTGCAATGAAACAAACAAACCAAACAGTTTGTTATTCCAAAATTGGAGGACAATTTAGGCATCATAACTTGAGAAAGTGATCCTTTGCTTTCTATTATGATTTTAAAGATGCAGGTAATAAACCACCAAAAAAGTGAGTTGGGATTGGCGCAACCCTGTTACCAATACAGAGTAACAGGGATGCACAAAGTAACAGGGTTGAATGCATAAATGACTTTTGAAGGTTGATGATGACATGGTTGATGGTGACATATTCAAGATTCAAGAGTTTATTGTGATATGCACAGAGAAACAAGCAGTTACACTGTACAATGAAATTCTTACTCTGCACCTCCCAGAATACAGTACTAACAATCACAATATAAATACTAAGTACTAAATAAAGAAACACAAAAAACTAGGAAAGATGTGCAAGCAGATGAGTTAAGCAGTGTAATGTTCAAGTGGTCAGTCTGTACACTTAAGCAGTCTGTAACGTTCTGGTAGTCAGTCTGTACAGTTAAGCAGTCTGTAATGTTCTGGTGGTCAGTCTGTACAGTTAAGCAGTCTGTAATGTTCTAGTGGTCAGTCTGTTCGGTTAAGCAGTCTGTAATGTTCTAGTGGTCAGTCTGTTCGGTTAAGCAGTCTGTAATGTTCTGGTGGTCAGTCTGCAGTTAAGCAGTGTGTAATGTTCTGGTGGTCAGTCTATGCAGTTAAGCAGTCTGTAATGTTTTGGTGGTCAGTCTGTTCGGTTAAGCAGTCTGTAATGTTCTGGTGGTCAGTCTGTGCAGTTAAGCAGTGTGTAATGTTCTGGTGGTCAGTCTATGCAGTTAAGCAGTCTGTAATGTTTTGGTGGTCAGTCTGTTCTGTTAAGCAGTCTGTAATGTTCTGCTGGTCAGTCTGTGCAGTTAAGCAGTCTGTAATGTTCAGTTAGTCAGTCTATGCAGTTAAGCAGTCTGTAATGTTCCGGTGGTCATCTCGTGGTGAGAGTACTGAGCATGGACTACTCAGGAATGGTCAGATGTTTGGTTCAGAGGAGGTAGGTGAGGTGGAACGGTGGTTGGAGGAAGTGAGGTGTTCAGAGCTCTGATGGCCTGGGGGTAGATACTGTTCCGTAATCTGGTGGTCCTTGATTTCATGCTGCTGTATGGGCTGCCAGATGGGAGAAGTGTGAAGAGGTTTTGTTGAAGATGAGCTTTGTCCTTGATGATCTTGTGGGCCCTCCTGAGGACCCTGGAGTGGCAAATGTCCTTGAGTGCTGAAAGGGCCATTCATGTGATTCCTGTGGGCTGTCCTGACCACACGCTGCAGACACTTGCAATCCTAGGAGGAGCAGTTTCCAAACCAGACTGTGATGGAGCTGGTGAGAACACTTTCAATTATACACCTGTAGGAGTTCCTCAGAATTCCGAATGGTTTGCCAGTTTTCCTGAGTCTTCGCAGGAAGTGCAGCCTTTTTGACCAGTTGTGTTGTGTTGTGTTGTTCAACCAGGTGAGATCTTCACTGATGTTGACTCCAGGAAATGTGAAGGTGCTCTCTCTCTCTTTCTCTCTCTCTACTGCCCTCTGATGAATTAGCAGTGGTTTGTGCTGCTCTGCCGACCTCTAATAGTCCACAATCATCTCCCTTGTCTTGTCTACATTTAAGGAGAGACTGTTGACCTGACACCATGCCACCACATTTGCCACCTCCATCCTATAGGCCGTCTCATTACAGTGGTATCATCAGCAGATCAGATGATGGTGGTGTCACTGTGAGAGGCAACACAGTCATGGGTGAACAGGGTATACAGCATAGGATATAGTCCCTATGCTTATAATCCATGTGCTGGAGGCGTGGTTTCCAATCCTGACAGACTGTGGCCTACCCGTCAGGAAATCTAGCACTGCTGCATTCTGAACCAGTTGCAAGGGCCTGATGGCCCGTATAGGAAGACCAGCCAGGAGCGAGTTGCAGTTGTCAAGCCTTGAAATGACCAGAGACTTGAAGAGCAACTGGGTGGCCTCTTAACATAGCGCACGTAACAATGACAGCACAGCTGCGATCAGGTGTCATTACTGTGATTTGTGAAGCCATTAAAGGTCCATCTTCAGGATCCCTAGAGCGTGCTCCACAATGCTCTCAATAACAGTATCTTTGTATGCTTGAATGCTAATGATCTTTGAAAAGTTGAGCTCTGTGGGAAAACATTGAGACCAGAGAAAAAAAACCCTAACCCTAACTCTAGAAAATTAAATGTAATTAATTAATATAGAAATAAAAAAGAAAGAGATGAAGAAAAAAGGGCAATTAAAAGGTAGACAGTAAATTAGAGAAAAAAAACTATGAAAAACAGAAAAGCCATGGAAATGTTTATTAAAGGTTTTGCAGATAAATTTTTTTGTACATATTTATACTGAAGCGAATATACAGCATTTAGCCTTAGATAGCTATTGCCACCTTAACTAGCTAGCTTCATCACCTCATCTGACTGACAAGCCTGATAGCCAAAACACAGTGATGTGGGTTTATAGGAAGGAATAAGCTGTAAAACCCATAGCCTCTATCACAGATCTCCACAAAAGCCAGTTTGGGTATTTGCCAGTGGCAAATTATTAGCTAGATTAGCTAGCTAGCTAGCTAGCTAGCTAGCCTACATTAGAGCCCAGGGTTTTTTCCTTGTTTTTTTCATAAGAACTGTAACTCACCATTCTTTCTCATCACAAGAAAAGAGCTAGAATGATAACTGAGTAGTTTATTGAATCCAGATCTATTCAAACACCGAGAACCTCAGTCAGTACAGTAGAGGCTATGACCCGAACATGAAAGGTTGATGCATCATGGCTTAACAAGTGTATATACATATGGTGAGTGCTGTCTTACATTAATCATGTTGTAGTACAAACAGTACAAACAGTACAACGTTGCATACAGTAACGTTTCAAAACCCAGCCTGAGCATTAAAGATTTGTATCGGTAAACATTTAACCTGTGATGTCACAATAAACCATTTTTAACCTTGAGCTGTTGAATTTTTGGTGTTCATCAAGATCTTTTAAAGGTTGTCTTAATGCTGAGATCGAGGGCACAAATAAGCCCAAAATGATGAATGCACTTATAAGAATATTTAGCACCTTAATGCCAACATCCTATGGCTCAACGTCATCCTTATTACCATTTCTTCAAATTGTGTAAATTCCCATGATTGTGTACTCAAATGTCCTTCTCCACATGACCAATGGCAGAAGCCTATACACAAAAACAATTAATGACTAGTTAGAGAATTATTGTTAGCTGCTGTTCATTTTGTGCCATATAATATTAATGAACTATTAAACCACTTATTTGTTGACATAAATTCCAATATTAGATTTAACTGAAATATGTCTTTGATACATTTTGACTTCAGAAACACAGTTTAATTAAGCCACACATTTATGGCTCTAGACATCAGTTTCTTTCAAGCATGAAACTTTGAGATGCCTTCAGTAATATGTATTCTACCGGCGGAGTAGGGCTACAACAGTATCTACAATATGTATATTGTATGCCAGCCGTCTCAGAAAATGTCATGGTTTCTCTTAACTATCTCATATCCAATTAATTTTCCTGATGGATTAATCTGCTCAGTATTTAATCGACTGAGTGATTGTTTTTTTTAAATTTCACTGTAGATGAGCAACAGATCATCCAGAGTGATCCTGTCTGTACCTTGAACTCACACACACATTCATGTCAGCCTTCCAAGCTGGGCTCCTGTGCACATTACTTGGGTGCTTCTTAAAGAGTACACCTTTTACAAGTCATGACAGCAGTTGGGATTCTCTCTTTGATTTCGATATAATAAGCATAGACTCAGAATCTGTCCAATTAATCAAAGACTCATCCTGGTTGTATGCAGTCATGCCAGTTATATCTGTAAATAATTGCTTAATCTTGGAGAATCATTTACACAGGAATCATAACACGTTTTTGTCAGTTTTAAAGTTTGTACAGCCACCACTTTAATTAATCTATTGCTTTCACTTTTGTTGCATAGAAGTAACACATAACAGAATGACATAGTGAAAGTTTTGGTAAAGGGTTAATCTGTCTAATTACATGACAATTGTCATTGATATGGTATTATTAAGATCCCAAATAATTGGTGTTTTGCTTAATATCTTGACATGTATTGTATTAAATGTATGAAACATTTCTTTAAAAAAATTCTGGGTCTTCATTCAAATGGTCAGTCTGTACAGTTTGATGGTCAGACTTTTTAGGATGCAGTTGCTCCTGATATCACAATACAACAGAAGAAAAAAAATAAGATAGAATTTAACCAAACAGTTTCACATTATGGCTTAGATATTGTGTGCATAAGAAAATAAGTATCGAATCTCTCATAGTCCAGTAAATATGTGTATATGCGTTAGTAATAATGAATATAAATGTTTGTGTATGATGTGTAAATGTGTTTGTCTGATCTTCAGGGTGGATCATGGAGGGAAGATCAGGATCAAACCAGGACTGAAGAAATGTAATGCGTGCGCACACACACACACACATTATATATATATATATATATATATATATATATATATATATATATATATANTATATATATATATATATATATATATATATATATATATATATATATATATATATATACACACACACATACACGCACATGTGCTTACAAATGCTATTGACCTAATATGTGTGTATGTGTGTGTGTACAGATGCTGTTGATCTCACTCTGGATCCAAACACAGTGAACAGTGATCTCTATCTCTCTGAGAGGAACAGAAAGTTGAAGTGGGATGTGAGAACAAGTCATAATTTTCATAGTTATCCAGATCATCCAGACAGATTTGATCACTGGGAGCAGGTTCTGAGTGTGGAGAGTCTGACTGGACGCTGTTACTGGGAGGTTCAGTGGAGCAGATGGGCTGCTATATCAGTATCATACAAAGGAATAAGGAGAAAAGGAGTCAGCAAGGACTGTCTTTTTGGATACAATCCTCACTCCTGGAGTCTCGAGTGCTCTAGTAACAGATACACTGTCTATCACAATAATCAGAGAACTGTCCTACCTGCCCCCCCCTCCCCCTCTAACAGAGTAGGAGTGTATCTGGACTGGGGGTCCGGCACTCTGTCCTTCTACACCATCTCACCCAACACACACACACTGACCCACCTACACACACTCACCACCAAATTTACTGAACTGCTATATGCTGGATTTAGAGTCTACGATTATAACTCCTCAGTGAGATTGTGTGAGATAGAAAAACCTCTACAGAGAGAGAGAGAGAGAGATCATCCTACAGTGAACTGAGAATAAATCTGCTACTTTCTGGTTTATATGTTTGTTTATAGCTGTTTATTTATGAGTGTGTTTAATTGTAGCTGTTGTCTGTCTGTTTGTTTGTGTGTGAGGGTAAATAAACTGTATGTATCTAAGTGTGTGTGTGTGTGTGATGGTGAATAAACTGTATGTATCTGTAAGTGTGTGTGTGTGTGTGTGTGATGGTAAATAAACTGTATGTATCTGTAAGTGTGTGTGTGTGATGGTAAATAAACTGTATGTATCTGTAAGTGTGTGTGTGTGAAGGTAAATAAAATGTATGTGTCTGTAAATGTGTGTGTGGGTTGGTAAATAAACTATGTATCTGTAAGTGTGTGTGTGATGGTAAATAAACTGTATGTATCTGTAAGTGTGTGTGTGTGAAGGTAAATAAACTGTATGTATCTGTAAGTGTGTGTGTGTGTGTGTGTGTGTGTGTGTGCGAAGGTAAATAAACTATGTATCTGTAAGTGTGTGTGTGTGTGCGAAGGTAAATAAACTGTATGTATCTGTAAGTGTGTGTGTGTGTGAAGGTAAATAAACTGTATGTATCTGTGTGTGTGTGTGTGTGTGTGTGCGCGCGAAGGTAAATAAACTGTATGTATCTGTAAATGTGTGTGTGTGCACGCGCGTGTATGTGATGGTAAATAAACTATGTATCTGTAAGTGTGTGTGTGTGTGTGTGTGTGAAGGTAAATAAACTGTATGTGTCTGTAAATGTGTGTGTGTGTGGGTTGGTAAATAAACTATGTATCTGTAAGTGTGTGTGTGATGGTAAATAAACTGTATGTATCTGTAAGTGTGTGTGTGTGTGTGTGTGTGAAGGTAAATAAACTGTATGTATCTGTAAGT
>JAVGWN010000255.1:0-14960 GCA_034552555.1 Semaprochilodus insignis | reverse complement strand
AGCCATCAGCACACAACACACCACATAATGAAGTAACAAATAACACTACAAATATTTTACACCACAATAATGACAATGTCAGATCTCACCGCTGCACAGTTGTTATTCTGCAGAAGGCAAAGGTGGATGTCACAGTGAAGGAAAACCTTGGAGTAGTTGCTGTTGAAAACCAACATCCTGAAGAAGAAATGAGCAGCTGTGGAGACGCCGTTCTGAAGAACCTTCACTGTGTTATCATCTGGATTTGGACACCTGAAATAATTTCAGCTTTAAATCAGTGAGAGCTGTCTGAACATGAGAACGTCCTGCCACTTACCTGAAAAACAGGTGTGAGCTTTCCACGAGTTTCCCTTACCGGTTAATGATGAGGTCCCAGCGGACAGCGTAGTTCTGGTCATTCACAGGAGTGGCCCAACAGGAATCTATCACTGTGGCAATCTGACGGCTGTCCACTCCCTGAACAGTCACCTCCATGAAGATCCATTGGTCCACCACTATGTCCTCAGTGCCACTGTAAGGGTGGGAGAAGGCAGCGTCCTGATAGGGAATCATCCGGACCTGGTACATCCCCTGACCATCTGGAAGGGTCTTGTGCACTATGCTGTTAAAATTCCCAATCACAGATTCATTCTAAGTACTATTCATAAACAATGTCAACAGTTCATAAACAACATTATTATAAACTGCTCAGTGTAAAATTCTAAGTTACTGATTACAGTACAAACTACTGTTATTATAGAGCTACAGAAAGTCTTTATACTGTATAATATCATTCTAAAGGTTTTGAAGTAGTTCTGATTGAAATAGTCCTTTACAGGTAGTGAAATTTAGGGATGTATATCTGATAATCTGTCCCACCTCTGCAGAGGGTTGAATTCTGTGTCCATGGTGAGTGTCTGTCTGAGCTTATAGATGCAGGAGAAACGCAGTTCCAGCTCTTTCCTTCTGTTGATGGGTCCTCCTGCTGAGTCAGCTACACCCTGGATAGAGTTCTCGTAGATGAAGTGTGTACCGTTGGCCTGTAGACAGGTGATGGACACTCAGTGTAAATGTACCCTCAAATGTACAACAATGATTTTATAGTCCAGCTGTGAACCTCACATACGTGTTCCCAGGAAAAAGATACATAATTACACCATTTCATAATCTAGTATTCAAAAACACAAACAATATAATAAAGAGATGGAGACCAGACCGTGTGTGTGGAGCCAATACAGCTTACAAAAATGCAGTTCCAATGGAACACTGTACAGTACAACTGTGTTCCTAGACTGAAGGTACTGAAGATAGATGCTTGATAGTACCAACCCAGTGTCCATCTCTATAAGTACCAGCACTGTGTAACATGTTCCAGAGTTTAATCAGTCTGTGTGGTTCTGTTCAGTGTACCGTGAGGTTTGTGCCACAGATGTGCTCATCGTTATCAAAGTGGAACACCAGTCTGCCGTTCTGGAGAGTCCCGTTGCAGCTGGGGTCACTCAGGTGCAGGACGTTGGTAGGGAAACCAGCTTCAAAGAGCTGACAGCGGGACAGAGACATGGTGCCAGAGCTGCTCTCACAGGTTTCTCTGGAGTCTGAGACAAAGAGGATAAAGGAACGAGGCATGAGAGACTACTTTAGTGGAAGTGCCTGAAGTGACTGATCTTACTGGTCCGTTAAACCTTGCTGGTACCGTAAGACTTGTCTCTGGGTCTAGGATCACTCTGATTACAGAAGCAGCCATAGACTCCATCTCTCTCCCCACACCACTCATCCTCAGTGCAGTTCTGCTCTGCGCAGGGGTCCACCGTCACTGAAGAGAGAATAATGAACAGAGGAATAGAGTGATAATGCAGCAGACAGATTTATCAAAGTCCTTCAACCTAAAGTCAAAATACACAAACGGAATCAAACTATTCAATTCAACAGATGAGTCTGAATTACGAAACTGGCAGTCCTTAGCCTGCAGGGTGACTGCACCGTCAAACACAACGGTCTATTAATCACTGTAAAATTTACAGGTTGTTATTCAGAACATGTGCAACTAAAAAAAGATGTGCAGATCTGTAACGTGGAGGAAGACAAGGGGTCATGATGTGTCCAAGTCATTTAAATCATTTTAGTATTTTATGTGGAGAAACATTATTCCTGAATTATTGTGTAGTCTGTTACAGAATGGTGACCCCTCCCCATCTATACTTCTTAAAGAATCAGCCTTTATTGTACACCCAGTCATGTTACTGGCCTGTTGCTAATTAAAGTAATTAGTTGTTGGAGATGTTCCATGAGATATTCAACATTATTTATTTATTTAGCATTACACGACCTCACTTTCTCCTGTTTCTCCTGTCCCAACTTATTTGTAACATGCTGCTGGCATCAAATACAATACAGGCAAATACATGTGGCATGTACTCTCTGTACCTGTAGTGGTAGTGGTGGTCATGGAATCTGTTGTTCCTGGGATTTCTGGGTCATTAACTGGAGCAATACTATTAACATCTGTAATGAGACAAATTAATATTAATAAAACAATAAAAACAGAGAAACAATAATAATGAAATATTGTTAATTCCAGTAATCATGTCTACCTGCACAGTAGGCTGTTGAACAGTAGGTTGGACTGACAAACTCATATACGTAGTAATTTCCTGGACAAGCTTTCACTCGAATGGGGTAGGATTTGAAATAACAGCAGTCCCCACTCCAACTTCCACAGACCCGCTGAGTGACCACTCCATCTTCCAGTCGCGGGTGAGAACCGTTCAGCCAGAGAGGGACATCAGTGCCACACATGCCTTCACTAACACANGGGATATAACTGTTAAGGAAACAAGTAATGCAGAACTATTTAAAGATGTATAGCATGTATACTTTATAATCCAATTAGACTTTTTCTCATTTAATTATGCTTAAAATCTTTTTGGTGTAATTCATAAATAGTAGGAGAGTAGACGACACAAGTGAGCTAACTTTCCTACCTGTGCAGTATGTAGGCATTGGGAGTGAAACATCTGGCTTGACGAGTTTATAGACATAGTAATGTCCTGGACAGGCTTTCACCTGGATTGGGTTGGACTTTCTGTAGTTATTGCACTGATACCCATAGGACTCATTGATTCTGGATGCATAGACTTCTCGGGTGACGATGCCGTCCTCTAGCTGTGGATGAGACTTACCAAGCCAGAGTGAAGTGAAGCCACCACATTGCTTGTAGCTCACACACCACTCGAGAATCTGAGCATCTTCTCCTTGATGAAACAGCCGGTACCAGCCGTTCCACTCTACGGTAGTGTCATCATGACCTCTGCTGTTTGGGTACCAGTAGTAGGTTATGTTTCTCCACTCCTCATCTATAACAGTGTAATTGTAGCAGGGGTCAAAGCTGTATTTGGTTGAAGTGGTCGCTGTGGAAACAGATGCACAGTCACTGCTTAATTTAATTCTAGAGTTAATTATCCTGAAGTACTGTTCAAGACATTTTTCCCTGAATGTTTATCTGAAGACATTTTTCACAGACATTCTCGTAATTCTAGGACACCGTCCCAGACAAAATGTAGAGTCATTNTTCTAGGACACCGTCCCAGACAAAATGTAGAGTCATTATTATTTGTGTGTACATTCAACCAAATAATTTTTCCTGGCCATCAAGGCAGTCATTCCTACAGACGGCAAAGGGTTTTATCTTCATATGAATGAAAGTGCAAGATGCAGTTAATTCCTTTTCTGGACTGCTTGTAGTTACACTGGTGAAGATGCCTTGCTGTTCTAAGCTATGTACCTCTTTGATCTAGTGCCTTAGACTAAAGACAGGATAGGAATTATCCAGACAATTTTGTTTATGACTCACATGTTATTTATAAGTATATTTGCCTACCATGAAGCTTCCCCCTGTCTAGTGCTGTGAGGGCAGCCTCACCTGCATTGCACGCAACCTTAGACGATCATGCTATTTAATCACAGACAAATCTGACATTTCTTTCCCTGCCTCAAAATCACTCAACACTTCTCTTATTCTTTCTTTATAATTGTAAACTCAGATCCTATTTTTGTTTTGTTGCTCTCTGGGGTCGACCTGAAGGTTTCTTTCTTGCGCTGAGGGAGTTTTTCCTTGCCACTTTTTTCCCCCATTTCAATTAAAATTTTGTTCTGGGAATTCCGACTTTGAATGGAACACACCATTAGTTAAAACAAAAAAGCCAAGTAAGTCTGTGTATACTGTATTTAACATTATTGCAGGTGAAAACACAGCTTCTGTATTAACTGTAATTTAAGGGCTGTCTCTGCTTCAAACTCACCTCATACTTGAAAGGAATTCACTAACAGAACGCTCTAATCTTAAGATACGTCTAGCACCCATAGACTCACTATCCTTCTGGATATATAATGCATGACAACAAACCGCTCATTTTGGCACTGACCACGGTGCCTCCACACACGGATTTGTTGGTCAGCTACACAAGACAAAAGAAAGACTCATTGCTGAAGATGACCTGCTGCCATTCTGAGTCACGCCGTGGCAGTCTGGCAAGACATTTATGTGGTGTTAAGGACAGCTATCGTAACGGTCTGTGTGCATGTAGTGCAGCCGTCTGCCAACGGTGCTGGCACTAACAGGATGACGCATGGAGGACATCACTGCTCACTAAAGGCCTGCAATCGTGGCTGTTGGGTCACTCCACACATGTCAGACAATCCATGGGTTCTCTCTGTCTCTGTGTTTTAGGTAGGTCTACCAGATCTTTCATGCCGCTGTTGCGTGCCTTTTCCTATCCACTACGTGCTACTGATAAGACCATCCCGTAACCCTTCGATGCGACCCCTCTCTAACTCTTCCAAATGCTTGTATTGCTTTCAAACTCTTCTCTGAGGTATACTTCACTTGTAAAGGATGCTACCAACACAACAGCACCAGTCAGAATGGAAAGCACGCACAACCTTATATAGTCAGTCAGGTACAGCGATAAGACCCATCCTTGCTTAACTCACATGTGCAGCCGAGCATGAAACTTGAATCATTCTTATATCTTGTTGTGTTTGGTATGCTGGTTGTCTGACGGACTGATTTGGCTGTAAATACCCTCAATGTAAAGCCTGAAGTCTGCACTTTGCAGCCATCTTTATTATTTAACTTCAAATACAATATGCTGTTCTAGACAGCTAAAATAATAATAACATTGTAAACATCCAAATATTCATGGAACTAACTGTATTTTTAGGAATGTATCTTATTTTGTACATTACTCTATTTAATACATTTTCCCTACTACCAAGCTTAAAACTTGTTCAAACATTGCAATTTCAGAATATTTTGTAAAAAAAAAAAATTGTAGACATAAGAGGACTGCAACTTACTCCTAGTGATGTTGAATACTGCATCAGTAGAAGTGCTTGTTGGGGCAGCAGTCGGAGTCACAGTGTTAACATCTGAAAAAGAGAACATTTTAATAAAAGGGTAAAAAGAAAAAAAATTAATAACAGAAAGTATAAAAATTGACATAAATTGAAACAGTCAGTTACCTGTACAGTAGGCTGTGTTGTAGAGGAAAGGACTGACAAGCTCATAGACATGGTAACTTCCTGGACATGCTTTAACCCGAATGGGGTTGAGACGGATGTTACAGCAGTCACTTCCATCATTCCCACAGACCTGGCGAGTGACCACTCCATCCTCTATCTGTGGATGAGGACCATTCAGCCACAGAGTGAAATAAGCCCCACATCTGTATGTAGGAACGCAGCTCTCTGACATGCGGATGTTCATCCCATAATAGAACAGCCGGTACCAGCCGTTCCAGCTGAAGTCACTGTCAGAAATCCCTAATCCAGTCTCATTATTGGCTCTCCAGGGCTGATCCAGTGAGATGTAGTTGTTGCAGGGGTCAGCAACACTGTCAAAAGCAACTGTCATGGAAACAAGCTTTATTGAATATAATTAATTTTCACATTATACAGGTTTTATTTGAAATATTTCATAACCGCTTGATTAAAACATTAATGATTATCTTAAAGCTCAGTTGTTTTATTTGAGGAATACTAATTCCTAACATCACCCACTCAAATTAGAGGAAGAAAAGAAGTCACATTTTATTTGGATGGCCCTCTATAAATGTAGATGTATGTTTTGCTTTGGGGTTAGGAATTGGGTATAGAGTAGGTTTAGGCCTTGGGGTTAGGGAATTTTTTGGGGGGATTGGGTAAATTTAACAGCATATTTTGGTAATGGGTTACCAAAATTATGGTAATATTAAATATAACCATAGTTATTAAAAGTGGAGAAAATGAAAAATGATACTACACCTGTACAGTATGTGGGCATTGGAATGGATAATTCTGGTTTAACAAATTTATAAACATAGTAATGTCCCGGACAGGCTTTCACTTGGATTGGTCTGGATCTGGATCTGTAACTGCACTGGTTCCAGTAGTCGTTGTTACTGGTTCCATAGATGTCCCGCGTGACGACGCCGTCTTCTAGTTGTGGATGAGATCCACTGAGCCAGAGTTGTGTGTATCCACCACATGTTGTGAAGCTCACACACCATTCAGAGATCTGAGCACTTTTCCCCTGCAGATACAGTCGATACCAGCCGTTCCATTCAACAACAGTGTCATCATGACCTCTTTTACGGTTACTGCGTGCATTTCTCCAGTCTTCATCAAGAACACTGTACTTATTGCAGGGGTCAGAGCTGTAGCTGGTCGGTGTGGCTGCTGTGGAAATAGGACCATAACAAATATCAGATCTCAGTAAGATACATTTATTACTGGAGGTCAACAATTTGGCACAGGTGGACTATTACTGAGTAATTAGAATTTTTAAACTGCAAAAGTAAATGTGGGACTAAAAAATTTTGTTTACACATTACACAGTATAGCTGTCAGAACAAGAAGCTGAATTATAGCTTGTATTTCTCATATTAATTAGTTTGTATTTATATATTAAGCCTGCAATTATTTATTACTTGCAAAGATTTTTGCCATTCAGTTCTGCATAAGCACTGTTGTACATAACTTGCACATACTATGTACATACTTATCTATTTATCTACTTACCTAAAGTAATTGTTTTATTACAAGTACAGCTGTATCTCTATTACTCAGAATTATCCAAAATAGAAATTAATTCAAATTTCTATTTGCCTAATTGTCATGAAATTTTCAAACAATGTAGAAGCAATGGAAAATTCATCATTTGTAAATTCTGAAAAAAATAAAGGTTTTGCTCTCAAAACAACAATATAAAAGTACAAATTGATTACCATGTCTATACGAGACTTGTTGCCTGAATGAATCTCTCATTTGAACTAAGATCTATAAACTAATCAGAATAAATTCCTGTATAAGGAAACAATATATTCAACTGGATTTTCTGGTTTTAATCAATTTAAAGAAGTATTTAAAGAGCTTCTATGCAATATACTTATGAAAATATGGAAACCTACTTGTAGTTATGTTGAATTCTGAAGTTGAAGTTGGGGTTATTGTGCTGACATCTGAAAAAGAGACATTTTAAAACATTTTCATACAAAATATTCAGATCATCAAATCATAGTAAAACGTTTAGAGTAAATGCCGTACCTGTACAGTAGGCCATATCACACCAGACTGGGCTGACAAACTCATAGACGTAGTAGCTTCCTGGACATGCTTTAACCCGTATTGGAGTGGATCTAAAGTAACAGCTGTTACTTCCTCCATTTGCACAGACCTGGCGAGTGACCACTCCATCCTCTATCTCAGGATGAGGACCGTTGAGCCACAGACCGTAATAACTACCACATCTGTTTACATCTACATAGCTTTCCGGCATATGGATGTTCATCCCATAGTAGAACAGGCGGTACCAGCCGTTCCAGCTAAAGTCACTGTCACAGATGTTCAGTCCAGTCTCATTATTAGCTCTCCAGGGTTGATCCAGTGAGAGATAGTTGTGACATGGATCATAAGTGAGAATGTTAGAAACAGCTGTAAAAGAAATAGGATGTGTTGAACAAATTGTAGAACAATGCAATGTTTGTTTTTTAAATTAAATAATACCTAAAAATCAAACTTCATATGTACTAGGCAAAAAATATTAAGGTCTTAACACGTGAACAGTATGAAGGGACAAAACAGAATCTTCAGATTAATAGATATTTATATAATTGATATTTACAAATTACTAAATATCAACAAATTGTCTACAGTGGACCATCCAAATAAAGTGTCAGCAGATTTTTTTAAATATTAATCATAGTCATTAAGGGTGGAGGGAAAAAAGATACTACACCTGTACAGTATGTGGGCATTGGAATGGATAATTCTGGTTTAACAAGTTTATAAACATAGTAATGTCCTGGACAGGCTTTCACTTGGATTGGTCTGGATCTGTATGTGGTACTGCATTGGTTCCAGTAGTAGTAGTTAATGTTGGTTCCATAGATTTCTCGGGTGACGATGCCGTCTTCTAGTTGTGGATGAGATCCACTGAGCCACAGTTGTGTGTATCCACCACATGTTGTGAAGCTCACACACCATTCAGAGATCTGAGCACTCTTCCCCTGCAGATACAGCCGATACCAGCCGCTCCATTCAACAAGAGTGTCATCATGACCTCTAAGACTGCTATTTCTCCAGTCTTCATCAAGAACACTGTACTTATTACAGGGATCAAAGCTGTAGTTGGTCGGTGTGGCTGCTGTGGAAACACAAGATAAGTATCAAATTTCATTAAGATACATATATTATTGAAGGTCAACACAGTCACACAGTGGGACTTTAGTTATTTTCAGTTTTATTGAGTATTTTGAGTGGCCAAATAAAAATAGGGGTTACAGTTCAGAATTTCAGCTTTTATTTTAAAACGTATTTTGTTTCCTCTTCACACAAACAATGTTGCTGTTGGAACAAAACCTTCGAAATGTTGACTGTATAGGAAAGGAACCTACATTTAATAGGTGAATATGAAATACTTTCAAGCCATTTTTTGGACCATACTGTGCATATACTTATGATCTCATAGATAACTTACCAGTAAATATACCAATTAATATGAAATTAATTATTGTAGTGAAAAAAAAACTACATACTGATCATTTTGTGATCCCAGTACATGCAATATTGTTACTTATTAAGCGGAAGTGCTGCCTGTTGCCTGATTGAATATTTTGTTAACCTTAAGACAAAATTAATCAGAATAAATTAATGTTAAAGGAAATTCAACATATTTAATTTGACTGTCTGGTTTTAATCATTTTAAAGACATATTTTAAGAGGTTCTATGTTATATACTCATGAAAACATCTATGGAAACCTACTCATAGTTATGTTGAATTCTGAAGTTGAAGTTGGGGTAATTGTGCTGACATCTGTAAAACAGAAATTTAAAACATTTTCATACAGAATTTACAATTTTCAGATCATCAAATCATAGTAAAACATTTAGAGTAAATACTGTACCTGTACAGTAGGCCACATTACACCAGCGTGGATTAACAAACTCATAGACGTAGTAGTTTCCTGGACATGCTTTAACCCGTATTGGAGTGGATCTAAAGCTACAGCTGTTAGTTCCTCCATTCGCACAGACCTGGCTATCTATCTATCTCAGGATGAGGACTGTTGAGCCACAGACCATAATAACTACCACATCTGTTTACATCTACATAGCTCTCCGGCATACGGATGTTCATCCCATAGTAGAACAGGCGGTACCAGCCGTTCCAGCTGAAGTCACTGTCACATATGCCCAGTCCAGTCTCATTATTAGCTCTCCAGGGTTGATCCAGAGAGAGATAGTTGTGACATGGATCATAAGTGAGATTGTTAGAAACAGCTGTAAAAGAAATTACAGAGTTGTGTTATACAAATTGTAGAATAATGCAATGTTCTGTTTTTTTATTAAATAAAATGCTATATGTTTATATCTACTATGCACAAATGATTTGTTCAGAGAAATATGAATTCTATGCTGTGAGTTAATTTACCTGCACAGTATGTAGGCATTGGACTTGATACATCTGGCTTGACTAGCTTATAGACGTGGTAATCTCCTGGACAGGCTTTCACTTGGACTGAGCCGGATCTGGTGAAACTGCATTGGCTGTCATAGTAATCATAGTAATAGTTTGCAGATCTGTAGATTTCTCGGGTGACGATGCCGTCCTCTAGTCGTGGATGAGATCCGCCGAGCCAAAGTGCAGTGTAACCACCACATGTCCTGTATCTCTCACACCAGACAGTTTCAGCAATCTGAGCACTTTTGCCCTTAATGTACAGGCGGTACCAGCCCTTCCATTCAACTATGGTGTCATCATGAACTTGGTAGTAGTTATAATAATTGGTGTCTGTGTTTCTCCAGTCGTCATAAACAGCACTGTACTTAGTACAGGGGTCAAAGCTGGGGTTGGTTGGAGTGGTTGCTGAGGAAGAGAGATTTCTGTGAGTAGGATTATTGCTGCAGTTTATAGGCTCAGTTACCACTGATTCTGTGTTTGTGGCAACTGATACGTTTCTGGGCTTATTTACTTTCTTGGTTGTGTTTTTGGTGAGACTGCTGCTCCAGTTTTTGTACTATTTTGATTAGAGGTGGGAGCTGAAGGGAAGGGATGGATGCCTCTTCACTGTGTGAATGCAAGCAAAAATATCTGGCTAAAACCTAAATGATCCAATTATTTTAATATAAACAAGTAAGTAATTACTGGGTGAGTAAAGTATACAATGACTACTACTACTACCACTACTACTACTAATAATAATAATAATTACTAGAAAAGTGCATTTCCTGAATGGTTCTGCAGCTTGAATGGTTCCCATTTCTTGCTAAGCTGTTGCTAGGCTGTGCACCATGGTGGTGCTGGCTGGTTGCTATGGTGCTGGTAAGTGGTTGTTAGGTGGTTATTATGGTGTTTGTAAGTGATTGCTAAGTGGTTGCTATGGTGTTGCAAGGTAGTTGCTATGGTAACCAAGGTGGTTGCTATGTTGTTGCTAAGGTATCCCAAGTGGTTGATAAGATTTTGTTAGGTGTTTGCCATGGTATACAAGGTGTTTACTATTTATTTTTTGGTGGTTGGAAAGTGGTTGGTAGGTGTTGTCAAAAATGAATGAGAGTGTAAGGGAGGAACAGGGGATGAATAAACAACTCAGAGGAGAGTGGGTCAGTATGTCTGTGGATTAGAGTTTGGGGATCTGCCGCCAGTGAGTACATGCAGTTTGGTGGCTGTAGATCAAAGGAAAGATTGGGGTTTGGTAGGGCATCTGATCGGAAAGCTGTATACAAGCATGAATCCACAATGCAAGTTGGAATGGGGCTAATATTTAGAAAACTGCAAGGCCAGTAACGTGGCGAACATACAGGAGAAAAAATGAGAATAATAAAAAGAAGAACTAGAAAAGCGTATTTCCTGAAAGAAACACAGAATGGTTGCACACCTTTCTTGGTTCTCACTTCCTACCAGGCTGTTGCTAGATGGTTGTTATGGTATCCCAGGTGGTTGTTATGATGTTGACATGACATCCTAAGTGGTTGCCATGATCTCCAGGGTGTTTGCTGAGTGGTTTTAATCTCTCTTTTGAGGGTTACCTCATTAAAGTGACACCTGATGAGCAGAGCTATTTAGCTGAAGTTGAACCTTTTTAAACTTGATTGAGTGAAAACTCAAGTGTGCTTGATTGAATTATTGGTGGATTTTAAAACCAGCAGGAGTCTCAGACGTTATTTACAACATGACTGGATGTTTAACGTTACTAATTACGCACTGCTCTGCATGTACTGCACTGAACTTCATATATCATGTTTGTTATGCAGTTTGCAGATGCTCCCTTAAATCTCAGTGGTTCAACAACCCCCATACATGTCATACAAATTTAAAAATGCATGATTTACATTATTAGCATTACTAACAGGTCTACCAAACAAACAAGTCAGTAGAGGATGCAGTCAACATATGCCTGCACTACACTCTCAAACATCTTGACTACCCTGGAACATAAGCTAGGATCCTGTTTGTAGACTATCCCAGCTCACTGTACCCCCTACCATATGTCAGTGGATCACCAGCTTCCTGGAAACAGCAGGTGTGCTTCCAGTATACGGACTGTCAGCACTGGCGCTCCTCAAGTGTGTGTCCTCTTACCACAGCTCTATTCTCTCTACACTAATGACTGCACTTCTAAAGACCCCTCTGTTAAACTCCTGAAGTTTGCAGACACTACTCTCATCGGACTTATCCAAGACGGTGATGAGTTTGCTTATCGGAGGGAGGTTGCACAGTTGGTTCTCTGGTGCAGTCAGAACAATCTAGAACTGAACACGCTGAAGACTGTCGAGATGACTATAGACTTTAGGAGACCCCCCTCAACACTGATCCCCCTCACAATATCCAACAGCGCTGTGTCAACCATGGATACCTTCAAGAGTCTGGGTACCATCATTTCCCGAGACCTGAAGTAGGAGACCAACATCAACTCCATCCTCAAAAAGGCCCAGCAGAGGATATACTTTCTGCGGCTGCTGAGGAAGTTGGGTCTGCCACAGGAGCTGCTGATCCAGTTCTACACAGCAGTCATTGAATCAGTCCTGTGCACATCCATCACAGTCTGGTTTGGAGCAGCCACAGTACAAGACCGGATCAGACTACGAAGGGCCATAAAGACAGCTGCAAAGATCACTGGTGCTCCACTGCCCACCCTCCAGGACTTGTACTGTTCAAGAACCAGGAAACGGGCAGGGAACATCATCACAGATCTGTCTCACCCTGGACACAACATATTTCAACTCTTCCCATCCGGCAGACGCTACAGGACCCTGTACACCAAGACAGCCAGACACAGACGCTACAGGACCTTGTACACCAAGACAACCAGACGCAGGCGCTACAAGACCCTGTACACCAAGACAACCAGACAAAGGAACAATTTCTTCCCTCAGGCCATCATCTTCATAAACAGCTGAACAGTCACATCATCTGCTGGACCATAGTTACTCTTGTTCCTCCATAGTGTTCACCAGTTTCACTCACATGCCAGATTATACACCACAGTCTCTTCCCCATACATGTACACTAATACTGCCTCTACCTCAACACTACTTCCTTTAGTTTTACATTTATGTAAAGTTTGGAAATAATTTGTAAACTGCATATGATTTGTCCATGTATAGTTTGTTTATTGCTTTTATATTGTTTATACTGTGCAGATAGTATATTGTACAGTGTCTGTATTTGTGTATATGTGCATTCACGCCAGGTTCAAACCTAGGCCTCCCACTTGAAGGACCAATGCAAACTGAGTGAGCCACTAACACAGGCAGAGGAAACCCAAGTGCATAACAGTAGAGGACCAAACAACTAAACTACTGCTCGGAAAAGCAGCAACCCACTCGCTGTTGGGTGCTAATTACGGAGCGTTACCACTGCGCCACCACAGATGAACTGAGAAAAACAAGGTGGGCTGCGCTTTTATTGATAATGCCCAGGAACAGGTGGAAACTAGGAAGCACATCGAACAAAGAATTGCAGAGGAGCTGGCATGCACAAGGCAAAGCACAAAACAAAACAAACCTCCCCAAAACCAAAACTGAGGAATATATATATATATATATGTATATATGTGTATATATATATATGTGAGTGCTCTCACATCACCCTCTGGTGGCTGGTGCAGGACGAGTTCCAGAGAAAATACAGCAAATTACAAGTTAGCAAATAAACCTGATTCTGAGTTCTCTGCCCTTAACACAGTGGTACCACCGCTTCTTTATATTAAATTGTCCCAGCTCTCAGTGCCAGAATCCACGTGTTGCAGGAGACAGCACGTGCAAATGACACCACTGTGGTGGGCCTCATAGCCAATAGTGATGAGTTGGCCTACATAAAGGAGGTTGAGCAGCTGGTCTCCTGGTGTAGCAGAAATCACCTGTTGCCCAACACACAAGAGACAGTGAAGATGGTAGTTTACTTTATACACAACCACCCCCTCGACATCACCACTGGCTGTGTGGTTTTTATCATTTACCATTTATCAACTTCAGTCATTCAAGTTCTTGGGCACCACCATTTCCAGGGACCTGAAGTGGGAGAGGAACACGGTCTCCATAGACAAGACAACCCAGCTGAGAATGTTCTTTCTGAGACAGCTGAAGAAATTCAACCTGCGGTAGACCCTGATGATCCAGTTCTACACAGTGATCCTTGAGTCCATCATCTATAACCATCGGGTTTGGTTCCTCCACCAGGGTGAGGAAGTGTGCCAGCAAAATTACAGCTGACCCCTCTCATCCTGGACATTAACTCTTCCAGAAGACTCAGGTCCATTAAAACCAGCATAAGGTGACACACAAACAGCTTTTGCCCCCAGAGCTGTAACACAAAATTCATACTTGACCTGAATCTTACTGTATTACAGAAAATCCTCTGTAACAGAACACTTATTTGCACAGCTATACAGATTCTGTAAATAACCATTTTTATAATATGTCTTTTCAGACCCACTCATGTACAGAATATATCCACATACATATAGTACAGATATTTTAACTCCTTTCCTCTTCATTATTTTTATTCTTTATTCAATTTACTGTATCTTATTGCACTTACAGTAACTTTATTGTATTGTATCTTATTTATTTTTCCAAGTAATACTTCTTAACAGTCTGTGTTCATGTTACATGTCATACATGTGTGACTCACCAAGACAAATTCCTTGTATATATGACATAATTTGCAAAATAAAGATTCTGGGGTGACTTTCCCAAACACTTGATAACATTAAGGCCCAATCCCATTTCTTATTTTTACTCCTACCCCTTGTTTTCCAGTGTACACTGAAAATGAGTTAGGAGGGATAGTGATTGAAATCTCCCCCTATGAAATGAGACACCCCTTAAAGAACCGGATAGGTCATCAGGTGTCGTCAGCGACACAGACAAAAAGCATGGACTTCAGTTTTACACATCAATCAGTCTAACGAGTCACCCAATAAACAAACGCACAAACCAAAAA
>JAVGWN010000254.1:0-14963 GCA_034552555.1 Semaprochilodus insignis | reverse complement strand
AGGACACCATTAGGAACCTCTACAGCTCCATGCCGAGACGTCTGGCATGTTGGGTTATCTATGCAGCCCTGTCCATGGCACCCAGGGAGCAGTTGGGGGTTAACTGTGTTGCTCTAGTGCACTTAGTTGTGTCCTGTTGTTTCAGAGAATCGAACCAGTTACCATCTGGTCACAAGGCTGGTTCCCTAACCTCCAGTCTACCACTGTCCCCGAAATGTTGTTCCCTGACCGGGAATTGAACCTGGCCCTCTGGGGTGAGAGCGGCGAATGCTAACCTCTAGACCGCCCTTTAATAAGCCTGGTCCTATTTGATGAGTCTGTTGTGGTCTTGTGTAATTAGAGATCATGAAGAGGACAGATCTGGAAGACACACCAGGGTAAAAGTTCTGCAGTGGACACCGAGGTTAAGCAGAACTTGCGGTCGTGAATAGAATATCAGTCTCACCACTGAAGCTTTATCAGTAGTGCTGACACCCCATCCTACAGGCAGTCTGTCAGAGACAAAGACCCAGACAGAGGGACAGACGGATGTGGAAGAGTACCGCGAAAGAAGAGGGACAGAAGCTGTCCGTTTCGGTTGTTTCGGCCGCATGCCGGAGCGGTAAGACCTGAAGGCCTGTCAGATCCCTCTCTCCTAATGTCAAACAGGAGGAGGTGGAGGAACAGGTGATTAATCTCATAATGAACAGGAAGTCCTGCACCGGTCAGCTGATCGATTACCGGTGACGGGAGTGAATGAGGACAGTTTGTGTTGAGGGAGAGAATGTCTCACCCTGACCTCATTCCTCTGCGCTGACCGGTGGAGTGAGGAGATGGGAACCCTCACACAGTGCACTGCTCACGTTTACTAGTGTTCATGTTTGCTGTGGCTTTGTTCTCTACAGTGGATCCAAAGCAGGTTCTTCCACATCCGTCTGTAGTGGTTCTGTCCGTCTGTCTGTCTGTAAGCATGTTTAACTCCAGCAGTGAAGTTGTCTGAGTTTGTAGTAGCTGCAAGTTTCTATGCTCTGGTTGGTCTAATGGATGGGTAAGGATTTGCCGGTCTCTTGGTTGGATTGGGGCTGGTGTGTTCCAGCTAACTGGTTCTCGTATGCACAGGCTCCCTTACACAGTCATGCAGTAGATCTGAGAGGAGGTAGAAAGGTGGAGTAATGTGTTTGTGAATGCGGGATGGATCTGGTGACGGAGGCAGACCCACCTGCTGCTGTGAACACGTACGGGAACCAGTCAGGATGGAAAGCAGTTGGTTTGTAACACCGGATCCTGTTTGAACCCACTGCAGACACATCTAGCGATGATGCGGAGCTGAATAAATGCTTTAATCCAGCAAACCAAGACGGGTTTCCATCAATCGCTCTCACTCACTCATCGCCTACACCGCTTAATCCCTCTGTGTTGCGGTTCAATGGGCGGAAGGCGGGAAACACCCTGGACAGGCCATCATAGGGCAGACACACCCATAGCAATTCAGCATCTCCAGTTCACCTGACCGCATGTATTTGGACTGTAGGAGGAAACCCACACAGACATGGGAAGGACATGCACACTCCACACAGAAAGGACCAGCCGGGAATCAAGCCCAGGCCCTTCTGGCTGTGAGGTGAGCGGTCCACCCCATCAATCAATCAGTCAATCAATCAATCAAAATGTATTTATATAGCACTGTTTTACAACTGATGGTGTCTCAAAGCAGATTTACAGAAAATTCAAAGAATGAACATATAAGGAAAGGTGTCCATGGAGCCATGTAAGGATGGGAATCCAGGTCCAAGCCTCCCTAGGAGTAAGAGGAACAAACCTTGAGATCCTCAACCCAGGCTCAGGGGAGGAACCTCCTCTGGTCAGCCCGGGATGAAGAGAGAATTAATCTGGGAGGTGTTGATGTAAAGTCTGAAGTAGAGTTTGTGATCAGTGCCAGATGCTGGTGGCTCCACTGTGGTAACTCTGGTCGAGCAGGAGAGCGTCATCAAGTCAGGCAGGAGGGACAGGTGATCAGCCAATGCAGCTCTGACACAGCTCTGGTGACTCCCCTGTGACACAGTAAGCTATAAATGTGTTATAAGATTAAGTCCTTATAAATGCTGGAGAACATTTCCACCATGCTGGTATCTCCTCAACGTTCAGAACTCTCCATCAGGAGCAGGTGGGGAGGACGCTCATCAGCTCATCGAGATGGTGGAAGGTGAGAGAGCATGAGAGTGGCACTGTAGTGGGCCCTGGAGAGAATTAAGGTGTGACCGTATTAGGCGAGGCTGTGGGGTTCAGGTCATGGACATCCCCAATCTTCACTCGGAACTGTGCACCTGACTCCGCTGCCGGACTGATGCCTGGACCTCCGATCGTCTGAGCTCCTGAATCACAGCTCTTAGAAAGCGAGTCCTGCAGGGGACGTCTTTAAAAGCTCCAGTCGGGCTGAAAGATTTTGGCCCGTTGCCTCAGCTCTGAAGCGTATCGACGTTGTGTCATGCAGTGGGCCTGGAGTGCATGCTGGGATGTTTGGGGTTGTTGTTGGAGTGTTATCGTCCCTGTGAGTGTTGGAGCTCAGGCTTGTGAAGGCTCTTTGTGTATTGTGTGCAGTGTTGACTCGTAATGGACTGCATGTACCGAGAAACCTCTGGAGCAGCACACCTTTTCACACGTGACTCCGACATGGACTGAATGAGGAATGAAGGGCTTCCGGCGTGTGGTCTGAGTTCCCGTTGGTCAGGTTCACACAAAATGTAGTCCTGTACGATCTTGGGATACGACGGAAGAGAAAGTATCACTCCACAGATTCAGGAAGTGACTGAACCACATTTCTGCTCTGTGTTGTTTCAGATCCACGTGAATAATAAGCCTTGAGAAACACCAGATGTGGTGCCCGGGCATGTGCCTGGACCTCCAAGGCTCAATCAGTACTTCGTTAAGTTAAATTAGGAATGCTGGTGGTGGAATTAAACACATCCGTGCGATGGCTGGAGACATTTAGCCCTTTTCAACAAAAGAACCCTGGTTCCTGAACAGGTTCCATTCGGGCCTGCGTTCACATGAGCTTTTAATGGAACCAGTGAACGTCAAAGGTGCACAGCGGGAGTCAACAGTAGTACCAAGATGGCGGGGCGTATAGATGTCCTGCGAGTGTTTGGGCTGTTATTCCAGATGTGTGTTTATATCCAGAAAGCAGCACGGATCAACTACTGGATATAAGAAGACCTAGAAGAGGTTCTCCAGCAGACCACTGGGGGGCGCCGTTGTTGTCTTCTTGTTCCTCAACAACTGAAACACCCCCACGGTTGTGGTCACAGTTCGTACTGAAGAACCTGCTAATCTTTGGTTCCAGCTGGGAATGAACTTTTCTAGTTCAGAACCTCTTTCTGGTGCAAATGAGTCGGAACGGTTTAAAATGAGGTGCACAAACCGGAATGGAGCCAATTCCACACGGGTGGAAAAGGCCTGATTGAGGAGAAATCCAAAAGTTGACCTGACTGGGAAAAGTCCTTCTTGGCTAATTTACTGTCAACCAGTTCACCAAATTGAGTTGATCACTGGGATCAATTAAACCAGACACACCCCGGGCTGGATTACCTGCAGGCCTGTTGAGTCCAAACATCACTTCAGTAGAACCTTTGCAGGAATGGGGAGCAGGCGAAAAGGTCTCTACAAGCAGCATGATATTCCGAGATTTAAAGAAACTCAGGAAAAGATGATCAGTCTGGAAAGAGTTCCGAAGCCTTCTCAATGCACTGGTGAATCTTCCCTGAAGCGGCTGGGCTATCAGAATTCCTATCAGGGCTCAGTGACGACTCAACTCAGACCAGGTCAGCGTTCATGATCCCACCTTTAGAAACAGATAGGACAGGGAGTCATTTCACACCTTGATGACCCCCCACCCCCGAGCCACCTCCACAGGAATTTTGGAATTATGTTCTGGCTGATGAATGGAAAGGTGAACTTTTTGGAAGACGGGGATCCGGTGATGTCTGACGTAAGCCTAACGCAGCATTCCACAATAAGCACATTTTACACACAGTGGAACATGGCGGTGGCAGTGTGGAGCGATTCTGCACAGAATGGTGGGCCAGAATTCCGTCAGCAGTCTGAAAGATGGATCCTGCTAATGGGAAGTTGTTTATGCACAACAAGTTATTAAGTTTATGACTTTCTCACGTGCGTGACATCGGAATATTCTTATGTGAATGAACATAAATGAATGAAGTGATTGTTGTGAAACTGTCTTCATGTTCTCCTAATTTTATATTCCTGTATCAGGATCCGAAACCATTTCATCTGGCGGAGAGACACAAGAATCGGAGAGTTTTCCGGGGCATTGTATGTGTGTAGAGGAGAGGTAGCAGATTGAGGTACGGAGGATTTAGAGTCTTATTTTCCCTGTTTCTTTACTCCGTGTTGCCAGATGTGCCCGGTTTAATTTCATGGCTTTGTAATGGAATACTGAGGTGGCGGAGGCAGCGCGTCCTCCGGGAGCTCCGTATCTGTCCTGTTTAACCTTTTATAGATTCATTGATTTGACTGCGTGAACACCAGTAAAACGAAAACGATGCTTCGGAAGATTCACAGCAATATCGCATCCCTGGCCGGAGATCCTGACAGCCTGGCTTCAGAGTTTACTGCTGCTGGATACTGACCATCCATCAGCGATCCAGAGTCACATCTGCCTTTCCAATAACCTTCAATCCACAATCAGGGATCAGGACAATCAAGCAACACGGACATCCTGGAAACAGACCGGCGCTCCATAGAGGATTTGATTGAGCATTAGTGAGATCTGGTACTGATGTTGAACATGGCTGTGAGGATTTGATTGAATATTTGGTCAGGTACTGATGTTAAAGTCTGGTGGATGATGCTGGATGCCTCTGAAACAGCCTCTAATAATCCATTTAGTGTCCTGATACTCTACACAGAGCTAAATATGAACCACAGTGCTGATATAATACGGTGTAGTACACTCAGTAACACAGTGAGCTGGGAAATCATCACTCATCACACACAACCCCGAATAGTCTGTCTACATCTCTATATACATACCATATATACCATATATACCATATATATAAATAAATATGTGTGTGTGTTGTAGAGTCATCAGTGCAGTTTGATATGTGATTTATGAAGATGATCGATAATGCTAATAAGACAGGTCTCCGTTTACTCCACTGGAAAGCGCGAGAGCAGCAGACCGCAGCAGAGTGCTGGTCGGAAATGAGCGCGGCGGTTTGTCCTGGGCTGCTCTGATTATGGTCAGTTCGTGGTCCTGCTCTTTCACTCTGCTGTGATAAGGTCACTCGTTTTAGAGACACCTAAAGCTCTTCTACCCAACGTCACCTCAGAGGAGCTGCTCTGCATCCGAGTGGGATTCCACTACCAGGGGGGCTTCGATCAGCTCCGAACTTCTACTTTAATCTGTATCCATATATGTCTCATATATACCCTCCCCATAATCATATATACTGTATATACCCTCTCCATAATCATATATACTGTATATACCCTTCCTATAATCATATATACTGTATATACCCTCCCCATAATCATATATACTGTATATACCCTTCCTATAATCATATATACTGTATATACCCTTCCTATAATCATATATACTGTATATACCCAACCCATTATCATATATACTGTATATACCCTCTCCATAATCATATATATATACTCCACATAATCTTTATATACCCTCTCCATAATCATATATACTGTATATACCCTCCCCATAATCATGTATACTGCATATACCCTCCCCATAACCATACACCCTCCTCATAATTGAATTAATGTGGAGTAATCCATTACCAGTGGTTAACTAGTATTACGTGTTACGCTTACTGAACATTAGTTAAGCACTGTAACCACTGTTAATGTCTTACTAATGTTAGTTACTCAACACTTCCTGTAGTGTTAGCTGCGGGTCTGTCGGCCATCTTGAATCTCTCTAATAGCACCATTTCTGACATTCAGCTGCTGTTTGGCATTAAACGCTTTTACTGGCCTCAGTATCGATCTGGTTTTGTGAGCTGTGTTAAGCTAATTGGTTGTTATTGATTTCCAGTGCTTATTAGCCACATTAGCCACATTAGCCTCGTTACTCAGATACAGCTCTACACAGTTGTTAGCCACACTTGGCACAGTGCCGGTTAAATTACTCCTGTAAGCTGCTTGAGAAGTCTGGGGTGTTCTCAGTTCTCCCTGAAGGCTGGACGCTACAGGAGCCGTCCATGCGGCGACGGTGCCTGCTACACTTGGAGGGTCTGTGATCCCCAAGGTGCTCCTCCTCTCCTCCTATATGTTCTGTGTTTCAGGGTCGGGGGAGTGTTGGGTATCGATGGCAGCCTGTTCTGTGTGTGTGCGGATAAAAGTGCACAGACCACGCTGGGTTGCCATCGACTGGGTGCCTGGTGTCAGCGCCAGGATCTGAGCCCCCTCTTTGTAGCTGGCGGGTTTCAAACGGGCGGTTCTGTCACCGCGTCCCTCTGAGCGGAACACAGGACGCTCATCGAATCTGCCTCTGTTCCGTCGCCTCCCCAGAACGAGCACGACCTTTCAGAGACCATCTGCCTGGTAATGCACACATCCAGATCCCTACTCAGAGGAGCAGCGTTCAGTGTCGGGCTGTGGGGTCAGGAGGGACTGCGGCTTAGAGGCCGAGGGTTAGCCGTGAGCAGCAAACACTGCCCTGAACCTGTAGTACTGTGGTACCAAACCAGCCTCTCTCTCTCTCTCTCTCTCTCTCTCTCTCTCTCTCTCTCTCTCTCTCTCTGTCTGTCTGTCTCTCTCTTTCTCTCTGTCTCTCTCTGTCTCTCACTCTCTCTGTCTGTCTGTCTCTCTCATGTCCCTGTCTCTCTCTATTCCTCTGTCTTTCACTCTCTCACTTTCTGTCTCACTCTCGCTTTCTTTCTCATTATCCCTCTGTCTCTCCTTGTCTCTCTGTCTCTCTCTCTCTCTCTCTCTCTATGCCTCTGCCTCGCTTTCTTTATCTCTCTCTCTCTCTCTCTCTCTCTCTCTCTCTCTCTCTCTCAGTATCAGGTGGTGTATCAGGTGAACCCCACTGGGGTTGATGTTGGGTTGTGGTGCTGTTTAAATATTGATTGAAATATTGAGTTTGGCCTCAGCTCCTGATAACACACGCCCACTCTGCTGTGTGCCGCTTCGTTCCTTGTGTGCGCGCGCGTGTGTGTGCGTGTGTGTGTGTGTGTGCGCGTGTTATGATGATATGGTTAAGCTAGAGCGACAGTACAGAATGTTCACGACGATGATGATGATGATGACGATGGGTAGGGTGGTCCTCCCCCCCCTCATTACTCAGTAAGCAAGGTGCAAACTACAGGGTGCTCTGGTGGGGTAACCTCTTGGACCCCCTGAATGTCTGAATTCTGGAGGGCCCCTGTAAACAAGCTTATTATGATGTCATGCTGTCTGTCTGGGTACGTCAGGCGCTCGGATTCAGATTCTTCAGGAACTGTTATACCAGCCAACACTGCTGTGGCGGGTGAGTTAACAGCCCACCAACGCTGGAGAAGCAGCCAAATTGGGACCCCCAGATACCGAGGGGTATTTTGCACACTGCTCAGTACAATGCTAGCCGACACAGGCGTCTGTTAGCTGGAGTTGGAGAACCAGCAGTTGGTGTTGTCCTGTAGGCGGGCTGAGCTTCTCAGTTATATCGCATTGTCGACAGTCTGAAAACTTCTGGTGAAGCTTCACGGGTCTCCGAGGAAGCATGTGCTAGCCCTCACCCTCTGGGCTTTGTAGCATCAGGTGTAGATTTAGCTAGCAGGTGGATTTGGACTTGACCTCTGATTGGTCAACAAGTCAGGAACACAGCTTTTAATTGGTCAAAAAGTCAAAAGCACAGCCTCTGACCAGTTAACAAGTCAGGAACACAGCCTCTGATTGGTCTACAAGTCAGGAACACAGCCTCTGATTGGTCTACAAGTCAGGAACTCACCCTCTGATTGGTCTACAAGTCAGGAACACAGCCGCTGACCAATTAACAAGCCAGGAACACGGATATAGAGTAATACCTCTGGCGTCCAGAGTTCCTGAGAGAGTCATTCTTTTGTCAGTCTGACAGGCTTCATTTTATTAGCAGGCTAGCTACCTCAGGAAGTAACCTCCATTCCCGTGTGAACTGGATCCAAACAAACAGCTTCCTTCTGATAACTCACAGTCCGCAGTGATGATTAAAAAGCCATAACGGATTCCAGGAGGAGAAAGGAAGCCGCTGGTGTTCCTCTGTACGTTTACTCCACTCCGAGGTATTCTCACACCTCCACATCTGACCAATGAAAGATAGCCTTTTGCTCAGTAATGACGGAATGATTTGTTCCCTGTTTGGAAATTCATTCCAGTCACGTTTCGGACATGTGCCGGAGTTGTTTATGTTTTCTTTATTTGGCTAATTATCCCGTGAGTTGGTGTTTTGGATGCCCTCGCTCCCTGCCCGCTGTGTAATTGAACACTTGTAGGCCCAGTTCAGCACACTGAGACTTCTCCACCATCTGCCTTGTGTCCGCAACAACGGCGAACGCCATATTCCCGGGAAGAGAGAGAAAAATATATTATTTTCTTTGGCGCAGAGTTCAAAGCCTCCCAGGCAGCTGTTCCTGCTGCCTTTCAAAGCTGGCGTTTTGTGGGGTTTTGGCCCTTGATCATGTTAATGCTGGATTTGATTAGATCTGCGCACATCTGCTGAGGAAAGGCACTGATGAAGGGAGAGTCGGGGTTTATGATGAACGAGAGGAGGAAGAAGTCTGGGTCATGGTTTTCACCAAACGAGCCTCTGTGTAAATAAGCTCCGCCCTCATACTATTTAGTTAGCTATGCTAGTTACTTGGAGCTAATGCTAGTAGCTAACGTTCCCTGTACTAGCTACTGGCTTTCCATCTGGACATCAACACACAGTAGATTAAAGTTGATCCTCACTATGGAACTCTCAGTTTAAGATGATCTGCTCCAACCGGCAAACACGGATACAATCACACAGCATGGCTGCTACTTACAGGCTGCTGTTGGGGTTGTGATGCTAATAAAGGTGGAGCTGCTCCTCTCTTCAGTCTCTTCAGGGTCAGACGCTGAGCGGAGCTGCTCCATATGGTCCAAGAGTTTAACCGGAAACTGTCCGGAGTGAAATGTGCAGACTGCAGGATTAAAGTTGTTCCGGGATCCTGTTGAAGAAGTTCCTGTTCTCCAGCTCGTTTTGGGAATTTTCTGTTCCACCTTAACTGGTACTACAGCTACATTCTGGCTCCTGTATAAGCTGCAGCATTTAAGGTGGAATGGAACATTGGATTAAGAAGCTGGTGAACAGGAAGAACTTCAGCCTGGATTAAAGATGAACATCAACCATGTACCGCTGACTGTTGGGATCCTTGGGAAGGGAAAGAAGAGTGCCGACATCTCCTTCCCCGCCTGGAACGCTGGATTTCTCCACATAGTCCACCATGTTGGTTCTGTAGCTCTGTGTGGTTGTATGTAAATGTTGGGGGTGTAAATATTAATGAGTCTGTTCCGTACCAGGTTAGGATTTTGGTATTGGCCTGTTTTCCCTCTTTTGGAAATGCAGGATTTGGATTAGAAGGTGGAACAGCAGTGTTTGAGGTGTCAGTTCTATGTACTGAACTCTCCTTATTACACCATCACGGTATACAAACAGTGAAGTGGGGTGCATCCCACCCATATCTCCTTACAGGACCACCCATTAATCCGCTGATAATCAGTGCTGACAGTGTTAGTAGCACACTGCTTACCTGTACACTGGAGGAAACGGCGTTCGGCCTGTTTCGCCTCCTGCAGGTTCAGGACTGTTTACTGTGGGAGTTGGTGAAGTTGGAGTGGGAAGCAGGACGTCAGTGGCAGCGATGAGAGAGGCTAAAGGCCATTTAAACAGGTTTTTAAAGAGCTGCCAGACCTGTCAGGAGACTGAGTGGAGCGCCGGGCCTTGTTGCCCCTCTCTACCAGCCTGTCACTGATTTGGAGTGCTGGGGTTCGTAGGCCTCACCGTGCCGCTCCAGGACTGGGTTGTTTTTTGGTAAATCTTTTAGGACTTCTTTTTCTCTTGTCGTTGACTCAGAGAGGAAAGACTGCTACTTGTTGGCCTCTCTGCAGAGCTCTGATATCGAGCTCTTCTTTCTAGCTTCGCTACAGTCCTGATAAGTTGAGGTGCCTGGGTCTGTGAACCTCACCGTGCAGCTCTGTTTGTTGTTCTGTCAGATCCCTTGGTCTTCTTTTGCTTACACTGGTGATTTGGGGTACAGTCTTTAAAGCTCAGCTCAAACCCAATCATTCTCTTTACATTCTTCCTCCTCCATAGGTGTCCCTGGACACTGTATAAGTGTACGTCTCTATTCACAACTTTGTAGTTGGGCCCTGTGTTGCAGTTGGGCCCTAAGTTTAAGTGCCTTGGTCTGGGAGCCTCGCTGTGCAGCTCTGCAACCAGCCTGTTTTTCCATCAGATGCCTTGGACCTCTGTCTCTTGCATACAGTATTTTGATGTACAGCGACACAAACCTGTTGGCCTGTCTTTACAGCTCTGCAGTCAGGCCCATTTTTTTCTTCGTTCTAGCTTCACTTCTGTCCTCATAAGATGAAGTGTCTGTGTCTGTGTCTGTGAGCCTCTTCTGTTGATGTCCGTTGATGATTTGGACAGGAAACATTGTATACCTGTTGGCCTGTCTTTGCAGCTCTGCAGTCGGGCCCTAGGTACTCTTAGTATAGCACTGATAAAGAGACAGATAGAGCCTGACGGCAGAGCTGCGCTGTAAGGCTCAATAACAGCCGAATTAAATTACCCAGCTACAGACCCTGTTTCACTAAACCCTCTGTTGGAATGACAGTATATAGTATACCTGTTGGCCTGTCTTTGCAGCTCTGCAGTCGTGCCATATTGTACTCTGTTGTTCCATGTTGCACTTGGTTCCTGGAGGAACGGAATTTCACTCCACTGTGTGGATGGAATGACAATAGAAGTCTCTTGAATATGTTTTTTTTTTTTTTTTCTAGCTTCACATTGATGATTTGAGGTACAGCGACACAAACCTGTTGGCCTTTCTTCACAGCTCTGCTTTCTAGCTTCACCTCTGTCCTGATGAGAACGTCTCTGTGTTTGTGAGCCTCTTGTGTCGATGCTGATTGAGGATTTGGTCTGGAAACATGGCCTCTGCTCACAGCTCTGCAGTCAGGTCCTATGTTTTCTTTAAGCTCTCCTTTCTTGCTTCACTTCTGTCCTGCTAAGTTGAAGCGTCTGGGTCATGGGCCTCCTTCCTCTTCCTTCTACTGCGATGACTGTAAAGGGTTTAGGGTCCTTTCTCCGTCTCGGAGACCGCCATTCCGACAGAGGGTTTAGTGAAACAGGGTCCTGTAGCTGGGTAATTTAATTCAGCTGTTATTGAGCCTTACAGCGCAGCTCCGCCGCCAGGCTGTATCTGTGTATCAGCTCTGATTCTTTAAAGCACAGAGGCTCGTATTTATCAGACTCATCTGACTGAGGGTGCAGATAGAGGATCGCTTTCTGGCCTTTTACGTCCTAATGAACCCAATTACGTGGGCAAATGGGATCTGTTCCTAGAACAGTGCTTTTACTTAGAGTAGCTCAGCAATGTGGTCCTGAAAGCGCTCCCTCTCTCTCTCTCTCTCTCTCTCTCTCTCTCTCTCTCTGAAGGCCACAACCCTGCAGAAGCCAGCGGACAGCACTGCTACAAACGCGCTCCGGTTGCATTACAGTCATTACTTGCACTTGTGTGCCGAGTCTCTTGGCTATCGGGATTTCTGCCGTTTCAGTTCCTTCATATTTAGTCCAGTCAAGATTCCCGAAGCAGGAGAATTTATTTGACCTTAGATCTCAGCCAGGCTCTCCCGTGAACTGGCGCTGACACGTGTGCTGGGAGTTGAGTGGCTTCGGCCGTGAATGAGACGTTTTATTTCAAAGCTAAATAATCCAGCCCCAGTTTCCAGCCGCTGGGGACGGATGCTAATGGCGCTAGCCCTCAGGACGCTGCAGAGATGTTTCCCTTCATGTAACACATAACATGGAGCTGGAAAGCGACTGAGACTGGGAGGAATCGGCTCTCCCGGAGGAGCGGAATAACGGATGGATGAGGCTCGCAGCATTCCTTTGCATCTTTATTTATTTGTCTGTTTAATTCATGCTGCTCATTTGAAGTGCAAATAGCTTGGACTTGATTGCAGCGCTCAGAATCTGTCTAAACTGGATCCTCTGGACCCAAAACCCAGCAAGGAATGACTCAAACCGGAACCAGCAGAACCTGTGTTTCTAGCTGGGCTTTGCAATGAACTATACTCATCATCCAAACAACAGCTGCACAAACAGCTGCACCCAGGAAACGTGGTGGGTAGGCCTTCGTCCCTTCATTCCTTCATCCATCACCAACACTGTTCCTTCATCCCTTCATTCCTTTATACATCACCAAACACTGTTCCTTCATCCCTTCATTCCTTTATCCATCACCAACACTGTTCCTTCATCCCTTCATTCCTTTATACATCACCAACACTGTTCCTTCATCCCTTCATTCCTTTATCCATCACCAACACTGTTCCTTCACCCCTTCATTCCTTTATCCATCACCAACACTGTTCCTTCATCCCTTCATTCCTTTATCCATCGCCAACATTGTTCCCATTGGCGCCGCACTGTAAACCAGCCAATCAGAGCACAGCTCATCTAATTATTCATGAACTCAGCAAAACAGGGGAAACAGCTCGTTTCATTCTATGACCAGATCACAGGGTGGAAATACGGGGTGTAGAACATACCTTAAGAACATCAGAGAATATCTAGAACATCAGAGAACATCTAGAACGTCAGAGAACAGTTTAAATACTGACTGTGTTCTATGGCAGCTTTAAGTGTCTACTCAGTAGACGTGTCTCAGCACAGAGCTGGCTGAGTAAGAACTTCCCTAGAAAGCTCTCTGTATCCCAGTCTTATTATTTTTGGACCGCGTCAACAAATCTGATCCGTCCTTCCTCCCTCTCTTCAAGCGCCAGAGCCAAACAGAGAGAGAGGGGGAGAGAGGGGGACCGAGGGGGAGAGAGGCATATAGACCCACTGGGGCAGAAATGTGACCTTGACTGTGCCAGAACACAGCTGGACACAACAGAAAGCCCCACACCGCCCCAGTAAAGCGATCGCTGAACTGATCCGGCTGTAATTCACACCCAGCCCAGCGGTGCTGTTCCAGGCCTTGTGAAAGAGGCACAGAGGAGATGATGTCACAGTGTATCCTGGGGGGTCTAATTGGCACAGCGTGCTGCTACATACTGAGGATTATGATAATGTGATGTGTGGGTTGAAGATGACCATGTGTTTCAGTCGGAGGTTCTCTTGTCCTGGCTCGGCTTCACACGGCGCGGTGGCTGGCTTCTCGTCTTCTGGTCGTGTGCTCGCAGATCAGAAAGGTGCGGCAGCAGAGAAGTGCAAAACAAATTAACATTTTAGAAAACAAAATTACAACAATAAAAACTAATTTAGAAATGAAAAAATGAAATTCAAGAAAACAAATTACAAACGCAAAAATAATTTTACAAGACATGAAACACTTTTACAAACTGCGAAGTCTGAGGGAAAGGGCGGGTCTAACACAGGAAGTGCTTGTTGCGGACTCTTGTCAATCAAACTGTTTGGCGGTGGTAGAGTGAGTGTTTTGTCCATTTTGTGGCGTGTGTTTTATCCAGCTGACCTGCTTCTGTTTGTCCTGTTGAAGGTCTTTAGAGTGTTTAAAGAGCAGACGGGAGAAAGAGACGAACAGGCGACTCTGAACCACGTAGGCTGTAAACAGTGGGCTGTAAAAGCTCTCAGCCAGTTTAAGCTAGCTAGCTGGTTCTCCACTACAGCTAGCGTTACAGCCCACTTACCTTCCTTAACATCTCCAGCACTAAGTGGTTTAGACGCCTGTTCATCTCTTACTTCCACTCACTCTACCACCACCAAACAGTCTGATTGACAAGGGTCCGCAACAAGACCCGCCCTTTCCCTCAGAATTCACAGTGTGTAAAACTGTTTCACGTCTTGTAAAATAGTTTTTATTTTGTAATTTTGTTTTCTGAAATGTTAATTTGTTTTGCACTTCTCAGCCGCCGTAAGAAAGGAGATCACTCCCGCAGAGCACAGAGAGGGAGGACGGTCAACTGTGTAATGATCACAAACACTAATCAATAGATTTCTGTTGCTCCGCTGACACACGTCTGATCCCGCTGACCCACTTCCTCCTGTAACTGCACACCACTTTCCACTGACCATGTAGAATCACTGTGTAGTTCTACAGTTACAGACGAAGCACAAGGTGGGTGTTTCTATTAAAGTGGCCAGTTAGTGGAAGCACAAGGGAGGTGTTTCTAATAAAGTGGCCAATGAGTGGAAGCACAAGGGAGGTGTTTCTAATAAAGTGGCCAGGAGTTTTAGATACTGATAACCTGAGTGCAGCGAGGTCAGTAGAGCTGGGGACCAAAAGCTGCTGTTTATTTGGCCCTGGAGCTTCTGGAAACTTCCTCTTGTGCCGCTGTGTGGGATCGGCTGGGCGTTTGGACTTGTTGGGATTAGAGTGGGATTTGTGTACAGTGAGCAGATCCCAGTGCAGTGCTTTAGAGCTGTTTCTCCTGCAGCCATGTTATTAACCCGCCTTTTACGTCTCTCCCCGGGGAGCAGAGCGTTCCACCACTTCTATAAATACTGTAATGTAACGTTCCGGAGATGATGATAGAAACAGAACCACAGAAACGGGCCTGTTTCTCCCTCTCACTCTGTACTTACCTCTCCGCATTTGACAGAGAAGTAAAACGCATTAATGCACCATGATGTTTCGGTCTGAAGGTGACAATTCAGCTGCACCTGGCTGTATAAAAACATACACTCATCATCAGAAGAAAGGCTGCACCCAGACACAGTGCTGTTGGGAAGGAAGATAAAGGCTACCAGGATCAATAACTGATGATAAATT
>JAVGWN010000253.1:0-14964 GCA_034552555.1 Semaprochilodus insignis | reverse complement strand
TATTTGTAGAGGATGTGTAAAGACAGTAACACACCCCTTTTCAGAGACAATCACTGTCTCATTTTCAAACAAAATATGGACTCTGCAAAAACGGTGACACATTGTTCATTTTAAATACATATTTATTTTCGAATATATTAAAGCCAGCAAATAAATATAAATCATGCACTAAATAAATTCCTTATATAGATGTTCCCTGTAGAGGATGTGTTAACTTACTCTCACTTAAAAAAAGGACATACCAAAAAAAGGTCAATTTGACCCGGGTTGTTCACTTGCATATGACTGTGAATCACGATGCACGAAGGGCTTGTCTCTTTATTTTCACTCCAACATGCAACTTTATTCTTGGCAGCAATGGACATGTGTGATATCAGTTTGAAGATGATCTAATCTGATCATGTGAGAAAATCCAACAAACACGTCCCTAAAGTCTCTCCGTCAGTTCAGTTCACTATATTCACGTCAAGTACAATACTGCCAAAATATGTCGAGCAAATGATATGAACAACTGAATCATGTAACTGCATCACCAGCAGAAACGAGAGAGCTAACAATGAGCCTGGGCTGTAAACAAAGGGAGAACAGTAGGGGCCCTATGACAGAGCCTTGTGGCACACCATACTGCACTGCTAGGTTCAGAAAGCTCCTCATCGACATTGACAAATTGGTCACAGTCAATCAGGTAAGATCTAAATCAGTCATGGACTCGTGAATCTTAACCAACCAGACTTTAAATCTGTCTCTTTAGTTGTCAGTATCAGCACAACTAGAAGAGAGACATTTCCACAATCGGAAGCAACCAGTAATTCACGAAAAATGCAGAACAGTAGGGGCCCTAAAACAGAGCCTTGTGGTACACCATACTGCATTCAATTAGGAGAGATAATAGGTAAAGCGTGTTCTGCTTTATTAATGGTTAATGTTTGTCAAATGCTTCTGTAAAAATCTTACTTTGTAATGTTTATACCAGTAAAGCACTGCTGAACTCTCTCTCTCTCTCTCTCTCTCTCTCTCTCTCTCTCTCTCTCTCTCTCGAGAGAGAGAGAGAGAGAGAGAGAGAGAGAGAGAGAGAGAGAGAGTGAGAGAGTGAGGGGGAGAGAGAGAGAGAGTAAGTTCAGAATGAAGCACACCAGGAGATCCATGTGCAGAAGGGATGAAGGTGAAAGCAGCTGATGAAAAAGAGAAACAGAGAAAAAGAGAAGTATATATATGTGTGTGTGTGTGTGTGTGTGTGTGTGTGTGTGTGTGTGTGTGTGTGTGTGTGTGTGTGGAAAGCCGAAGGGCAGAACTGCTGTGAAGATCTGAAAGGATGAAGCTCCAGCAAGGTCACTCGGTTTTATCTGTAGCCACGTATGGCTTCTGTAAGCTTATGCTTTATGACACGATTTCAGCAAGATGGACTCACTGTGCAGGTGCTGCATCTGCCCTTGACTGAAAATACATAGGAATTCACGAGAGGGAACCGGTATGAACTGTAACCATCACACGGAGCCGCTGTAACTTCATATTCCATTCACCAGAAAATCCAGAAGAGCTCGAACCAGACGAGATAAACCTCAGTCATGCTAAAGCAATTTTAGTGCTATATAAACAACAGGCGAGAAAGAAAAAGGACTTACATACACACAGGACCCCCGCAGGACCCCCACAGAGCAGGTACTATGGGGGTGGTGGATCATTCTCAGCACTGCAGTGACACTGACGTGGTGGTGGTGTGTTAGTGTGTGTTGTGCTGGTGTGAGTGGATCAGACACAGCAGTGCTGCTGGACACCTCAGGGTCACTGCTGGGCCGAGAACCGTCCACCAACCAAAACTATTCAGCCAACAGCGTCCTGTGGGCGGCGTCCTGTGAGCAGCGTACTGCGGGTTGCGTCCTGCGGGCAGCATCCTGTGCCCACTGATGAGGGACTAGAGGATGACCAACATGGCCCTGTGCAGCAGCAGATGAGCTATCGTCCCTGACTGTACATCAACCAGGTGGACCAGCAAGGTAGGAGAAGATAGAACCATATGCAGCACGTTCTCCGTCAATCTGAAGAACAATTTTGCCACACAAGGAGGCACTTAAGCATGCTTATATTGGTTATATATAGAACTTGTGGGTCCCAATAGAACCATTCACTTTACCTAAAAACCTGTTAAAGTGTGCAATACTATCAGAACGCTTTGTACTTTTATATGGAACTCATGGTTCTAAACAGAACCATTCCCTTTGCTAAGGAGCCCTTGAAGAAACATCTTGTAACCTTACAACAAGCCAGAACCCTTTATGGTGCTATGTGGAACAAAGGCTCCATATAGAAACCTATAGAAAGGCATTTTCTTTAATCTGAAGAACCATTTAACCATGCAAAGAACCTTTTGAGCCTGAACTGAACATGACGGTTATCGAAAAGGTTCTATATAAACCCACATGCAACACATTCTCCATCAATCTGGAGAACCATACTTATAGTCGTTATATATAGAACTCGTGTTTCTAAATAGAACCACACAATGTTTTAATGAACCCTTGAAGAAAAATGTTCTGTATAGAACCATATACAACAAGTTCTACTTTAATCTGTAGAACCATTTCACCATGCAAAGAACCCTTTGAGCATGGATAGAGCATGATCATTATCAAAAAGGTTCTATATAGAGCCATATCAACCTGAAGAACCCCTTTGACCACACAAAGAACCACTTAAGCATGTCAGCGGTTTCTACAGAGAACCAATTTTTCTTAAAGAGAACTGTTCCCTTTACCAAAGAGCTCATAAAGACTGTGTACAGCAGAACCCTTTTTGGTGCTCTAAGGAACCATTTTCAAAACGTCTCTTCATAGAAACATACATAACCCATTTTCCTTTAATCTGAAGAACCGTTGCACCATGCACAGAACCATTTAAGCATAGAAATGGTTCTCTAAGTCATATTGGTTCATTGTCTTGACTAAAGAACCCTTAAAGAACCAAGTTTGTTAAAGAGTGTGGAGAATTTTGGAACTCTCAATGGAAACCAGAGACAGAGTGTGTCTCCGGCATATAGAAAGCACCTCATTAACATAATTAACTATCCAATTAAGCAGTAACTGCTCATATCACTAACTACTACAGTCAATACCTTAACCACATGTTTGTGTGATCCTCTCTCTGAGCGGTTGTCCTACTTTTCAGCTCAGTTCCATCCCGTCATGTGGAAGGTAGACACCGGAGCTGCTCCTGGGACAGTTTTCCGCTCCTGCGCTCCTCGTTGGCTCTGCTGTTTGCTGAAGTAAATGCATTATGAAAGAACTGTTGTTTATTTTTCCGTCCTCCTGCATATGAATTAAAGACGCTAATCCATCTTTCATGACCCGCTAAACACCAACGTGTATTAGAACCACACTGCAGACGCTCGTAAACGAAGAAACGAGAGGGACATACGACCTCACTGCTCTGAACCTCATCAGATTGATTAAAGTGACCTGTAATTACACAGTAATTACACAATTACTACACATGAACTGCCCACTTAGTTTAAAAACTTTTACATAAATACCATAGAATAAATAAGTGTATTCTAACATGGTAACCTCATCAAAATACATATATTAATTTGTAATTACACAGTAATTACACAATTACTACACATGCATCCATTATTATGAAGTGTAACTTTTTACATAAATACTGTTAACTAATTGTGTTTTAACATACGAAGCTAATTTTAAGAAATGGATTACATTGACCTGTAATTACATAGTAATTAAACAACTACTTATGATCTCTCCATTTACTGTAAAACATGAATTACTGTTGAATAATGGTGATGTAACATAGTAGCCTGATCAAGACACATGGCTTATACTGATCTGTAATTACACAGTAATTACACAACAACTACACATGACCTCTCCCTTAAAGTGTACGTTTTACATAATTACTGTTGAATAATTGCGTTCTAACATGGTGATCTCATCCAAACACGTACATTGATTTGTAATTACACAGTAATTACACAACAATTACGCATTAGCCGCCCCTATTTTAAAGTGTAACCTTAACACATTACTGTTGAATAATTGTGTTGCAACATGGTAACCTAATCAAAAGACATGGTCTACACAGGCTTGTAATTACACAGTAATTACACAACAACTACAAATGAACTGTTTACTTATTCCAACGTGTAAACTCATCAAATCAAATGAATTAATATTGATATGTAATTACACAGTAATTAAACACAACTAAACATGAACCGCCCACTTGGCGTAACTTGTACATAATTACTTTGGAATTATTAATGAGTTGATTAAAGATTTTAAAGTTACCTTTAAAATTAGTAAATAAATAGCTTATTAATGTATATTATATTATTTTATTGCATACTTCATTTCAGATCCCTGAAAAAAGGCTGTTCCAGTCTAATTACACATGCAGTTACACTTGTTATTATCCATTAGCTGTTACACCCATCAAGATACCCTCATGTAATTACATGAGGTAATTACATAAGCTGTACTACTACAGTCCAGTCCAACTTTAACAGTGGCTACATCACTAGTAGTTACAGTGTTGTTGCATGTGTTATTCCTCTGTAATTACATAGTTATTACAGACACCTGATGTACAGCGGTATCTAATCTAAGTTCCATCTATGCTACATGTGTATTTGAGCCTAGACAGTTAAAAAAAGAGTTTTCTCGTTGTGTATGAAGGACAAATTGACTACAACCTGGAGTCATTCAGTCAATGAGCGTGTGGAGCGTCTACCCAAACACCCTGTCAGCTCAGTAAATCTATCACACTGATAAATCCACTGCAGCATGAGCAGCTGTAAGGACAGTAAATGTTCATATGTCAGAAAAGCAGAAGACCAGCAGAGCCGCACGTCCGGCAGAGCGAGCATAAGCCATTAAACTCCTACAAGAGGAATCTCATCCAGTGGCTTTTCTCCAGTCCGTTCCAGAGGACCAGCGAAAACGATCGATCTCTTTCTCCGGCCGCTTATTTTGGATCTGTTGCAGAAGCACACGAAGAGAGCAGTGAAAGCGAAGCCACTCAATATCAGACAGAGGAGACGGATCGAGCGCTTCGGAACGCTGACATTTCTCAGATCCTTCAGATATCCGTCATTCCTTCACATTTCGTACACATTCCCATTCAGACACAATCAACAACTCCCCTACCAAAATCATAGTTCATCATGTAGACTGTGCAGTGACCCAACGTCCCAAGGAGACCAGAAACTATTCCCCGAGTCTGTTCTACAGTTTCTCGTTAGGTCGAGTGTATAACTCTAAGCTCTAAATGTAGGTANGTTTCTCGTTAGGTCGAGTGTATAACTCTAAGCTCTAAATGTAGGTATTGTGGTATAGACTGAGTCTGTTCTACAGTTTCTCGTTAGGTCGAGTGTGTAATGTATAACTCATTTAAATATGCAGGTAATTTGATTTTAGAACTTGTTTATGAAATGTTATTGTCTTTTGTTGTAAACACAAACATTATTCCCATAATTCTGAACAACTTCATTGTTTAATTCAGAAAATACATTTTCTTCATATACAGATTTACAGTTAGGCATGCGGTGTAATGTCTTGACACATCTTCAGAAGACCCCCAAACAGAGCTCACCTCATATTCCTTAATAAGCGTTTACTCCTTAACTGCTGTGGACCTTGGCCAGTTAGACCCTCCAGGCCTTTACAGGCAAATAACAGCAGAGCTCCGTCAGAGACGCTGCTGCAGAAAGGTGGAAAAAGCTCGAAAAAAATCCATTAGAGCTCCAAATTTCCTCCTGAGGAATATAATGAGGCTTAATTGTATTCTAATAGGAGGCTGGCTGCTATTAGCATGGGTCAGAGCTCCAGCGTTAGCTTTAATATCCCGCTGTAGAAAAAGTACAAACTGGAACTGCATTAGCTGAAAACCACTTTCTCAGCTGGAATTACTTTTTTGACAAGGGAGCTGGCCACTTTATTGGAAACTCCTCTTTTGTAGCACCACCTTGCGAGTTAGTGACTGCCCAGTGAGTGGAAAAACAAGGTTGGTGTTTCTAATAAAGTGGCCAGTTCTTGGTAGAACAAGGCAGGTCTTTCTAATAAAGTGGTCAGTTGAGTTGAAGCACAAGGTATTTGTTTCTAATAAAGTGGCCAGTGAGTAAAAGAATAAGATACTAGTTTCCAATAAAGTGGCCAGTTAGTGTAAAAACAAGGTAGGTGTTTCTAATAAAGTGGCCAGTTGAGTGGAAGCACAAGGTGGGTGTTTCTAATAAAGTGGCCAGTCAGTGTAAAAACAAGGTAGGTGTTTCTAATAAAGTGGCCAGTTGAGTGGAAGCACAAGGTGGGTGTTTCTAATAAAGTGGCCAGTAAGTGGAAGAAAAAGGTAGGTGTTTCTAATAAACTGGCCTGTGAATGGAAGAACAAGGTGGGTGTTTCTAATAAAGTGGCCAGTTAGTGACGGCACAGGGTGGGTGTTTCTACTTTGTCTGAAGCAACTTCACACGGCTGTGGTTTGGGTTGCGTGGTGTTGCAGCATTGACGGGCCTTGATGGGCGAGTGATGGTGAAGGGAGAACAGGGCTGCTGAGAGCAGAATGCTGCTGGAGACGAGACATCAAAGCCCTTCACCTGATCAGATGTGTTTAAGCCAGCAGTGATTTGTATGACTCCTTTGACAGAATGTATCTCTTTCCAGCGACACTGAGCATAAACCCCAAGGTACTCGACTCCATACGACATGGACGTCTGAACCTCAAACAACACAGCTATAATTTCATATGAAGTGGTTTTGACTCGTAGTTTACTGAATTAGGCGGGGAGATTACGTGGAACATACAGATTCTGAACCTTCAGTCCGCTGGGAAGCTGAGCTAGGCTTTTAGTATGGGCTATATATGCCAATTAGGCAAAAAATATCTCTACCATAATGCTAAGGTCTGCTAGCAGCCCTGTAGTATAATATATCTTGTAGTATATTAGCAACAAGCTAACAGGATACCTGCATAACATACATACACCCACACACATATACATATACACACACTAATCATCAAATGAATAGCTGCACAAATAGCTGCACCCAGAAGAAATCAGCTGACAGGAATGAAACTTGGTGTGTAGGTTTGACATCGTGAGACATGCTAATAATTTCACGCTCGGGCACATGTGACATGAGCAAGGACGGGTCTTATCTCTGAACCTGACTGACCCAACAGCCACGATTACAGACACTCAGCGAGCAGTGATGTCCTCCATGAGTCATCCTGTTAGTGCAGCACCATTGTCAGACGGCTGAATCACGCAGGACTACATGCACACAGACACGACTGTCCTTAACACCACGTCACCGTCACCACAGACTGCAATGGTGTCGTGCCAGACTGTCATGGAGTGACTCAGAACGGCAGCGGGTCATCTTCAGTGACGAGTCCCGCTTTTGTCTTGGTGGAGACGACCAACGAATCCGTGTGTGGAGGCACCGTGGTCAGCACCCAGATGAACGGTTTGTTGTCACACGTCCAGAAGGCCTGGTGTCACTCCACCTCCCCCCCTACCGCACCATCTGCAGGAACTGTGTGAGGATATTCAAGCTGCATGGGATGGATTATCACAGGACACCATTAGGAACCTCTACAGCTCCATGATGCCGAGACGTCTGGCATGTTGGGTTAGCAAACACGGCGGCCCTGACACCATACTGAGAGACAGACTTCTGTATGTGTAGCTCAATAAATATTGATCATATCAGTCTAAATTTATCATCAGTTATTGATCCTGGTAACCTTTATCTTCCTTCCCAACAGACCTGCAATCCCACACCACCTCCTGGGTGCAGCTGTTACTTTGAAGTTGAGTGTATAGGTGATCTTGTGTGTATCAGATTTATTGCAAGTCTTTCAGCAAATAGTGCCGAGATAGATCTGCCCTCAGTCCAGCTCCTGGAATCCTATCCAAAAGGAGAGCTCGCTTGGCTGTATCTACCTAGATGCCTAAAATGAGGGGGTTGAGGCAGGCGGCAAATACAGAGTGGCTTTATTTAGGACCTTCCAATACTCACAGTCTGGATGACAGTCTGGATGACAGTCAGGCAACATCAGCAACATATCCAAAACTAGGAAACCGGCAAGGCTCGGCTCGTAAACACAGGCAAGACAAACAAACCGAGCCCAGGTAGGAGACAAACCAACCAGCAAACAAAGAGGTATAAATACACAAGGCCTGACTAGGAACACCTGGGAAGGGGAGGAGCCTCAAACTAGGGACAGGTGAGGGGCATGGCAGGAGGGCGGAGACAGGGAGGAACAACAACCAAAACATGAGCACATGGCAGGGAAAGACAAACAAAAGCATATGGTAAGAGCAGACCAGACGGGAATGAAGAATCAGTCGGGAAAACGAAACACTGGGCATTTCAAGACTTGCTTTTGTTCCCATCCAAAATTAAGCAGCAGGTCAAAATGCCACCAGAAACTCCACACAGGAGACTATATAAACATTTCAGGCCACAAACTTCATTTATCAGGCGTATACTGTTACCCAGAAGAAATGCTCTCAGCCAGACGAAAATGTGGCCATTATCACAAAAACACACAGCTCAGTTTTCCGAGATTGAAAAGCCTTAAGGGCAGGCCGAGGTACAAGTACAGTATATGAGTATATGCGCCGTATAGAAACCGCTAAAGCTCAGGGATAAAGTGCAGATGAGTTCCCCTGGGTGACCATTAGCACATAGCGTGAGAGGCTATCGTGGGTAAGGGCTTTTCTCAGAGGAGGGTCAGGCAGAGGAAGCTCAAAGAACGAGCAGATTCACTTTCAGCTGCTGTCTGATTATCCCACCAGTCCGCCAGCCAAAACCTGAGGCAAGAGCTGTTCATAAACTGACCCAAGACATGAGCAGACCGGCAGCTCTCAGCGTAACCAATCCTGGCTATTATCTATATGACACTGTTCTTTAAACTGTCCCTGTTGCTCCGTTTATGTATTTACATAATCATCATTTCGCATGGACTGGACAAGTTTCTGGATGTAGCCACATCAATGTTCAGACACTCTTACATCAAAGAATTGGTCAGTTGGTCCAGATTTGGTGGATGCCTTCCCTGGCACAATTCCGAGGAGAATTCCCTGTAGACTGGGATTTTATCCACTGCTGGTAGACCCGTATGACCGTACGCTTCCATACACCTGCAGATTCAGCTACTTCCTTCACACTATGGTCTTTGACACGCCCAAATGCAGTCACTCCTTTTAGCCAATCATTAACATCTGCTCTGGAGCCATTTTCCACACATGGAACGAGACATTCCCTGCACTGTACCACCTCTTCCCAATCTATGGATCCCATCACTCACACCCCACAGGGATTTATAGCCCCATCATCCTTGTGCAGCGCCATCTGCAGGAGCCTGAAGTTACTACCACCTTAAACACGAAAGGGGACTCATGTTTTGTCCGCTGAGCTTTTGTGGCACACCATACTGCACTCCTTGGTCCAAAAAGCTCATTTACACCGACATATTGATCATGGTCCATCAGGCAAAACCTAAATCAGGCAAAGACTAACCGGATTTGGAAGTCTGTCTATATCTGTCTATAGCACAATTGGGTTTTCACAATCAGAAGCAACCAGTAAATCATGAAGAAAGGGAGAACAGTAGGGCCCTAGAACAGAGCCCTGTGGTACACCATACTGCACTCCTATCTTTAGAAAGCTCCTCGTTGACACAGACAAACTGATCACAAATTGATCAGCTGACGTCTAAATCAGGTAAGGGCTTGTCTGTCTAGACCAACCACTAACCAGTATCAGTATCAGTGTCAGTTTTATGAAAAGCTGCTCCCAAATCCAGCACAGCTAGTAGAAGAGAGATGGTTCCACAATCGGAAGCAACCAGTAAATCATGAAGAAGGGGGAACAGTAGGGGCCCTAGAACAGAGCCCTGTGGTACACCATACTGCACTGTAAGACCAGCAGTTCTGCAGTAGAGAGATAATAATAGGTCATGTTTGCTCTACCTTATTAATGATTTCTAATCTGTTTATTGTTAATTGCTTCTGTAAAAATCTAATTTTGAATCATTTCAATAATATTTTTTTAAATAATTCTGTTTATATTTTTGGTCTGAAGCTTAGCCTTCACTAGTCGAAAATCCAAATGCTATAACACCTAACATAACGGCTTTATAATCTATAAAAATAGCCCAGAATCACCCAGAAATCCCCACAAGCACTACAGGTACATGTTGATCATCATCCTGGGAGGATTTGGTCCCCACAAAGACATAAATACACCTGTATACCTTGTTCGGCGAGCAGTAAGCGGCAGGCGGTCATGCTTTAGTTTGGCTGCCTTTTCTGCTTAAGCTAATCTTAGAGAGATAAGCTGGGCTGAGATGAAGATGGGCTGTTGTTTGTTATCTCTGTTTGCTCATCACTCAGTGTCTAATCGTTACTCAGACCAGGATAACAACTTCATCTGAGAGCGCTGCGGCGTTTTGATGTGTTTTGAGATAATAACAAAGACTATTTATCATAAACGACTGACTCTGAGGTCAACTGCAGTGACTCAAACTAAACTGGCAGTGTGTAACTACTGGGACAGTAACACAGAGTTAGCAGTAACAGTGGGATGTAGAGGGTATACACATGACGTCACGGCTGGTGGGAGTAGTGGCAGGGCAAGCGTTCAGTGTGAAAGCAGCGAAAACACCTAAATTGGTGAAGAGCTGTTTGTTTGATTGACTGAACAGGATTTTTATACAGACTGCTGAAAGAAAAGCAAACGAGCATACGAGGCTGAAGTCAGCTTCCTATTCGTCGGCTTCTTGTTGGAATTTTCTCCAGCGGTCACATAATGGCACCCCATGTCAGAAAGCAAGTGCTGCACGAGTTAAGGTGGAACATGAAAACCTGATTAAGAAGTGGGCGAGTAGGAAGCTGATCCATGATCGTGTGTTATAAGCAAAGGTGGGGAAAGTTAGCTAGAACAAACCCTGGTACCGGTATAAGAAGAACTGCTCAGATGGTTTAGACGGTTAACTACAGCTTTGTAGATTTGGAAGTTTTACTTGGACAGAGGAACTTCATGATGATCATAAGAATGCATATGTGACTGTCGAGTCCAGCTGCCTTTAATATAAGCAGATAAGGACTCGGTAATTCCCGGTTTCACCGTTTTCCCTAATCAGCCTTGCTGTGAAATGTTTTGCCACTCAGTTTAACTGAGGGGGTGTATTCCGGTGGAAAAGTGATGTATTAATCCCTCTGTTATTTGGGAGGTCTTTACAATTGTGGTTTGAATATTTCATCTGGAGCTTTTCTTTATTTTATGTATACCTTACATTAAAAATATATATATGAAAATTGAGCAATTAAGGTGTTAATAACATTAGGACAGCTAGAAAAGATAGAAGGTAGATAACTAAGGCAAAAAAGATAACTAAGGTGAGGATAGATAAAAACAAAGATAGCTAGCTAAGGTGAGGATAGCTAGCAAAGGTGAAGACAGCTAGCTAAAGAGAAGACAGCTAGCCAAGGTAAAAATAGCTAGCAAATTGAAGATAGCTAGTAAAGACAAAGATAGCTTGCAATGTCAGATAGCAAAGACAGATAGCTAAGGCGAGGTTAGATAGTTAAGATGATGATAGTAAAGAGAAAAATAGCTAGCTAAGGTGAAGATGGCTAGCTAATGTAAAGATAGATGGCAAAAGCAAAGATAGCTAGCTATGGGGAGGATAGATAGCTAAGGTGAAGATAGTAGGCTAAAGTGAAGATAGCAAGCTAAGGTGGAGATAGCTAGCAAAGGCAAAGACAGATAGCTAAAGCGAGGATGGATAGTTAAGATGATGATAGATAGTACAGACGAAGATAGCTAGTTAAGGTGAAGACAGCTAGCTATGGGGAGGTTAGCTAGCAAATTGAAGACAGCTAGCAAAGACAAAGATAGCTAGCTAAGGTGAGGATAGCTTGCAATGGCAAAGACAGATAGCTAAGATGATAGATAGTAAAGAGAAAAATAGCTAGCTAAAGTGAAGATAGCTAGCTAAGTAAAGATAGTTGGCAAAAGCAAAGCTAGCTAGCTATGGGGAAAAATAGCTAGCTAAAGTAAAGACTTCAGGTCTTCATAGGCAGCACTGAAAAAGGGCTAACAACTGAAACTTTTACACACAACCTGCACAATATTGACCACATTCTCGCTCACTAACTTCCCATTTCTAAACCTTCATAGTCATGCAGAATTCCAAAAGAAAGGCCTGTAGCCCTGGTCACGCTTAGTCTTAAAGAAAATGGTTCTTCAAATGTTCTTTAGAGGAAATTGTTCTATTTAGGACCATTCGTTCAAACGGTTCTTTGCATGGTACAAGGGTTCTTCAGATTGATGGTGAATTTGGAGAATGGTTTTATACAGAACCTTTTATACAAAGGGTTCTATATAGCACCAAAAAGGGTTCTGTTGCTGTTACAATGTCAAGATTTAAGAACAGACAAACCACTTTGGTGCTATACAGAAATAAATATTTTCAAATTGGTTCTATATATTAACATTTACAACTAGAATCATGGCTGAGTGTTCAACATAGAACTACTGTCTTTACTGATGAACCCTAAAGGAACCATCTTGTAGTTAGAGTGTAGGTAAATATCTTCATCTGAATGTACAATAATCAATCCTGCATGTTCTTATTCATGAACAACACCCCTGCTGTAACGTTCCCCGGTGCCTAATTTGCTCAAATTTGCTTCCAGGATTCTGTTCATAGTAACATGGTTATTGTTTTATTTACCCAACAATATCCGGAACATATTTCGCTACACTGTGGGCTTGTGGAACCCAACTGAGAGTTAAACCCATGGAGTAAACGCTGCTGTGAAGGAAGCCGCTGTGGAGAAGTTCCTCGGTCGCTGTCACGTTTCCTTTAAGACGATTTTGAAGCTGGATCATCTGCCCCTCGCTCGCTGCTCTCGATCACTCCTTAACTAAAGCTAACCACACATGACAGAGGTGAAGTCCGGCCAGTGCGAAGGCGATGAGGCGGAAAAGCTCAACCTCAAGTCATGTCAGAGCTGACGGTTATGAATATGAAGTGGATGTTCATGCTTGATCAGCCAAAGCGAACAGACAGGGCAGAGAAGGTCTGCGAAAGCTTTACGCTGCATCAGGTCATCTGCTAATTAGCCGGTTTGGAATGATAGGCTGGGCTTAGATGAGCTCACCAGATCTGTGCGCTTTATTAGCGTAGCGATTAATAGCTGCATCTACTCAGCGTCTGCAGCCAGGCTAATGACTCGTACATGTGTAAAAAGCAACCGCAGCTAATCTAAACCACAGGCCACCACTGACATCTTAACTTCCCAAGACCTCAAGACTTCCAGCTGTGCAAGGGGCTGTAATGAATTCAATTCCAGGAGCATTTGGATGTCAGGAACAAACGTATGCGGCATGCTAAAGTCAAGTGGTCTTTATTGGACCGATTGATCAGCAACAAACACGAAACACGTAGTCATATACAGGTCGAGGCTGAGAGAGAGAGAGAGAGAGAGACATCAATGTTCAGACACTCTTACATCAAAGAGTTGTGCAGTTGGGCCAGAATCGGCGGACGCCTTCCCTGGCATATTACTGGTTGTTCCAGGTGGGAATTTCCAAGAGGACCCAAATCTGGGGATTTTGTGGGCCAGTCCAGATGTGTGAATGCTCCTGAAAGTTCATCATGCCAATCAGTTACATTGGCAGCCCTGTGAATGCCAGGACTGTCGTCTTGGAATACAGGGATAGGAATGTTGTGTTCCTTAGTAAGATGATGGGCTCCAGGGGAAACCTGGTTGTCCCGTAGCTCAGTGTAGGCACTGTGGTTCAGATCTACTGTCACTTCAACCAAAGACCCCATTTCTACAAAACACCCCCAGAACATCACAGAGGGGGCTCAGTTTTCGTCCGGGGAGCTTACCTTCCAGTGTCACAGTATCCTTCATCCAGTGACTCCAAAGGTAGCGACTGCAGCCTGTGCACCAGAAAGGTGGAGCTACCATGAAGCGTGCACATCACATTCATTTGTCTTAATCAAAAGCAACGGAACAGCGTTCACCGGGGTGCTGAGCACCAGCCTCTGCCAGAACATGCTCCGATCTCTAAACCCGCCTTCCCCACTCGAGCGGTGAGGCTCTAATCTTTCCTCTCAGAGAAACTCGGAGAACGCCTTTGTTGTCTCTCGCAGTCCCACCCTTCTGTGTCTACCGGTTGCCAAACCTTTCACGCATTATGCAAAGTCTGGAGTCGTCCTCGCTCGTTCGTCTTCTGCTCTCTCCTCAGGCTCTGCTGCCTCAGCTCTTTCTCCACCTTTTGTAATTTACCAAGAAGCCGTCCTCTTCAAAGGGAACCCACACTGCACGCTTTCATTAAACTTCAGTTCTACACGCTTTAGGAGGACGTTGTGTGCCCTCACCCCTGCGGTGGCTCGTTTGAGGAGAATGAGCTGACGGGCCCAACAATAAAGGCACTCGGGCGTTGTGTCGGAAAGCAGACGTTGAAAAATTTGTGGCGTTTTCTTTTGTTTACGTTCATTTCCCGGCCCCGTGTGTGCGTAAGAGATTAAGAGGACGGGTTCCTTACAGTGTGCGGCCTGCCTAACAGAGTATAGACTGCTGTTTGTGAGTGATTCCCTCCACTTCCACAGAGAGACAGTGGTAGTACAGTGGTGGATGAAGTACCCAAGCCATGTACCTGAGTTACAGTAGAGATCCCCAAGGTACAATCCTCCTCCAGTGTCAGTAGACGTTCCTCCCTTTAGACCTCCACTGGAGTAACAGTACTGAAGTATGTACCTTCAAATGTACTTAAGTATGGAGAGTAACAGGAGCATGATTTATTATGACTCTAATGTCCTATTATCATTTCTGGAACAAGACTCCAACACCCTGTCACGCTTCCGGGTTTCCCTGACTCCACCGCTCTCCCGAACTCCACTTCCCAGAGTGCATCACCCGATGACGTCACA
>JAVGWN010000251.1:864-14967 GCA_034552555.1 Semaprochilodus insignis | reverse complement strand
GAGAGAGAGAGAGAGAGAGAGAGAGAGAGAGAGATGGTTTCTCGGGCACATTTTTCAAGTGCCTTCCACAGCATCAGCAGCAGAACTCAGCTTCTTTTGTCTTGGCTTTCGCTTCTCTCTCTCTCTCTCTCTCTCTCTCTCTCTCCCTCCCTCTCTACTGCCTATTGAACCGTATGGTATGTCATGCTCTTAATATTCCAGGGTGTAGTGAGAAAAATGCCATCCTTTATATACACCAGAGATAATATCAATAACAACAAATGTCAGGAAGTACACAGTTCTTGTTCCTCTGCAGTTGTAAGCAGGGATATTAACATTGTATCAATCTTAGCAAAAAGGGCTCTATACACTAAGTGAAGGTTTTAGGATTTGTAGCTCATAGCAGAACACTGTTCATAGACTGCATATGAGAGGGTTTCCTAGAACCATCAGTCTGCAGTCTTAAAGACTCAAATTTATTAATTCATTTTTAACCTAAATTTATGTTCTTTTGTAATGAGGTTAATCTCATTCCTGTAGCCCAACAGGAAACATGTACGAAATAAACCTTGTGACTAATACAGTATAATGTTTCAATGGCCAATAAATCACTAGTAAACTGTGTGTGTGTGTATATATGAAAAGCTCTCTCTCCAACACTCCTAGCCTGCTCCATCACTCATACACGGAGAGGACAGAAATACAAAGGAATAAATATATATTTTACTGTACATCATACTGTATATATGCTACTAATATATCATGTATTATATATTCCTTTGTATTTCTGTCCTCTCCGTGTAAACTAGGTGGTCCTAATTCTGAGTAACGCATTCCGTAAGCATTCCCCTGACCAACCATAAGGCTGACATCTCTGTTCATCACAGTTTCAGAGAACCTTAGCGAGCTAAAGCTAACCAGCATACCCAAAAGCTGTCTGCTGCCTGTTCATACCTTTATCCATACAGCAACATTGACCCTTCATCTGTTCCCTCGTTTACAAATCTATCTGTTTGTTTGTGCATCCGTCTATCGTGCAGATAGATCTGTGCGTCCATTCCTTTACGCATTGCTTTGTCCGCCTGCTCATCCATCCGTCTATTTGTACATCTGTTCGTCCATACCTTTACACATTGCTTTGTTCATCTGTCTGTCTGTTCATCTGCCCGTCTCCACATCAGTTTTTCCGTTCCTTCCATGCTTCATCCATACATTTATTTGTAAATCCATCCATCCATCCATCCATCCATCCATCCATCCATCTATCCACACATCTATTCTTTCTGTTCGTTGTCCACACGTCTGTCTGCACGTCTGTTCATCCAGTCCTTCATGCATTGTTTCATCCGTATGTTTGTTTATCCATCTGTGTGCACACCTGTTCATCCATTCCTTCACATGTTATTTTCGTCCGTTCCTTGCTTTGTCCATTCCTTTGTTCGTCTGTCTGCGCATCTGTTCATCCATTCCCCACACTGCTTCATAAATCTATTTGATTGCTTGTCCATGTGTTAATCTGTCTGTCCATCCACACATCTGGTTGACAGTCCCTTCATTCATGTGTAGGTTTGTCTATCCATTTGTCCGTTTGTTCGTTCGTCCATCTGTTCGCCTGCACGTCTTTTGTGACTACTTTCGTCTAGTTAGCATCACATAAAAGCTGGATAATGATGTTAGTCCTGTATGGGTGATGGAGCGGGTTAGGAGTGTTGGAGAGAGAGCTTTTCATTCAAGCTTTGCTGGATGTTTAATGTAACTCTCCAGTTTAATGTCATACTCACATTTTAATATTTCACTAAACTATAAAGACCCATTCGAAGATCTGCATCAGTATATTTCTTTGTCATGGTTCTATATTTATCCTTCGTCTTTCCTTTGTCTTTTCTATGAGGGAGATAAAAACCTCCAGACAATTCTCATAATCGGATTACTGCTCTGCGCTTTCAGCCAGTCTTCCATTAGTAGCCATTACATGTAGAACTCCACTGCATTACATGTTAGGCACATGGAGGGTGTCATTGATTTTCTAGCCCCATCGCTTGTTATCTGGCCCTTCTTCTCTGTGGCTCCTCGGCTCACCTGCTGAGTTAGACTGACATTTGCTCTCTAGCTGAAGTATTGATTGACAACGTCCCATCGTTGTAGCCATTCTGCCGGCACAGTGAATATGATGAGCCTGCCCTTTTCACTCGCACACTCTATCAGTCACAACAGGCTCTCATTAGAATGCCTCTCGCTGGACTCCACTCGTCACGTGTAAAGTGCTTTGGACAGATCAGGCTTTTGGCTCTCATTCACTGCCCTGCATGGACAAAACGATAGCTCCGAAAAGCACGGGGACGGACAATGAGTTTGGCATGAATATCCACAGAAAAGTCATGTAGCATTTGCATTCAGGGTTGTGTATCCAGGCCCATAAGCTCTGATTCTGCTGGCCGACGGAAAGCATGCAAACAGGATAATGCAGAAGATCCTGGAGGAGCATTTCCCTCAAATATACTGCTGGTCTCCGAGCTCTGCTCTAAGCAGTTTGTGTAGGGGGAAGTGTAGCTTTCACTTGTCTTCTCACTCTCCCTCAGAGAGACAGAGCGAGGGAGAAGCGATCTGTCTGAGTTTAGCAGACAGGCAATCTCGCAACTCTGGCTAAATGAGCAAGCAAGACAATCGGACAGAATCAGGCTATGCAGCTGCCAAGCTGGCCAGGCTTTAACCCTGACATCTGCACATGTGCACACTAAAATTCTTCTGAGTAATGACAGAGACCAGGAACTTCACTCTGAGAAATATAGGTGCCATAAATGAACCACTTTTGTTGCCCTCAGTGGATGTCCTTCTAGAGAACCAATTATAGATTCTTCCTAGAAACATACAGCCGGGAGCCATTAAGAGCATTTCCCACTGCGCCACATACTAGAACCTTTGGCACCAGAAATACGGAACTGTTGTTTTTCCAATGGCCATTAACCCGGTACTAAAGGTTCTAGGTTTTTTGGGAATTGATACCTGCTCATGTGGGAAACACGAGAATTCAGCAAATTCCTTACTCTTCTATATGAGGATAAAACCCGACAAGCACTATCCGATTGTTGTGACATGACATCTTTCACATCCAAGTCCGAGCCTCCACTGTGTTGGCTGTTTACTTAAATAGTGGATTGTTCTGGTTGCCTGTGCAGTACAAATTCACTCAGGATTATGGGATGGACCCTGCTTTGTGAAAACCATAGAAAAGGAAAAAAAGACATGCCACAGTGCCACTGCATCATCAGTCTCTATACTGCCCCCTGCCTGTAGCAAGGGCGAAGCCAAGTTGCAGAAACCTGAGGAACAAAACGTAAAGGGACTTTGAACAGAAAGGCAGAAACACAGGTAAGCATAGTAGTCAGAGGAACAACATGAACCGTTACTCAAACAGTTTCCTCATGTCCATTTCATTTGGAGCCTTATTCCCAGGAACGCTAACACAGCCAACTCAGCTAATTAAGGCCTGGATAATTATCCAGTCAATTAAATGAGCATGTCAATGCAGGGAAAAGACTGTGCAGCTCCTGGCAAAGGAAGTGAGTAATAGGGTTCTATCCGTATAGCGAGCCCTGGACACGCAGTCATCAAAGTCCTATTCTCCTCGCAGGAAAACACCAGGGGATAGAAAGCATTCAGCTTCAAGGCTGCAGACAGAAAGAAACAGGGATCGCTTTCAAGAGTTCCTAAAAGCAAATACGGGACACACTGAGTCAAAAGACATTAAAGTCGAATAAGCTCCATGCTGCAGAAAAAAGGAGCGGCGTGGCAGCAGTGGACCACGGCACAATAACAGACCATTTACCTCACATACACTGCTGGTGTTTCAGCGCACTCTGTTGTGATTCCGGAATACACAAGGGAGCCAATTTTCCAATTTCATACTGGCAGACACAGAGGGGCAGAACCGTTACTAATTTGTGAGACAGATACAGGAGAGGATTCCTCCTTGATCCAGTTTAACATTCATCCCAACAAGCAAGCAGCTTTTCACTCAAACAACCATACTAGCCACGAGCAGCCATGGGCAGATCTTTAGCTCTAGAGTCTGAATCATACTGCTGGTGGAATCCACACAACTGCTGCTTGGCTGAAATGTAGTGCCTTCCAACAACAACGTCTAAGGTTTCTGTTCTCTTGATGCTTTTCAATGGGACAGGCCAAAGTCAGTAAAATGAAGACCAGGTTGTTTACTTAAATAGAGCCTGGTTTGTGAAGCACAGTAGACAATGCTAGGCTAGCCTTAGCATGTTCAAACCCTTGACTTGGTACTATGGTAGGCCATGGTCAGGTCTTGGCCAGTTCGCACTGATTCTTACCTGTAAATGCAGTTATAGGAACAATAAAAGCTGACATATCCTGACAGAATTTGTAAATTCCAAGGCAATTTCAATTCTAAGCCAAGCCAAGCAAATGAATGGCTTCACATGTTCACATTTAGGGAATGGCTTTTAATACATGCATGTGGATAAAGGGCATTTTGGGTTGTTGCATTGCAAACGGGCTAGCATTATTATCCATGAACTAATGGGGAGGGATCATCAATATAGTGTCAAGTATCACATGTTGTATAACCTGGATGCAAACAGCAGGAGACCATCTGATCACTTTCTGATGACTATAGTGAAAGGCATGACAGTAAGAATAAAATTTTTTGTAAATGAAGAGAAAAGATCCAGAAAATCACCAAAAAAATCAAAATTTCCCAAAAAGAGATCTAAAATATTTGACACCAGTGTAATTGCCAGCTGGTTTTAACATTTTGTTAAAATTTCATGATGGATGGACAAATAGAAATGATCCAAAATAACCTGGCAATAAATAATTTCTCCGCTAACTTCCATTAAATGTCAAGAAAATATTTTCTTTCTCCTCTAAAGTTAGCTTTTTGAGATACAAGGTTTTGTTCTGACACTAGTGATTGAATTTGATTCTAAATTTGTTTTAAAGATACAATTAGGCTAAATGCAAAAGTTTGAGCAATTCTAGTCAAATAGCATGTTTTGTTCTAGGTGAAAATAGAGAACATACAGCCCTCTGTTTATTTACAGAGAATAAAACCTAAACTGGCATTTTCTGCAAATTCCTATTTTATTTGCTGAGAAAAATTGTTACCTTTTAGCTTTTTATGTTTTAGTTATTCAAGCAAATTCAGCATATGAACAGCAGTTGCACCTAAAATGTGTGGAGGACGTGTTAACTTACTAACACTTAGAAACTGTTATTTGACTGGGGTGCCCAAACTTTTGCATACATACGAAGGTTCCGAGCATTTGTGTACAAACGATTTATAAAAACACACTGTTCACAAATAGCATACCCTAATGCCTCACACTCAGATTAAAATCACTTCTTAAATATCAATTTTCACATACAGTCAAATCACTCCTAAATCAAATCTGTGCCCACAAATGTTTTATAAATGAGGCCTCAATCGTCCTATCCTGTATCTTATCCAAGCAGAGAAGGTAATCAGAATCACCAGGTAATCAGACAGAGGAACTTCCAACATATATTATCACTGTCCAGGAAAAAGACACGTTTCTCCAAAATGGCAACTTCACAGGAGAATGTAAAAACCTTCAGAACTACTGTATGTAAAGAGGTACTAGTTAGTGTAGAGAGATTTTATCCCAAGTCATTTTGGAGCGTTTCTATTGGTCCATTCCTTAGTGAACTTTGCACACAGTGTAAACATCAGTTGTACGAATGATAAAATAACAATGGAAGAAAATGTAACATTTTTCTGACAGTGGTGACATACTGGAAGCGATGCTAAGCTATCATCATACGTTAACTTTATGCTGATTTCAAATGCTCGGAAGTGGAAAGTTGCAGCTTGGAATTGCGTGATTCTGTCTGTAAGTTGACTGGTCTAAAGGAAATCTTATTCAGAAGTGGTTCATTATTAGTGTTGACTGTGTGAGCAGCCATGTCGACTTGACATTGTACACCATGCCAACCACCATCCTGGCTTTTCAAGTTTTCAACTGCTCGGAAGCGGGAAGTTGGAGCTTGGAATTGTGTGATTTTGTCTGTAAGTTGATTGGTCTAAAGGAAATCTCGTACAGAAGTGGTTCATTATTAGTGTCACCCGTGTGAGAAACCATGTTGACTTGATGTCGTACCCCATGCTAACCACCATCTTGATATTCCAAGTGGGAATTCCCAGCCGAGGGGGCGTTTTCTTTGATTTTTCCCAGTCAGAGGTGAGAAATTCCAAGTTATGAGAGTCAGGTAATGCAGCATTAATTGGTATCATGATCTGTGAATGAAGGCTGTGGCTGTTGTTATGAAGCTACGCTACTTTGTTCTCAATTCTACACCTGAAAGGATCTAACACGCTGTATGTGTGAAGTGTCTACGATTACAGCTGTTCTGCTCTATGGCTGGAGGACCATTGTACTGTATCCATTGTAGGTTCAGCATGCTGACATCTTATTTCAGCAATGGAGGCTCACACTGTATCACTGGGCAGATGTTCCTATAAAATGACAAGGTGATGGACTTTCATATCTCCTGCACAGCGACACCACACAAAATATCAGGTTGCCTTCAGAGTGTCGGCTGGATAGCTGCTTGTCCTGGTCTGACCCTGATGCAATCAATTTATAGCAGGCACCTCTACCCTGAGCGAATATCCAAACCCCCTCAATTTCAGTGTCTCCTACAATATCTGCAATGCTTAGTACAGTATAGTAGATACTATAAAGGATCAAGCAGATAAGCTTCATGAGTCTCGTTCTACTGTAACCCACAAAGTCCCACTGTGGTGCACCCAGGAAGGATGAATGGAGAGCCAGTGTGGCTGGTATAGCACACACACTGCAGTAGAGGCAACTACTGGCACTAGACTCAACTTCCAGCAGCTTCCTTATTAGGGATATGGCAGCGCAGCTACATCAGTGAATGGCATGATTAATTACGGTCATTGTCACTCCTAATGCACCTGCTGTGATAGGCTTGCCGCTCTCCACTGAGGCAGCGAGGTAAGGCTTGAGCTTTGAACAGTGCCCAATTTCACGTAGCTTAAGTTTCTAAACAACCGAATGCAACATCGTTCCACAGTGAACTCGCATCGAAGGCTACAAATGCAAACTCTGTCTGCCAGGACTGAGACGAGACGAGCTTAGAGTTTGGAGAGATGCAAAGAGATGAGAAAGAGAGAGAGAGGAACCCCCTTACCAGGCAATAGTTCTGTGCTCCTGATCACAGCCACCCATCCACAGCGAGTGGTGGACTTAACGCCTCAGTGGTGAGGTAACATCCCCCAGTGACTCCTCCATCAGAGCAAACTGCAGCGCCTCTCACTTCTCTCCACTGCAGCAGAGCTCGCTCACATACACTTACGCTCACAGTAACCCCCCCCCCCCACCTCATCACATGCACACCTCTATCTTTCAGCTCCTTCTGTTTCCTACACCTCGCACGCCCAATCTTGCTCTCTCTCTCTCTCTGTCTTATTAGGTCTTCTCAAGTCTCTCTCTCTCTCTCTCTCTCTCTCTCTCTCTCATACTCTCACATATACTCTCTCCCTTGCTTGCTGATACTCTTTTACCTCTCTCTCTCTCTCCCTCTCTCTCTCTCTCTCTTTCCTCATTTAGGATGCTGCTCACACACTGCTGCATGCAGTAAGCTACGCCCTGAACGGGTACTGGAGGACAATCTCAAATGATCAATATGTAAAATCCTCCCTCCCTCAGGGGCTCTGCTGGTTTAGGAACTGAAATGGGCTGGGATGGTGGAGGGACCAGGTGCACACAGCGAACCCGGCGAGGGAAGATGGCATTTCTGGAGTCTCAGCTGCGTCCAAGCTCGCTCTGTTCCCTCATTCAGAGCACAGCCGTACAGTGAAAAATCTCAGGCCAGCTCCTGCAGTGCATGGCAAGCATAGAAACAAAGGAACATCCAGTAATTAAACACCATATGGCCAAAAGTATGTGGACATCCTTCCTAATTATTTTTTCGGGATCAATTTTTTATTGAGAAAAGTACAGAAAGACAACACTGTACACGATATTTTCCTGCTTTAGAACACCACCCCCATATATAAGAATGAACATATATATAAAATTAGCTTATGTGATATCCCTCCTAATTATTGAATGAATTCCTAACGAATTCATTATTGCTGAGAGGCGCACAAAAAGCAAGCCCGTAGCTGGACACACAGATAAACGCTGGGTCGTACTGAGGAGCACAGTGACTTTAAACATGGCACTGTCACAGTCAGTTCACGAAATTTCGGCCCTGCTAGATCTGCCCTGGCCAACTGTAAGTGCTTATTGTTCTAGAATGGGGTATTCCACACAGGGGTATTCTACACAAACTCATAGAGTTACGCTTTGAGCTGGTGGAGAAGCTGAGTGGCAGTTCAGCAGGGATGTCTGGCTGTTGTGGCTTGAAGGCCGGCTGGTGTGACGAGCCTCATGTACCAGCCTAGCTCCTCCAGCAGCAGCACTGATCTGATCTTGAAGGTCGAGTGGTGTGGCGAGCTGCATGTGCCAGCCTAGCTCCTCCAGCAGCTTCAGGCAGCCTTCGATCCATAATACTGAGCCAAGTAGTAGTGCCACCCGATATAGGAGAAATTGATCAGTCTCTGCTCTGGCACCTCGGGGGAGAATGCAGCCCCAAAGGAGGACAGGTGGAGTGCATGGCTGAGAGCGTACCACCCCGTGGCATGTTTGTTTGCCGGAACAGTGAACATTCCGAAATCACTGCCGCAGAGCGGCACGAACCACGGACTCTGCTCATTCCAGGCACTCCTTGTAGGTCACTAAGGTGGCAGACCCCTGAACGAGGGGCTGTGTAGCATCCCACTACTTGCTAGTTTCATCCATGGACCATGCAGAGTGGCGATGCGTAGACGAAAAATGATTCCTGCCTGGGTGTGCATCCTTGCTGAGCTCTGACAAGCATATGTTTCTATTGATGTTTTCCTTATGAATCACATTAGCAAGCTCTGGGCAGGTGCTGAAAAAGTGTCCAGGTGTTGCAGTTTACCTCCATCTTCTTATCAACTTAATGGGGTTTCAGTGAAGCCTCAGGCATGAAAAGACTAACAACGCAATTTATAAAAAGCGGCTGAAGCAGAAGTTAGTCCGCACAGCACATTGTGAAACGCTCACACATTAATAGGAATTGAGCTAAAGTGCTAAAGAGCAATCTAAGAGCCTATTCGTCTGCATGTCTCAGTCGATAATGTGAAAAAGCGACACTTAAAATGCCTAAAATCTGAACAGCGCGTTCGTTCCGAACAAGAAAAAGCCCAGTAATAAGCATCGCTGCAATTCATGTAATACAGAAAGTGCTCTGAATAGTGACCAAAAGATTATCTTCAGGACGTGTAGCGGTTATTAATGGAGAAAGAGGCAGGCGCAGGCTCCGCAGCAGCTTGTCGCAACCGTGACAGGGCATCTACACCTGAACGCTTTACCTAGGTTTACTAGAAGCTTTAGACAAATGAGGAAGTGCGTACCAGAACATCACGTCCTTTGTGGCACATTATCTCAGCCAGGATAAATCTGAGCATCACATCTGAGCCTGTTTGTGGCATATTGTAGAGCGTACAGCTGATTTTGAACCATGATCAATATAGAAGGTACATTTAAAGGCTTGAAACGCATGAAGATGCGCAACATCAAAGCCCTCAGAGGGATTCTTCCTGTGTCATTTGTTATGTCAGAATGGTGAAAGCGAGCTTGTGTTGCTATGCAGACTGCAGTGGCCTGCAGTTTGCCATAGCTGAGAACTGACGATGCAGGAGAAGGGCTTTAATGTCAGCACTGATTGAGGAAGAGAGCAATAGTGTGAGAGAGAGAGAGATCTTCTTAACTTTAAAGTACATTAATGTAATGAGATTTGATCCCAAGGATTTTTGGATCATTTCTTTTTTCGCCTTGAAATGGTGCAAGAAATAAATAACTGAGGAGAATATTGAAGAGTTATGAAGTGTTGATGTGAGTGCACCGATGTACAGACCACTCAATCAGAGGTGAACTAGACTCCTGGTCAAACCCCATGTTTGCTAGATTTTCTACACTAAGAACACCTACACACACTCATCATCAAAAGAATAGTTGCACAAATAGTTGCACCCAGAAGGAATCAACCGACAGGAATGAAACTTGGTGTGTAGGTTTGACATTGTGAGACATGCACATGATTCATGTTTCATGCTTAGCGGGCATTTGTGATGTAAGCAGGTATGGGCCTTATCGCTGTACCATACTGAACCAACAGCCACGATTGCAGACATTCAGCGAGTAGTGGTGCGCCCTTAGAGTCATCCTGTTAGTGCTAGCACCATTGGCAGTTCAAGTTTCACGCTCAACTGCGGATATGATGTAAGCAAGGACAGACCCAACAGCCACCACTGTGGACATTCAGCGAGCAGTGATGCCCTCCATGAGTCATCCTGTTAGCGCCAGCACTGTTGGCAGATGGCTGCACGTCGCAGGACTACATGCACACAGACCGTTAAGACGGCTGCCCTTAACACCACGTCAACATCATCAAAGACTGCAATGGTGTCATGCCAGACTGTCATGGAGTGACTCATAATAGCAGCTGGTCATCTTCAGTGACAAGTCCCGCTTTTGTCTTGGTGGAGACGACCATGTATGGTCAGCGCCAGGATAAACGGTTTGTTGTCACCAATAACACGTCCAGAAGGCCTGGTGTAACTCCACCTCCACCCCTACCGCACAATCTGCAGGAACTGTGTGAGAATATTCAAGCTGCATGGGATGGATTATGTCAGGACACCATTAGAGAGAGAGAGCAGCAGCAACAACACCATACTGAGAGACACTTCTGAATGTGTAGCTTAGTAAATATTGCTTAGTAAATATCAGTCTAAATTGATCATCATTTATTGTTCCCTGGTAACCTTTATATTCCTTCCCAATAGCATAGCAGTTCGACACTTCACTCTGGGTGCAGCTATTCTTTTGGCGATGAGTGTATGTTCCGTTTTTTCACGTATCTGTTTTGCAGTGACTCATCTACTAAAGATTCCTAGCCTAAAGCTGCCTCCACTCTTTTCCTTTTCTAACCGCTGACTGAAACCTGGTTACGGTACTACTCATATTCATGGTCAGTGATGTATCTAGAACCTCCAGAAGGCTTACAGTGCCATTTTTGTCTCACTAAATAATTTGTACATGGACCATTCAAACCTTGCCATATATGTATTCATGTATTAGTTAAATATCAGTGCTTCCCTGAAACACTTCCCTGATCAAGAAGAAGAGTTGAACACTGTGGTCTTCCTACCCCCGAGTAATGTCCAGGCCTCTTTCCATGTGTCTACTGCTGGGGGATCCCTCCCTCCGCAACATCTTGCGATTGAGGGTGAGAAATGCGGAGTGCCCTCCTGGCACAGTGCCATATGGTGCCAACAAGGCAGAATCACAATATACCAGATGGAGCCTGACACCAATTGAATCAATTAGCTGGTCTGAACACACAGCAAAAGTAATATAAGCAACTGAGCTGGATCACCTGTTTAAGGTTTAAGTCACCACACATAATTCATCACTGTTCAAAGAAAAAAATGTATCTCTATTTTTGTCCATATTTGCTTTTATGCATCATTTGAACACAGCAGCTGTCGTTTACATTGTGTGAGCATTTCATGATGAATGGACCAACAGAAATGGCCCAAAACTGCTTGTAAGGAAGTCTGGTTCTATTGACTTACAATAAAGTTAAATCAGGGTTTTGCCCTCTCCTGTAAAGTTGCCATTTTGGAGATACTTGTTTTCTTTGGACAGCGACGACTAGCTAATTTGAGGGTAGTAGGTTAAATCTATAAGATGCAAGGTCATTCAGAGGGGTTTGGTGAAACTTAATGAGTTGCTCACAACAGTGGCGGGGAAAGAAACCAGACGTCTGAAGAGTTGCCTTCCAAAATTCCCTTGGAGAAAGTTATTACAGGAAATGGGTACAAAAAAAAAACAATAGTTTTATTATATAGAAAGCTGCACCCAGAAGGAAGTGTGGGATTGCAGTGCTATTGTGAAGGAAGATAAAGGTTACCAGGAACAATAAATGGTGATACATTTAGACTGATATGGGCAATATTTATTGAGCTACACATACAGAAGTAGTGTCTCTCAGTATGGTGTAACAGGATGACTCAAGTAGGGCATCACTGCTCGCTGAATGTCTACAATCGTGGTTGTTGGGTCAGACAGGTGCAGTGATAAGGTCCGTACTTGCTTACATCACATGTCCGGCTGAGCATGAAACATTTGCATGTCTCACAATCTCAAACCAGCACACCAAGTTTCATTCCTGTTGGTTGTTTCCTTCTGGGTGCAACTAACTGTTCTTTTGATGATGAGTATATATAGTAGATTCTCAATGGGGTTCAGGTCTGGACTCGGTGGGGGTCAATCCATGTGTGAAAATGATGTCTCGTGCTCCCTGAACCACTCTTTCACAATTTGAACCCGATGAATCTTGGCATTGTCGCCTTGGAATATGCCCGTGCCATCAGGGAAGAAAAATCCATTGATGGAATAACCAGGTGGTTGGTATATTCAGATGGTCAGCTGAGCTCATTCTTTGGGCACATAACGTTGCTGAACCTAGACCTGACCGACTGCAGCAACCCCAGATCACAGCACTGCCCCCACAGGCTTGTACAGTAGGCACTAGGCATAATGGGTGCATCACTTTAGCCGCCTCTCTTCTTATCCTGATGCGCCCAACACTCTGGAACAGGGTAAATCTGGACTCATCAGACCACATGACCTTCTTCCATTGCTCCAGAGTCCAATCTTTATGCTCCCTAGCAAATTGAAGTCGTTTTTGCCGATTAGCCTCACTGACAAGTGGTTTTCTTAAGGCTACATAGCTGTTTAGTCCTAATCCCTTGAGTTCCCATTGCATTGTGCTTGTGGAAAAGCTCTTACTTTCACTATTAAACATGTCCCTGAGTTCTACTGCTGTTTTTCTACGATTTGATTTCATCAAACGTTTAAGTGATCGCCGATCACCATCATTCAAGATTTTTTTCCGACCACATTCCTCGAAGATGATGTTTCCCTTCCATTGTCCTTCCACTTTTTAATAATGTTCTTAACCAGATTTTAGTAGTTTCAGCAATCTCCTTAGAGGCCTTAGATGTGCCAATAATTTGACCCTTCTGAAACAGATTAACATCTTTTCCACGACCACAGGATGTGTCTTTTGACATGGTTGTTTAACAAATGAGAAGCTACTCACTGTTAGGGTTAAATAACTTGTTGCGAGCTGAAACATAATCACCTAGTAATTATCCAATGGGAGGCTCTTACCTATTTGCTTAGCTAAATCCAGGTGGTGACCTTTTCTATTGGCCAGGCAGTGTGTGTATATATATATAAATAAACCCAGCTATACATGTTTTGATGGACAGTCTAATGGATAGATTAGACTGGATAGAAGATCCTTTCAGGCCCTGAAGTCACCATGAAAAGGACAATAATATAACCTACATCCATGTTTGCCCTATATAGAGTATAATGCATGACTCTAGCAGCTCACTTCCATCTAATTAACCCAATACTCTGTGAAATGGTCTAATTTTAGTCAGGGATTAATGCGTGTAGTTCTGATCAGTGGTGAGACCAGAAACATTGCTTAAATGATCAAAAGTGAAATGCATCTAGCAGGTAAACAACATGGGATTGTTTCTTGAGCTAAACCAGCATTTTCCACAGCCTCTCTCTCTCTCTTACTATCTGTCTTCTTCAAAGCTTCTGTTACATCATTCTTTAACAAACGACCTCTGAAATTTTTAAGGCCGGAAATAGAAGAGCCTATGCAGGCATTCTTTCCTCTCTGCCTGGGAAAGTGTCTGCTATGATGACTTAGTAATACTGTGTTAATAAAGGGATATTAATCCAGTTTACTGCTTCATATTTACACAGTACTGAACAAAAGTCAGAGGCCACCGTTTTTATTTCATTTCCAGTCACAGCTACCCTTAAACAGAAGCTATTCATTTTTCACAGGATGTTTCTGAAGAGGTTAGATACGAGACACTCCACTTCAGCCCTGGCTTTAACCTTTAGGGCCCCTTGAGCCAGATATTTGGGGGGGGGGGGTAGT
>JAVGWN010000250.1:0-14968 GCA_034552555.1 Semaprochilodus insignis | reverse complement strand
TTATATATATATATATATATAAAATGTGCACATGCAAATATGCATACTTGGAATTTAAATTTATTTTTCACCTGTTAAATATACAACCTGGTTCTGAACCCATCATCATATCATTTTACAATATCTCTGGCATATACAGGTTTCAAGATTTGCTCCTTCATTTGTTTGCAAGTACATTATCTAAAAATAAATAACCCAGAAACCCATAACGAAATGTTACATCACACTATCAGTGCTAAAATCTAGACAGGATGTGGGGCAAAAATAGACTAAGGGAAATGGTCACGCATTCATACACTTTTCTGCTGACGCTTTCTTTGTATGTGGAAAATTAACACAGTCACTCTCTTTATGTAATCAACACCCACACACTGTCTTACATTCACTGCACTCTTCTGAAAAGATGTGCAATTTCATCATAACTGAAATGAATTACTGCAATTCAATACTGCAACTACTGCAAACAACTCCATCTGCAGAGTGTGCAATGTTTGGTGGAGGAGGGATAATGGTCTGGAGGCTGTGTTGCGGGGTTTGGGTTCAGCTCCTTAGTGTGGCATCAAAACAAGGACAAATGTTTGAGAAACAATAAGCAGAATCTATAACTAAGAAGTCAAATTTTGTAACAAGAGGACTATTGTTAATATCAAGAGTCTTAAACATGGATTTTAAACAGAATATTTCCATACATAACCATCCATTTTGTATATGACCTTCATAAATAATCAGCTTTCTCTTTTAGTGGAGCTTACTCAGTTACACGTCTCTCTAACCCTTGACACTCACAGTTGCTTACATCACTACAAGTTAGTTGAAAGCAAATATATGGTTGGAATTTGTATGGAAAACTAACTGCTTACATTAGTGGCTAGCTGTATTGGCCAGTTAGTATGATAGCTAACTTAGCTAGCTATCGAGGGAACTAACTCACCAGAGACACCTCACACACCTCACACACTTCATTTCTTCATTTCAGTATATGTACAAAGATGCATCATATAAACAGGGAGAAGTAGTGGTTGAGCTTCTCTTCCTTGTTTACCACCACACTGCTGAGAATTGGAACCAAATGCTGGTAGGAACAGAATGTTCAGAGAGCAGAAGTCGGGGAACTGTAAACGGTGTGCTCCCATAGGAGAGGAACTGGTTGCTTTGTTGCTAGTGTGAACACAGGGCCAGTCTTGCTATCGCAAAGTTTCTTGCTTTTCAGTTTGGTCGTCTCATTTGATGTGAGTGCAGAATCTAGTCAGCCATTGGCTGCTGGTGATAAAACTTGCCCAATGAATCACATTCTAAAAACCCTGGTACTCCAGCATCAGCCTGTTAGTTTGGAAATGGCAACCAGCCAGCGTAGGTCATCTGTATGTTTCTACATTATCAGCTAATATTAAATGTGGTATAGAATGCACTTATTCAGCATTTTAAATTGTCCTCTTGTGTCTGCATAAACGGTATGAATGTGAAAGATGCCACTATATGGTTTTACACACTTATTTACACCCTATTTGGCCCTAGAATGAAACAAGCTGTTCCCCCTTTTTCGAAGGGGTACTGAATAATTAAATGAGCTCTGCTCTGATTGGCTGGCTTACAGCAAGACAACACTTTCACTGTATTCAAAACGGCACACTACTATATTGCACACTGCATACTACAGTAGTATGTACTGCATACTGTATACTGCTTACATAAGTGACTATGTAAGCAGTATACAGTACTTGTGTGTAGTATACAGTACAGTAACAAGTTCTGACCTACAGTGTAGTATACTAATACAGTCACATGACCAGTTACCTCACATTTACCCCAGAGCTGCTATTACTGTATCCACTGTTTAGAGCTAGCTGCTGCTAATGCTGCTCAGTTCACCTGAAATATGTTTAGCCTGGCTGTTAGCTACCCTCGGCTATTTCACTCTAAAACTGAACCTCTAAAGCGAGTTCATCTTTTATTAATCTTCAGACCTGTATATTTTGACTTTCTGAGGTTCATTCTGATGAAAACATACCCCACTACAATCACTACACCCACATTTATACTCGGAGTTGGCTGTGTTTTGCTCCCCAGTGTTACCAGCTACCATTTTCTTTGGCTGAAGCAGCCTGAGAGCTGGTGAGGCCGCGGTGCATGATGGGATGCAGTACACCATGAAGATAGCTCCCCCTGTATATTAGAAATTCGGACTGGAGTAGAACACCATCTGGGTATCTCCAGTGCAATACAGATCTTCAATTTGGTTACATACTTTTACATATAATACTATTTAGTTAGCTATACTAGTGACTTGGAGATTTCTAGTAGCTAACGTCACCTATACTAGCTACTGGCTTTCCATCTGGACATCAACACAAAGTGAATGTTGTTCCTCACCACGGAACTCTCAGTTTGAGATGATCTGCTTCAGCGGGCAAACATGGATACAATCACACAACATGGCTGCTAGTTACAGGCTGCTGTTGGGGTTGTGATCCTAATAAAGGTGGAACTGCCCCTCTCTACAGTCTCCTCAGGGTCAAACGCCGAGCAAAGCTGCTCCATACTGCCCAAGAGTTTGGGAAGCTGTCCTGAGAGATACACGTAGATTTGTCAGAGATTTTGTTATATACGTAGGAGATTTGACTTCCTGTTTGCCAGCTTCTTAATTGAGTGTTCTGTTCCACCTTAAAAGGTGCCACAGATACATTCTGGTGCCTGGGCAAGCTATAGCATTTTAGGTGGAATGGAACATTTGATTAAGAAGGTGGCCAACAGGAAGCCTATTTCAGCCTCTGTAAGAATGATTTGAAGATCATCCATGCTCACTGAGAGGGGATCAGAAGCAGCATGAATACTGCCGACAAGAGGATGGTTGTTCTAGACAGCATAGAAGCCATAAAGGCCAGCTAGGAGCCAGGGGCAGAAGGACACAGTGTGCAGCAAAGCAGTGATGGGTGTCACCCGGGTGCAGCGATCCCTCTTACACTAAGCCAAGGAAGACATTGTAGTAGGTGCTGGTGACACACATCCACAGGACTCTGGGAAGACTCGCAGAGTTCCTAGAAGTTCCTGCTCCATCACACCCAGCTCAACTCAGGAATGGTCAGCTTATTAGCTGATTAGATTACAACTGCAGGACAGGGGATCCATTGTTCTGCATAGTTAATGATACTCTCTGCCCCAGCACACCTGAATGAATACTTAGATAATTAGCTGACGAGCTCGATAAGCTATGTTAAGGCAGGACAGTGGATGTCCAGGACTACAGGTGAGAAGTACTGTTCTAATTTAACATGCTACATGTATATAAAACCTGCTTACCCACCGTCAGTTGAAGGATACAGAATCTGACTCCCTTTAGTGTGCACACGTGTCATACACGGATATGGATGCTATAGACTACATCTGAGATTTTGGTTGGTTTCTATGTGTAAATAAACAAAATCACAAATATAATCTGTGGCACCCATATGCCTGTGTGACGTGTGCGCTTAGGAATGGGAGTCGGAATTTGGCACAAAACCGGGAAAGACAATACCGGAAGACAAACAACCATGTAATCTGTGACACCCATATGCCTGCGTGAGGCATGTGCATGGAAACGGGAGTTGGATTTCGGCACAAAACCGGCAAAGACAACATCAGAAGAGAAAGAACCATGTCCACTTACAAAGGTAGAATAACATTACAGGGTTATTTGCAAATTGGCAAGATTTACAAACACTGAGGTCAGAATTTATTTCTTTGCGTGTTTGTTTAAAACGGGATTGAGGTTAGGCAACTTTTGGCATCCGGAAAAACTACAAAACCCTGTGACACAGGAATGATACAGATAAGGTTACAGCCTACATCTTTCATGTACAACACTGGCACGGATGGGCACTCTGCTGTCAGATTTTCAGTCACTTCCTGTTAGCCATGATTCGGTCTTGCATTCCTTTATCTTATTTAGCTTTCACCCACGAGTAAAAGTCAGTCTGACATGTACTTTTTCCAATCTCTTTCTCTTCCTAGTTTCCTCCGACAATGCCTTCTTCTATCTTTTTGCAGCCTCTGTTGTGATGTCAGTGCTGGGAATACTAAGCTAGCTCCTTCTTAGAGCTAGCTGAAGACACACAGCTGTTGGTTTGTAAGGTAGTTCCATAAAGCAATATGCAGTTCTTGTGAAAGGTCTTGTGCCTCTCCTCCAATATTGCCTAGAGTAACAGCAGGCATTCCAGGCCCAGCTTGGCAATGTCAGAGATGCAATTTCCCTATTGTTAGCATCAGTGTACCAAACAGGCCATAATGGCTTTGGTGAGGGGTGTTCAACTCGACTGTGCAGCACAGGTTAACAATGTTCCTGTTCAAACTTACCATTACTATAGTATAATAACTTGAGTTTTGTGTTTTAATATTAATATAGTCTTACATCTAGTGTATTACAGCAACTAAGATAGTTACTAATTAATTAATAATAATAATAAAGTTATTATTTAAAAAAACTAATTTAGACTGCCAAAATATCCTACCTATAGTTTTCTGTAGAGAGCTACGGGTAAATGTATGATTCAGTAGGATGTATCAGAAAGATGACTTAATAATTTATCAGAACATGCACTAGAGAGTATTTCACAAAGCCAGTCGTGGGCTGGAGGTTAGGGAAACAGCCTTGTGATTGGAAGGTCGCTAGTTCGATTCCCTGAACTGATGGACATGACTTAAGTGCCCTTGGGCAAAGCACCTAACTCCAACTGCTCCCCATTGATAAGGCTGCCCACTGCTCTGTGTGCTCACTGTGTGGGTGTTAAACTGCACAGATGGGTTAAATGTGGAGGTTGAATTCCTCTGTGTAGAAGGACAATTGGCAAAAATAGTTCTATTCTATCCTAATCTAATGAAAAGGGAATTTGTTGGGTGTGCCTTTTGCCCAACCTTCAACTATGGACTCAAGTTGTCTGGCTAAACTGAGAAGTCCTGCACTGATCACTGCTTCGTTAATGTCAGCTCATTGTGGTAGCTAACCAAGCTATACTACAAAACTTTGAAAAACTAACAAATAAAGAACTTGTAATAATTTTTACACTGGGAGTGAAGAACAAGCAAACAAACGTGTCTCCTAATATAGGACATCCAGGCCAATATCAAGACAGGATGTGAGGCAAAATAGGGGGGAGAGATGCAATCATGCACTTTTCTGCTGACACTTTCTTTGTGTGCGGAAAATCAGTACACTCACTGTGAGGGTCTTCATGCAAGCAGCACTCAAAGATGTTCACATGCTGTCTTCCTCTCCTTGCAGTGTTCTGTAAGTAGCTGTTCCACGTTTGTAATTTATTATTTATACCATTGTGTTTTATAATTGAGTTATTTTAATGTTACTGTGAAATAGGATGGTAATACTGAGCTACTGATTGCACCTTAATGCAATACCAAATATCTAAATTCAGTCATGACATGTAAGCATCCTCATTTAGGCTTATTATTCAGTTATTAATCTTAGAAGTTATGATTCAATAACAACTACAAATTATTCCATAATTACTTTGAATTATTCAGTAACTGCTATAAAATATTCTGTAAGATTTAATTCGTAGGCTATGTACATAGTGAGTATACTATACATACATACACATTAATTACTGTATTCATACAACAGGACTTTTATTGAGTTATAATCAAATTATGCCCAATAATTTCAAGATGACATAAAAAATTCATCACAGTTTTGAAGAATTATCGATGGAAGTTAAAATTGGAAGTTACACCATATACACCATATTATTTCTGTCGATCAGAATTTGTCAATTTTGTCATTTTTTGTTTTTCAAGCTCATTCTACCGCAGTATATGTCCTTTATATTGTGTTAAAATTTCATGGAAACTAATAGAAATGCCCCAAAAAGCCTGTCGATAAAATTTCTTTACATTAACTTACATTGAAAGCAAAGAATGTTTCTGCCCTGTCCTGTAAAGTTATTGTTTTGAGGATATTTGTTGTGGACAGCAACAATATATATGGAACAAAACAAAACAAGTACATTTTTTCCAAATCATTTGAGCCCCTAGACATTTCCATGATGAATGGACCAATAAAAAAATGCTCTCCCTTGGAATAAAATCTCATTACAGCGACTTCAATGAATAGCTTTTAGTTTTTCCTGTAAAGTTGCTATATAAAATATACTTCTTTTTTTGGGCAGTGGCAATCCATTCCAGTTTTTCATATTCCACAACTGAGTACAAATCTAGGGCTCCTAATAAGCCACCACATAAGTCATCTTCAAAGAAAATATTAATTACAATAATATTTCTAATAACAAAACTGTACTATCTCAGAGGAGATTTACAATCATGTGACTTCTACTTTTACTCAAATACAATTTATGATAAGTGTTTTTCTTCTAGTACTCAAGTGCAGGAATTCTTATTTGAAATCGGTTGTGAGTAAACGTTTTGGCGCCCCCGGTCAAATGTCAAACAGTTTACAATGAAATTAAATGAACACATCCTCTACAGAGAACAACCTGCTGTACATGTAAATAATGTATTTATTTAAAGTTTTAAAAGCTCTAGTTACCTTTTCAATTTAGTGAATATTCATGACTGCTTAGAAAACAATCTTTTTATATCAACCTCCATTGCAGGTTAAGAAAGCTGTTTCATCCTCCTGTAAAGTTCCATTTTGGAGGTCTTTTAAGGTGGACTGTATAATTCCATCACTACTATTTTATAGTTTGGTGTCTTCAAACTTTTGAGTGGTAGTGTATTAGAAACAAAAACAATTCAAAAGGTGGCCTGTGCAAATGTTATGGCACATATAATATTGTGTATGTTAAACTGAGCAAATAAATAAAATTTGCCTTGTTTACGTGTTATCCCTCTAGAGGAAGTTTGAACTTATTTTCACTTAGAAAGTCAACAAAACATGTCATTTGACCAGGCATGTTTAAACTGGCCTGTGTGCTGACTTGACATCTTTAAAGTGGTAACATTATAGGAGAAGGGAAGAGTTTTTAGGTTAAAAATACACCATTGGAAATGTATTGCATTTAAGGCAATTCTGGACTAGACGCATATTCATACAACTATGGTATATAGTTCTATAAATAGAATATCTGTTACTGCTAATTAAAGGTTCTAATACAGTCAATAGAATATTGTTTACTTCATAGATCTTGTCATGTTGCAATTATTTACATACGCTATTAACAAATACTCAATGATTGCTTCATAAATACAATATTCAGTTTTTTTTATGTGTTATAATGGCTTAAACTATACTATTTAAATAAAATTGTACACACACATATACACATACGCTCTAGTTCTCCTTTCAGTTTAGTGAATATTCATGATGGACAGACCAAAAGAATTGCTCCAAAACAGCTTAGAAAAAAATCTTGTTAAATGCAGGTTAAGAAAGCCATTTTATCCTCCTGTAAAGTTTTTAAGGTGGACTGTATATTTCCATGAGTGCTATTTTATAGTCTGATGTAATCACTTTTAAATTAAGCTATATCAAGTTAATATACAGCTAAAAATAAGGAAAATCTTCTATCAGTATATGATATAAAAATACAGTATATTATTTGAGACCTGTGAAAATGCAGACATTGAATACAGACACTGATGCATCATATTCTTTCAGAGATATTTGAAACAATTTCATTTTCTCTAATTTTAAGTGCTGACACACTTGTGCAAATCGTAGTGGAATAAAAGGATGTTTCACTCTGAAACATAGTGGGATGAAAGTAAAAGATTTTTAAGGTGAAATACAGCTTCTAAAGTACAGTAACAAATGATCTGCACCTTTGTTACATCCCACCACTGTTGTATAGTACAGTAAAGTCCTATTCAGATAGAAGATTCAACTGGCCGGTTTATATATGATAAAGTACCTGTGTAATTTCCAGACAGTGCGGATTAAAACATCATAGCCTGGATGTTCACTTCAGTGCTACAACTAGAATTAAACAGCTCCAAATAAACAAGCTCACAACAAAAACAAACGTCTAGTTAATAGCATTAGGCGGGTAAACCTGGACAATTTAACACAACAAATGGCATAACAGCAATGAAGAAATTGCTCTGCCTATGAGATGTAGATATCTCAGATATCTCAGTTTTCTTTTTATTGAGCATATCAGCAAAACATTTAGATTATATTGGTCCTTTGTAATACTGAGATATGTTATATCTCCTTGAGAATAAAGGAACTTTGCCAAGAGCTCTAGATAGATAGATAGATAGATAGATAGATAGATACTTTATTGATCCCAGAGGGATCAATAAAATTGTGGATACCCTGACCTCCTCTTCACCAAAACCCAGGAGCCTGCATTTACTTCTAAGACTAGTTATTAAGTTACCATGAACTTGATTTAAACAAGACTACACTGTAAAAGAACTAAGCTGTTTTGACTTAAAAATGTTAGTGTTCGGGTCATTTTAAATAGTAAACTAACAGAACAAGAATCAGTGTTTTATGCTGAGAAATTTATTATTTAAAGTTCCAATAATTCAAAATATTAAAGAAGCCTGGACACTAACTTTTGTAACAGTGTATTATTACTGAGGGAATTCAGAATCTGATGAATAATAGAAGGTAGTCTGCTCTGAAATCATTACTTAATAGACTTGTAAAAACTACGAGCATAGATTAAAATCACAGAAATCTGCAGGGATATTTATTCATACCTCCAAAGTTCAGTCTTAGAAGTTGGTTGCATTTTCTGCTTTGTATGTTCCAAATAATCCCAAATCCAACATTAGACCCTCCGGTCCATTAAATCTTGCACCTATTTTCTTTGGCTTTATTATTCAAGTGAACTGTCCTATATAAATCTTATATCTAAAAATAACCCTAATGGGTTAAAGACCATTTTGGGAAGGTTACATCACCCATGACTGATCAAATTGTCTTGTGTTGGTAATATGGTTCTTTTTCACTGCAGTGGTGCTGGGCTCTGGCCACCGGATGAACTGTGGGACGAATGAGGAAAAGGTGATTCGTCCTGGAGATACTGTAACTCTGCAGTGCGACTGTAGACTGGAAACAGGTGGGGAAATATACTGGATGAGAAGCTGTTCTCCACTCCTCCATCCAATGGTCATTTCTTCATACGAGTCTGTTGTAAACCCGATCCCCCGGTACTCCATGAAGTGGAATTCTGTCAATAACTCCTACAACCTAACCATCGAGAACATTACAGAGTCTGATTTGGGGCTCTACTACTGTGCTAAGAGTAAAATAAAAATGAATGACGGCGCGGGCGGGAAACTAGCAGCGGACGAGGTGTACCACATCTGTAATACATCTATGAAGCTTTCATATGAAGGTAATACCACAGTCCTGCCTTCCGATCATTATTCCAATTTGCCATTGTTGTAGTATGTAGTGATTTTTTTTTACCGATTTCTTTTTAAATATAAATCCCAGCCTTATCTATCTGTCTGTCAGTCCATCTGTCCGATTCTTTCTCAGTCACTATTCAAATGAGATGTATGTCACTGATCATGCTAAGACCTTTGTGCTCATGTTCAGACAACTCTCACATGAATTTGATATACCCATCAGAGGCGTTTGTCACTACTAGCATCAAGAAATTCTGAAATTCATGTAAATATTTCAAAACAATTCCACATTCAGTCAGACTGTTAAAGTAACATAAATAATAAAATATAATTTTAAAAAAGGTAAATTAAAGTTGAACTATATTAGAAATTAATGTATATACAGGGTGTCTCAAAAGAAACACCCAGACGAAACCCATATGAAACCCAGACAAATCACAGATAAAACAGACAAAACAGACAACACAGACAAAACACAAAAACACAGACAAAACAAAGACAAAACACAGACGAAACACGGGAAAAAAGAAACAGACGAAACACGGACAAAATGAAACAGATGAAATAGACAAAACACAGTTGAAAAACGGAAAAAACACAGACAAAACAGACAAAACACAAACAAAACAGACAAAACACAGACAGTGGTCATCCAGTTTCAGACACAATCTGCTGGGGAAGGGTTGGAGGGGCCCGGGAGGAAAACCAGAAAAACCAACATCAGTTTTTCAGATTGGAAGGTAAGTGTATGACGCATCAAACTGGTAGATAATTTCACCAGACAGTGATGTGCTTCATATTTAAACAGTGGTTTGCCTTCTGTACAGACGATCTAAGGAAAGGATGGAGTTACCCAAGCAGAGAGTGTTGAGATTGTCCTTATTCTCAGTGAGTGAAGCACAAGTATCATTACAGAAGATTTCAACCAACATCACCCAAACAGACCTCTTAATGTTCTGTCAATGAACAGAGGTCCAACAACTCGACTCTAAGTGGGGAATTCACATTCCAGAGACAGATGACGGGGGCTACGGTGTGGGCTCTTACTGTATCTGTAGCATGTTTTGGTTGCCCAGCTTACGGTTTATTAGTTACAGAACTCTCAGAATTTGCCGAAGGTTTGGAACTGGCCTGTGTATAATGGGAGGCCTGTTTGGTGAGAATCTCAATACGTTCTGCTTGGGAGAATGTCATCCTTCACTTTGCCTGTGAAGAACAAAAATCACTGTTTAAGCAGGAGAACGAATACATTTATGTTAGCATGAATTACATCACTGTTTTTATGGTGAAGTTCTCTACCAGTTTGATGTGTCACACACCAACTGAAAAACTGAAGCTGAATCAAATAAAGATGGTGGTATTTAAGCAGGCTGCCACATTGCCCCTTCCCCCCACATTGTGTCTATTACCGTCTGCTATTATGTTGTTATATATAAATGAATTGCTTGGAACCCATGGAATTTAACTCACGAACACAAAATAAAAATAAATTAAAATTTTAAAATAATAAAATAAAAAACAAACTGTGGCCTTTGCACAAGTTTTGACATGTTTCATAATCTACATTATTAAACTCAGCATATTAATACAAGTTTTGCAGTACAATTTGCAGAAAAATGGCATATTTAAGTTTTGAAAACGTGATAGCTTGCTTATATATAAATAAACATATACAAATATATATTTTATATTCATACAGGTTTTTATGTTTTGGATAGTACTAAATTATTCTACAGGTTTAAAGGTTTAATGTAACCCTCATTCAATAGGACCAGCATTGTGGCTGAAATATTTTCATATCTGCAAAAAGCATGCATTCAGTATTTGCATCGGAATTTAAGTGCACTGCTTCAAGTGAAATCTGGGTCAGGTTGTCGTTTCATGTATCGATTCTTGCCGGAAAGAGCTGCCAAATAAGGAAGTGGAAAATCTGATGTGGACTTATTACTGTTTACAGCAGCTGACTTTTTCCAAAATACTAACTACCAAGAACCATCACATTCTCAATGACTAATGATCGTTTTTAGGCAAAGAAAATTAAATAAGCATGTGTTTCTGCAAATACTGATTCTCTAAAGACTTATTGGCGGCACTTTGCAGATCATAAAAAGGGTGATGGCTGAAACAGTGGATGTTGCTTTTATTGTTAGCATTACCTTAATAGATTCTTGTTGGTCCAGAAAATAATATATTGCAAATTTATAAAGATAGAAGTATATTGATAGTAGTCATTATCAACTTTCACTGGCAGTTAACATACACTGAGCTCTCGTTTATAGTCAATTCCTATCAATCTCCATTTTAATAGGATTCTATAATTTTCAATAGAGAAGAATAGAATGACACAATAATTCAGGTAAATGCAAAAGCTTAAACACTCTTTTCCAAATTCTACCTTATGTTGATTTCCTAAATCTAAATGTGCCATAACTTCTGCAGAGGCTACATTTTACATTACAACCCCTACCCCAGCCTGTTAAATGCTGCAAAAAAACCCAGTGGTTTTCAACCTGTGGGCTGCGGTCTCTTAGTGGGCCATGGGGCGACTTCTTGGGGGCAGACTTTTGACCACAAAATAAACCAATTTGTTGCAATATAGACTTTAACCAAATGCAGTTTTATGAGAAATATTGCTGACATTATTGTGGCAAAATAAAATAAATTATATGCACTCATCGTCAAAACAGTAGCTGTACCCAGAAGGAAGTGTGGGATTGCAGTGCTATTGGGAAGAAAGATAAAGGTTACCAGGAACAATAAATGATGATAAATTTAGACTGATGTGGGCAATATTCATTGAGCTACACATACAGAAGTAGTGTCCACTTTTGTCTTGGTGGAGACAACCAACGAATCTGTGTGTGGAGGCACTGTGGCCAGCGCCAAGATTCACGGTTCGTTGTCACACGTCACATGTCCAGAAGGCCTGGTGTCACTCCACCTCCACCCCTACCGCACAATCTGCAGGAACTGTGTGAGAATATTCAAGATACATGGGATGAATTATCACAGGACACCATTAGGAACCTCTACAACTCCATAGCGAGACGTTGGGTTAGCAAACATGGCCCGACACCATACTGAGAGACACTACTACACTGTACGTGTAGCTCAATAAATATTGTCCATATCAGTCTAAATGTATCATCATTTATTGTTCCTGGTAACTTTTATCTTCCTTCCCAATAGCACTGCAATCCCACACTTCCTTCTGGGTGCAACTGTTCTTTTGAAGCATAGTATATATAGTTCAGATATTTAGTAGACTGGCACAAATCTAGTAATATTCCTTACGGTATCCTGTGACGTACTATAACATTTAATAAGTCTCATCCTAAGCCTCTGTGTCAAAACGTATTCTGGGAGTGAAGAGGGTTTCCTGACCCTGGTTATGGAGGTTCACTGCCCTGCATATTTTAGTGCTTTCTCAGCTTTAACACACCGACTCCAGCTCCAAGGGGTTGTTAATGAGCTGAGCAGTAGGATCAGGTGTATTGAGAGGAGGAAAGTCACTAAAGTGTGCAGAGCTGGGGGACTTTCAGACCAGAGTTGGACAGAAACTGCAGTAAATGCACTGCTATGGTTCTTTAAAATCAATTGAAAGCCCTTCAGTTTAAAGATTGTGGTTCTTTTATGGCACCGACCCAAATAACTGCTTTTGGCACCTTTTATTTTTAAGACTGTAGCCGGAGTTCATTTAATGTATGCAGTCATTAAGTGTCTTCTATCTCTGGGAACTAATTTCAACCTGTAAAACTCTCACTACCTTCCCATAGTTCTTACTGCCGTGGAACCTGACTGTACGCAGTGTTGGCTCATACTGATGATCGCTTGTCCAGTGTGCACCATTCTCTCCTCTCTACTGTCCTCTGTCTGTGTGTTCCTCTGCTGCAGAAAGACAGGTAAGGATACTCCTATTTTAACAACTTGTGGGTAATATATTTATAGAGCCTGTGATAACAAGTCCGTATCGGTTGGACTTAGTGTTAATGCTTTTTATTAAGCCTTATAAAAGCAATAGCTGGTATTTAACTTAGCAATCCAAAAGTGCTAATTAACTGGCGGGTTTTGGGGGGCATGATGGTGTAATGCTTTCTTAATTATTACTAGCTTTTATTATATAACCTCTACTATAACTAACTGAAAGTCCTAGCATTTTAGCTGAGAACAGTAGGACGTGATTGTTGTGCATCTCATCAGTTTCTAAATGTAAGTTTATTTGCCTACATATCTGACCCCCCATACAGTTGTTTTTACTTCTTTTATTTTGGGGGAGGGGGTCCCAGTCATAATTCATTCATAACTTTTTGCACATTATTGATTTATAAGCTCACCGGACAAAAATGAGACACCTGTGACTGAAACATAGCACAAATAACCTGTGTAAGTGTGACTGGATTTGGCCTGGACTGGCCAAGTTTCTGGATGTAGGCCACATCAATGTTCAGACACTCTTGCATCAAAGAATTGGTCAGTTGGGGCCAGATTTGGTGGATGCCTTCTCTGGTGTTTTACTGGTTGTTCCAGGTGGTCCCACAGATTATCAGGAGGTTACAAATCTGGAGATTTTGCAGGCCAGTCCAGATGTGTGAATGCTCCTGAATGTTCATCATGCCAATCAGTCACATTTGCAGCCCTGTGAACGTGAGATCTTACTGGGATAGGAAGGTTATGTTCCTCGGTAAGATGATGATGAGCAAAACCTGGTTGTCCAGCAGCTCAGTGTCAGTTTATTTGCATTGTGGTTCAAATTGACTGTCACCTCAACCAAAGAACCTATTTCCTTGCAATTAAAACACCCACAAAAGATCCCACAGAGGGACCTCATTTTTTGTCTGGGGAGCCTAAACAGACCTCCAACTTGTGCTTTGCTACGGGAAACTGACGAGGCTCAATCTAACAGGCTCAGAAATGACAGGAAACAATGTTAATACGCACAGCTCAAGCAGATCCCCACCCTGTACACCTTCTTACTTGATTATTTTAGGCTAAATAGAGAGTACCTTTGTCTGTATTTAGAGCTGACCGTTGATTTATTCAGGAGGTATGTAGCCCTAATGCTTAGGTAAGGGTTTTGCATAAAATTGTGACCTATACTGCACAAATAAAGAGCTCCTGGCTTTATAAGGCTTAATAAGGACATTACAAGGACATTAGAATGACCCCCCCCCCCCTATATTGAAATGATGAAATTGTTAGTTGTGGTAGTTGGTATAGGGTAGTGGGTAACACCTCTGCCCTCCATGCTTCAGACTGGGGTTTGATTATCCACATGGGCCACCGCCATACACTATACCAATGAGAGTCCTAACGCTACCTTTTGCAAACCTGTGTTAATGTAAAATTGTGAGTCGCTCTGGATAAGAATGTCCCATCCCATGTATGTAAATAGAAATGTAATTGAGTTTCCCTGCTAGGTCCAGTTGCTTTTCAGAACCCCATACAAAAAGTGATATTGTAAAAATATTGTATTTTTGGATTGTGGAAGATAACTAAAATACATTGCAATATGATCATTTTCATATACAGCAGTAATGAATTGCACTGTAATTTGTGTATTCATTGGTGGTGTCACTTTTGATGGTTATGGCTTATTAAAACGCCTCCAGAATGTTTGATAATGGTACTGGTACTCTAAACACCTCAGTGATGT
>JAVGWN010000249.1:0-14972 GCA_034552555.1 Semaprochilodus insignis | reverse complement strand
ACATCTTCTAACCAGATCACAACATCTAACCAGCTCACATCTAACTGTCATGCTTCCCTGACACCACCGATCTTCCAAACTCCACTTCCCAGAGTGCGTCACCCGATGACGTCACCCCCACATGTTCCCAGTTGTCCAGTCATACCTCACTCCCATGCCCCACCTTTCCAGAATCCTGATTGCTCACCTGTGGCTCTTTCCACAGGCTGCATTTAAACACCACACACACACACACACACACACACACACACACTCCTTGCGAAGTTTTGCCAACCTTGTTTGCGCTACTGAGCGTTCTATTCTACTTGTTTCTACTCTGCCCTTGATTTGCTCTTTGTCTTTGACTACCTCTCTTGCCTTATCTCTTATTCTGGTTGCCCGTTTGCTCACCTCTCTGGTTTTTGACTTCCTTCTGTTGTCCCGACTCCTCTCTTTGTTTGCCCCTTTCAGTTTTGTTGCCTTGTTGTCTGATTCTCCTGGTTCTGACCTTTGCCTGTTTCTCCACTCTGACCTGTTTGACTACCAGATTGTTTAATAAAACTCATCTGACTTTTAGCTCTGACTTTTAGTTCTTTGTTCCTGATAAAAAACATTGCCGCTATCACAATGGCAGAGATAAAGGACTTACATCAAGTAGTGAGTATCCAAGGCCGACTTCTAGGCCAACACAAGTCTAGCACAACAGCAAACCGAGCAGCATGCTCAACTATCGCAGATATCCGCTAGTCTTTGGGATATTTCTGCACAAATAGCTCAGTTAAATGTCTCGGCTGCTACTGATTCTGAACCAGTCGCTCCTAATCTCTCAGCGGTTGGTTCATTTCCAGTCAGTAAGCAAGACGAGTTTGATGGAGCACCCAATAAATGTCACGTTTTTCTTCTCCAATGTTCCATCTTTTTCTCCAAACTCTCCTCTCAGTTCCGACAAATCTCGCATTTCTTTTCTCACATTACTGGCAAAGCTCTGGACTGGGCCACCGCAGTTTGGGCCGCCTATGCGTGTGGAACATATGAACATTGCATTTGGGCCTTCAAGGCGGTGTTTGACCATCCCAACAAGGGCAGAGCAGCCGGAGAGCTCCTGGTTCAGCTTCACCAAGGGTCTCGGTCAGTCGCGGACTATGCCCTGGAATTTCGTACTGTGGCTGCTGGGAGTGGCTGGAACAAGCCTGCTCTAGTTACTGTGTTCCGGAATGGACTCGACGCGGACATTTGTAAGGAGCTGAGTGGTGAGTAGCCCCACACCGGAGATGGTTACGAGGTCTTTGATGATTCCTGTGACTCACTGCCAAAAGTTTTCTTGTGTGTTTCCAGCCCTAATAGACTCGGAAGCAGAGGGAAACTTCATCCATTCCCAAGTGGCCAAACAACTTCAGCTACCCATTATCTCATTTAAGCATTTTTTGTTAAATCATGTATTGATTATCGTGGTCTAAATTCTATTACCAAGCCTTATCTACTACTGTTAGTCCCAGTTGCGCTTGAGCAACTCAGAGGCACTTCTGTATTTATCAAATTGGATCTCAGTAGCGCCTACAATCTTGTCAGGGTCAGAGAGGGTGATGAATGGAAGACAGCTTTCCTCACCACTAGGGGGCACTATGAATACCTGGTTATGTCTTTCGGGTTGAGGAACGCCCGATGACATTCTCTGGGATATGTTGGGTCATTTTGTTATCGCCTATATTGATGATATTATGATATACTCACCTGATTTACCTACTCACATCCAGCATGTCTGTAGGGTTCTCTCCCGTCTCTTAGAGAATCATTTGTTTGTTAAAGGGAAGAAATGTGAATTTCATTTGGGTTCAACCTCATTTTAAGCTATGTTATTAGTCCGAAGGGTGTCGTCATGGACAACAGTAGGGTGGAAGCCGTGGCTAGTTAGCCTATCCCCAATTCTGTCCGTGACCTACAGACGTGGGAGTGGGTGCTGTGTTGTCACAGCACAGTGGTGAACCCCAAAAGTTGCATCCCATTGCCTACTTCTCACATAAATCTCTGAATCATGAATCTTCGTTCAGCTAAAAAGCTCAACTTGTCAGGCTCGTTGGTCTCTGTTTTTTTTCACGTTTTGACTTTCAAATCACATATCGCCCTGGTACTTGTAATACTATGGCAGATGTGTTATCCCGGATCTATGAGGTTGAACCCAATAAGCCTTCCTAAGCCTATCCTGGAGCCCAGGATGGTTTTGGCTCCCATTAGGTGGGAGATCGATGGGGAGATTGAGCAGGTAAACTCGGTAGAGCCTATCCCAGAGGCGTGCCCCCCTGACAGATTGTTCATTCCATCGCAATTCCAGGACACATCTCGTAACCAGATGGCAACATCTCGTAACCAGCTCACAAGATGTCCTAACCAGCTCTCAGCATCATCTAACCAGCTCTCAGCATCATCTAACCAGCTCTCAGCATCATCTAACCAGCACACATCTTCCAAGCAGCACACGACAGCTTCTAAGCAGCACACGACAGCTTCTAAGCAGCTCGTAACCCCTTCTAAGCAACTTGCAAGCTCTTCTACGCAGCTCACAGCATCGTCTAAGCAGCTCACAGCATCTTCTAGGCAGGATTCTAAGCAAATTGCTTCAAGTATCAACGTAACCAAAAACGGTGGGTTTCTAAAGTGGAGATTCCAAATGTTCAAAGTTTTCAAACAAAGGTGAGTTTGTAGAAGGTTAAGGATAAAGCGTAAGCGGTAAAAAACTGTTTGTTGCAAGTGTCATCCATGTCTAAGCTATGAGGCCCACATGTGCCTAAGGCAGACGTCATCTTAACTGGTGATGTATCACGTGATAATGTGGCAAGTGTCAAAATAAGAGTCTTAAGTGAAAGGCCATAGAATCTAAATCAAAAAAAGGAAATAAGTTAAACGCAAATATGGCTCACACAGATCACAACATCTAACCTGCAGACAACATTCTCTAACCAGCTCACAACATCCTCTAAGCAGCTCACAACATCCTCTAAGCAGCACATAACATCAAACCATCTCACAACATCATCTAATCAGATCACATCATCTAACCAGCTTACAACATCATCTAACCAGCTCACAGCAGCTTCTAACCAGATCACATGTTTGAACCAGATCGCAACATCATCTAACCAGATCACAACATCTTCAAACAAGCTCAGAACACTTTAACAAGATCACACCTTCTAACCAGCTCACAACATGTAACCACATCAGGACATCTTCTAACCAGCTCATAACATCATCTAACCAGCTCCCAACATCTTCTGACCAGGTCCCAACATCTTCTAAACAGCTCACATCTTCAAACCTGTTCGCAACATCTAACCAGATCACAACATCTTCTACCCAGATGACATCATCTAACCAGATCACAACATCTCACCAGCTCACATCTTCTAACCAGATTCCAAATTCTTCTAACCAGCTCAAAACATCTTCTAGCCTGCACACAACCTCTTCTAACCAGATCTCAACATCCTCTAACCACCTCACAACATCTTCTAATCAGATCACATTTTCTAACCTGCTCATAACATCTAACCAGCACACATTTTCTAACCAGATTAAAACATCATCTAACCTGCAGACATCTTCTAAGCAGCTCACAGCACCTCCTAACCAGGTCACAACATCTACTAACCAGCTTACAACATCTACTAACCAGCTCGCAACATCTACTAACCAGACCACAAATTCTTCTAACCAGCTCACAACTTCTTCTAACCAGCTCACAACATCTAACCAGCTCACAACATCTAACCAGCTCACAACATTGTCTAGCTAGCTTTCAATGTCTTCTAACCAGCTCACAACATCATCTAACCATCTCAGAACACTGTCTAGCTAGCTCTCAATGTCTTCTAACCAGCTCACAACATCTAACCAGCTCACAACATTGTCTAGCTAGCTTTCAATGTCTTCTAACCAGCTCACAACATCTTCTAACCAGCTCACAACATCATCTAACCATCTCAGAACACTGTCTAGCTAGCTCTCAATGTCTTATAACCAGATCACAACATCATCTAACCAGATCACAAATTCTTCTAACCAGCTCAAAACATCTAACCTGAACACAACCTCTTCTAACCAGATCACAAAATCTTCTAACCAGCTTATAACATCATCTAACCAGCACACATTTTCTAACCAGTACACATCTAACCGGCTCGCAACATCTTCTAACCGGCTCGCAACATCTAACTGGCACACAACATCTTCTAACCAACTCACGTCTTTGAACCAGCACAAAACATCTTCTAACCAGTACACATCTTCAAACCAGACCTCAACATCTTCTAACTAGATAACAACCTCTTCTAGCCAGATCACAACATCATCTAACCAGATCACAACATCATCTAACCAGATCACAACATCATCTAACCAGATCACAACATCATCTAACCAGATCACAACATCTTCTAACCAGATCACAACATCTTCTAACCAGATCACAACATCTTCCAACCAGCACACATCATCTTACTAGCTCACAACAGCTTCTAACCAGGTCACAGCATTCTCTAAAACGATAACATCTCCTAACCAGATCACACCATCTTCTAACCAGCTCGCAACATCTTCAAACCAACTCACATCATCTTACCAACACACATCTACCCAGATCACATCTTCTATCCAGCTCACAACATCTTCTATCCAGCTCACAACATCATCTAACCAGATCACATCATCTACCCAGCTCACAACATCATCTAACCAGATCACATCATCTAACCAACACACAACATCATCTACCCAGATCACATCATCTACCCAGCTCACAACATCATCTAACCAGATCACATCATCTAACCAACACACAACATCATCTACCCAGATCACAACATCTAGCCAGCTCAAAACATCTTTTGGCCAAATCACATCTTCTAACCAGTTCACTTCTTCTACCCAGCTCACATCACCTTCTAACCAGATAACATCTTCTAACCAGATCACATCTTCTAACGAGATCACAACAACTTCCAGCCAGCTTGCAACGTCTTCTATCCAGCTCACAACCACTGCTAACCAGATCACATCTATCCAGCTCACATCTTCTATCCAGCTCACATCTTCTATCCAGCTCACATCATCTTCTAACCACCTCATATCGTCGAATCCAACACACAACATCATCTACCCAGATCACAACATCATCTAACCAGCTCAAAACATCTTTTATCCAAATCACATCTTCTAACCAGATCATATCATCTAACCAGCTCAGAAAATCTTCTAACCAGCTCACATCTTCTATCCAGCTCACATCTTCTAATGAGCAAACACAACATCTTCCAACGAGATCACAACAACTTCCAGCCAGCTTGCAACGTCTATCCAGCTCACAACCACTTCTAATCAGATCACATCATCTCCCCAGCTCACAACATCTTCTAACCAGCTCACATCTAACCAACACACATCATCTACCCAGATCACATCTTCTATCCAGATCACATCTTACTAGATCAAAACATCTTCTAACTAGATCTCAACATCTTCTAACCAGCTCATAACATCTTCTAACCTGCACACAACATCTAAGTAGCTCACAACATCTAACCAGCTCACAACATCTTTTAACCAGCACACAACATCTAACAAGCACACATCTTCTAACGAGATCACAACATCATCTAACCAGCTCACAGCATCTTCTAACCAGGTCACAACATCTTCTAACCTGCACACAACATCTAAGTAGCTCACAACATCATCTAACCAGCACACGTTCTACAGAGATCACAACATCATCTAACCAGCTCACAGCATCTTCTAAGCAGCTCATAACATCTTATAACCAGCTCACATCTAACCAACACACATCATCTACCCAGCTCACAACATATTATAACCACCTCAAAACATCTTTTATCCAAATCACATCTCCTAACCAGCTCACAACATCATCTAAGCAGCTCACAACATCTTCTAAGCAGCTCTCAACATCTTCTAAGCAGCTCTCAACATCTTCTAACCAGCTCACATCATCTAACCAGATCACTACATCTTTGAACCAGCTCACATCATCTAACCAGATCACTACATCTTTGAACCAGCTCACATCTTCTAACCAGCTCAGAACATCTAAGCAGCACACATCTTCTAACCAGCTCCCAACATCTTCTACCCAGCTCACAACATCTTCTAACCAGATAACAACATGTTCTAACCAGATCACATCTTCTAACAAGCACAAAATATATTCTAACGAGATTACAAAAAAAACTTCCAACCAGCTTGCAACGTCTTCTATCCATCTCACAACCACTTCTAACCAGCTCACATCTTCTAGCCAGCTCACATCTCCTAACACACAACATCATCTGCCCAGATCACAACAACTTCTAACCAGCTCAAAACATCTTTTATTCAAATCACATCTTATAACCAGCTCAAACATCTCCTAACCAGATAACATCTCCTAACCAGCTCATAACATCTCCTAACCAGATAACATCTCCTAACCAGATCATATCTTCTAAGGAACACACATCTTCTAACGAGATCACAGCTTTCAACCAGCTTGCAACGTCTTCTATCCAGCTCAAAACCACTTATAACCAGCTAAAAACATCATCTAAGCAGCTCACAACATCTTCTAAGCAGATCATAACATCTTCTAACCAGCTCATATCTTCTAACCAGCACACAATCTCTTCTAAGGAGCTCACAACACCTCCTAACCAGCTCATAACATCTAACCAGCTCGCAACATTTTCTAACGAGCTTCTTTCTTTTTTTTTTTTTGAACAATGATATCTTTTATTACTAGAATGAAAATATTCTGTTTACATTCCAAAGTATCATTGACTAAGTCATAAATAGCATTTCGGTACAACAGAATGAACAATTGAACAGTGACAACAAGAACATCTTGGCAGGTGGAGATCTTGGGAAAACAAATTCTTTATAGCTTGGAGGGATTAAAGAAGAAGAAGAAAAAAAAAGAAACACATTAACATAATTTATATAGTTACATGTATACATTCATCTATTCACATATACACTTGTACACGTATCCACCTGTCTGCCCACGCTTAAACCCTTAAACACATGTATACATATGCACAAATACGCAATTTAACAGGCTATAACGTCAGTTCCAGGTACGTTATCAATGGTTTCCACCTTTTCTTAAATAAATCAGTGGTTAGGTTTAACTTTGCTGTTATTTTCTCCATAATATAAACCTTCACCAATCTCTCTTTCCATTCTTTTACAGTGGGGGGTGAAAGTTTATACCAATGTACAGTAATCATTTTTTTTGCTACCAAAACCATGATTCCAAGCAGATACAATATTTCCTTGGTTGACAACTCGCTTGGCAGCACTCCCAGGACAAAGACAAGGGGGCTCCATTCAATAAAAATATGTAAAATATTTTAAATTTCCTCCCTGATTCCTTCCCAAAATGTTTTAATCTTTGGACAGTCCCAAAAAACATGTGTATGGTCTCCAATTTGTCCACATTGCCTCCAGCACAAGTTCGTTTTGGCTTTGTCATACTTGGAAATGATATTTGGTGTTCTGAAATATCTGACAATCACTTTGCAGCTGAATTCCTTCCACATTGGACTGCTGGTCAGTTTATGACTATTTTCACAGGCTAACTCCCACTCTCGGTCCTTAATCACAGCATTCATTTCTAATTCACATCTTTCCTTTACCCCGGGAGGGCTGTAAACTTTTATATAAATTTGACACCATTTTATGACATTTTCTTTCTTTCGTGGCCTTCATAAAGAGCATTTCTAAATCCGTAGGTCATGATTGGAGAAGTGACCATTCTTTATGGGACATCAAATAGCTTCTCATCTGTAAAAACCTATAAAAGTCAGTTGAAATCAACCCATACTTCTCCTGTAACTGACCAAAAGACATTAAAGTTTCCCCGTCAAACAAATCATCAATAAACATTAAGTTCTTATTTTCCCAATCCCGGAACCTTGGATCATGTTGTCCTGGCAAAAAATCTATTATATTCACAATTTTCATGGCCCTAGATATGGATTGTGGAGCTTTGATACTTTTCCTTATAATGCTCAAAATCTTTTGGGTACATTTCATCCACATATTTGTAATCATGTACTTGCTCTAAACTTCCCTTGAGCTGAAGGCAATGGCCTGTAAGGAAAACCCAGGACATGAGCTTTGTTCCATAGTTAACCATGTTGTTTCTTTATTTTGTGTTAACCATTCCAACATCCCATGCAATTGTGCTGCCCAGTAGTATAGTTTCAAATTTGGTAAGTTAAGGCCTCCCTGAGCTTTACCACTAGTCAGCTGAGTAAATTTGATTCTGGCCTTTCTCTTCTGCCAAATAAAAGTGGAAATCATCTTTTGCATTTTCCTAAAAAAAAAAAAAAAAAAAAAAAAAAAAAAAAAAAAGCTGGAATCCAAATAGGGAGGGACATAAACAAATACAGCAATCTGGGGAGAACATTCATTTTGATTGTTTCAACCCTTCCGAAAAAGGACAATGGTAATATTTCCCATCTTTACGTCTTTTTGAACTTGTTCCAATATCTTCACATAGTTTGCCTTATACAAGTGAGGAATATTCGTAGTGATATTAATTCCCAAATATCGGAACCCATTAGACGACCAATTAAATTTGGCTGTTTCAGATAATTCTGAGGGCCAGTTCCCCTTTATCATCATGGCTTCCGATTTTGATTCATTTATTAGATACCCTGAAACAAGATTAAAGTCCTTTAAACATTTTAAAAATTTTGGTATAGAAACTATTGGATCTCTAATATATAATAAGACGTCATCTGCATACATTGATAATTTGTGGGTCTTAATTTTCTCTGATATACCTAGAATGGACAGATCTGATCTAATTAACTCAGCCAGAGGCTCTATACTAATAGCAAACAAGATTGGCGATAAGCAGCATCCTTGACACGTTCCTCTTTTTAGGGGAAAACTTTGACAGATAACCATTCTAGAGGACGGACTGGAATACAGTACTTCAAACCATTTAATAAAAGTTTCATCGAATCCCATTTCCAATAGGACTTGCTTTAAGTACATCCAGTCCACTCGATCAAATGCTTTCTCGGCGTCCAGACTGAGCAGTATTGAAGTGTGTGTGAACATTGTTGACCTGCCGAGATTACATTTAGGGTGCGTCTGATGTTATTTATTCCTAATCTCTTCTGTATAAATCCCGTCTGATCTGGGTTAATAAGTTTGTTAATAATTTTCCATAATCTTCTAGCCAGAACGGCACTTAGAATCTTAACATCATTACACGGTAAACTTATTGGCCTATAGGAGGCATATTGTGTGGGGTCTTTACCTTCTTTGTATATGACCAAAATGATTGCTTCAGCCCATGTTTTTGGTGGATCTTTGGCTCTTAAAGCATAAGTAAAGACTCTACGTAAGAGAGGAGCAATTTTTGTCTGGAAATATTTGTAAAATTCTCCGGGAAATCCGTCCGATCCTGGTGACTTATTATTCTTAAGCTTCCCTATAACAAATTTTATTTCTTCTTCTGTAATTGTTCCTACTAAAGTTTTAGCCTTGTTTTCATTGAGTTTGGTAAGATTCATTTGCTGGAGGAACTGCTTAATTTTCTCTGTTTTGTTGGGAATAGAGACAGAGTCATATAATTGTTTATAGTATTCTGAGAATGCATTTGCTATTTCCTTAGGATGGGATACCAACTTATTAACTAATGGGCAAGTGACTTTTTGAACTGTTCGATTTGCCTGCATTTTTCTTAGCTGAAATGCCAAAACTCTACTTGCTTTGTTGCCTTGTTCGTAGTATTTTTGGTTGGCAAAACGTAAAGCACCCTGTGCCTTCTCAGTTAGTAGGTCATTCAGATCTTGTCTACATTTCTTCAATTCCTGTAAAACCGTGTCATTATTTGTTTTTTTATGAGCCGCTTCTAATCTCCTGATTTGTTCTTGTAATTTTTCTTGATTTGCCACTTTCTTTTTTAATTTTTGATGAAATTGAAATAAGTATGCTTTTGCTGTGTCCCATAAAATGGAGGGGGAAATCAAATCACTGTCATTAGTATCTAAAAAAAATCGTCTTTAATAAATTGTATCGTCTCTGGGTTGTTTAAAAGTGATACATTTAATCTCCATAATTTTAAAGGTTTAACTAGATCCACATTTAGAGACATTAACACTGGTCCATGATCTGAAATTGTTTGGGGTTCAATATGACAATCCGTTACTCTGTGGACCTCTTGTTTAGACACACAAAAAAAAATCAATTCTAGAATGGCTTTTATGGACTCTTGAGAAATGTGTATAATCTCTGACTTTTGGGTTTTTTTTTTTTTTACACGCCATACAGCCCCAACTCCTCGAGCATATTTTTCAGTGCTATTGATTTTAATACTTGATGTTTTTGTTCTAATGGGAATTTGTCCATATAACGATTTAGGACACAGTTAAAGTCACCACCCAGTATAATTGTTCCCTTTGAGTTTCCTGCTAAAATTTGGGCTAATTCTTTAAAAAACCCTGGATTATCCTCATTTGGAGCATATATATATTCATAATTGTTAAGACCATCCCTCCAATTGAGCCAATCACAATAATCCAACGACCTCCTTTGTCTTTAAGAACTTTTTCTGCTATAAAACATAGATATTTATGACACAGTATAGCTACTCCCCCTTTTTTTGAGCCTTCGTATGATGCACTAAATACCTGTCCTACCCACTCTCTTTTTAATTTAGCATGTTCCTCCTCATTTAGATGTGTTTCTTGCAGAAACCCAATATTACAATTCAACCTTTTTAATTGAGTTAATTTTTTTTTCCTTTTGATAGGGTGATTTATGCCATTAATATTATAACTACCAATTTTTAGCACTGACATAGTTACGTATTAAGCAAATTGGTTATTTTACATCCCTCCAGAAATGTTTCAATATCATTACAAACAAGATTAACGTTCAGAAACCGCCTGCCAAGTACCAATGGAACAAAAAATAAAAGGACATACAAAACAATCTGATTCACCAAAGAACTTCCAACTAGAACATGTGCAGCCCTTACGAAAGGAGGGGGGCGCACACTCCCGATGTCTAATGGGAAGGGAAAGTAGTTTCCCTGGGTGAAATACACAACGTGTGTAAGGCAGCAGTCCACACAGTCTCCAACTCTTTGCTGCTTTAAATGCCTGGTTAGAAATAAAGCACTCCCCTACATGCCCCCAGACCGATACTTAAAAAAACAAAAAAAAACAACAAAAAAAAAAAACATAATGAACTTATAAAGCCTGCATAACATTTTACCTTATATCTCTAAGCACTCCACCAATAATTGAAATGATGATTAAACAGGGGATGCCACTGGGAACACCCCTTGTCCCCCCTCTACCTCGCGTTGATCCACAGCGTTTATAATGGCCCTGATCTCCACGTCATTCAGCACCTGGTCACGTTTCTCGCGTCTCCCCTTGGTCTGCCATCTAGCATGCAGCAATTCTCTCTCCAGGATGTCCCGTTCATGCACCTCTACCAGAACCCCCAGCTTCTTCAGGGTGGGTTGGGCCTCCAACAAAGTGGAGAAGGTTTCAATCCCATTGTCCAGAAACAGTTTAAGTTGAGCTGGGTATGGCGATTGTGCTTTGATGTTCCGTTCCTTCAGTCTTTTGATCACTTTGCGTACTTGCTTTCGTTTTCTTTGCACCTCGGGGGAATAGTCCTGATCAAAATAGACCTTGCTCCCCTGGAATTCCGCATCCCGCTGCTTCCATGCCTCCTGTAGCACCACTTGCTTAACGCTGAAGTCCAAAAAGCGGACTATTGTTGATCTCGGTGGAGCTGCTAGCTTCGGCTTTGGTGTTGTTGCTCTGTGGGCTCTTTCGATGCGAATGTCTAAACCATCTGGTAACTTTAGCGCAGTTTTGAGAAAATCAGTGATGAACGGAATCATTTCTCTTCCTTCGGATTCCTCTTTTATCCCGTACAATCTGATATTGTTCCTGCACATTCTGTTCTCCAGGTCGTCTTGTTTAGCAGTTAACATGGCATCTTTTTTGAGTAGATAAGCTAATGCTCTTTCTTGTCGTGTGCCCCGATCTTCAGCGTTACTCACTCTTTCTTCTGCTGAGTTCAATCTCTCCTCCAATCCGTCAGTTCTTTTCTTAATTTCTCCTATTGAAGCTCCCAAAATCTTCTAACCAGGTCACAACATATAATAAGATCACATCTTCTAACTAGATTACATCATATAACCAACACACATCTTCTAACCAGCTCACAACATTTTCTAAACAGATCTCAACCTCATCTAACCAGATCACAACATCTAACCATGTGACAACATCTTCTAACCAGCTCAGAACATCTTCTAACCAGCACACAATTTCTGTCCAGCTCCCAAAATCTTCTAACCAGGTCACAACATATAATAAGATCACAGCACCTTCAAACCAGCACACAGCACCTTCAAACCAGCACACAGCACCTTCAAACCAGCACACACATCTTCTAACCAGCTCAGAACATCATCTAAGCAGCACACAATTTCTGTCCAGCTCCCAAAATCTTCTAACTAGATCACATCATCTAACCGGATTACAACATCAGGTAACACTTCATAATAACCTCTGTTTATAAAACATTTATATGTCTTTAATTCCTAATGAACTAATCATGAATTAGTGATGTACTTACATCTGTAAATCATGAATTAGTATATTAGAAACGCTTTATAAGACACAAGCTGTTATTTTAGAATTAACAAATGATGAATAGATCAGGAATTCAGCTGTTATACATCAGTTATGTACATACAATAATTATAATTATGTTAGTAGCGTATTTACAAAAGACTATAAAGTTTAGGCTCTCATTAGTCAAAAAATCCTAACAAAATAAAACATCTATAAAGTTCGACCTTATGATTTACTAATCATGAACTAATCAAGTATTGAAGCCAACAAAGCCACCACACAGACCAGCTCCTTCCTACCTGATGAACAAGAGCGTTTTGAGCTTCAAGTACAGCTCAGCTTGAGCCAAGGCACATGAAAGACAAGCACCAAGACTCTTCTACTGGAGCTCATGTGGTAGAACATACTTCCACTGAACAGAAGAGTCACTCACCGTCTTCAGATGCCCACTGATGATCCATCTTTCTGTGAAGCATTTAAATGAACAGTAATTTAATGCTTATTGAAAGTCTTACCTCAGTATTATCTTCGTAAGTAGGCATCAGCACTGACTCTTTGTTTCTGGCAGTATCTTAGCTCAGGGGTATCTTCAGACTATTTACAGTAGCTAGGAATATATATTTTCTGAATGGACAACAAAACACTTTCGTAATCACTCTGGATAAGTGCTTCTGCGAAATGCAGTAAACGTAAAGTATACATGCTGCTACTTCATAATGAATTAATGATGAACAAATCAGTAGTTCAGATGTTATTCACTTTTACTGCATATACTGTACATGCACTTACAAAAAAAATAAAATCTTCATTAATTCTGGCTGTTAATGCAATGTGCCTTTTCTGAACTCCCAATGATTTGCTAAACTAATGATTTGCTAAACATTAACAAACATCAGTGATATTCTTACTCATGTTTTATAAATGACCTGTAAATTACATATACATTATTTGCAACATTTGTGCAGCCCCTAATCTAAAGTGGAAACTATTCTCTATATATGAATATCTAAAAATGCTTATAAGTCATCTATAAACTAAGTTCTTTTGTTAAGTCATTTATAAATGAGTTGGTCAAAATTTATGCAACACTTTGCAGCTCCTAATGTACAGTGAAAACTGTTCTATTTGTAAATATCTATAAATGCTTGTAAGTCATTTACTGAATTAAAGTAGTTTGTTAAGGCATTTAATAAATGAATTAGTCAGATTTATAAAACATCTTAAACAAGATCTAGTCTAAACAATATACAGACTTTGCGTTGACTGAGACATCCCAAAAAGAGATGACAGTAATTATAACTTTATTCAATGAACAAGTAAAAAAAGCAACCGAATAATCACTCTGTTGTTGCCGTACTTTGTAACACAGTAGAAAACATTTGAACTTTTTACTCACGGCATAATACAAAACAATAAAGTGTCTTTTTTTAAAAAAATAAATAAATAATTAAAAAAATTAGCAATTAAAGTACTCATTTACCTTTTTCTATACTGCACAATTTCTGATCTAAGACCGTAGGCAGTTGTAACAAATAAAAAGTTCTTATTTTCTTTTCATTAAAGGTAGAAGTTTGTTTTTCTTTTTGAACATTTCCACAGTGGTCAACAACTGTGCATCATTGTTTAAGACATCTGCACACCTCATTGCAAACACCTGCAATTTCTCCTGTCGGGAGTAACCCTCCAACAGCTTACTGTACTCTTGAGGTGCCACAATAGCTAACTCTGCAATGGGAGCACTGGCCACTACAGTGTTTCTATCCACACCCACAGNCTCTCTTCAAGTGGATGGAATTTGTGTACAGGTGACAGCAACTTACACATAAAGGTTTACTATGTTTCAGCTACTGCTTACTACATGTGTGGGCAGGGTGGCCAATTGAACCTGAACTTGAGTTTATTTGGCAATAATAATACTAAATATATTCTTGTTCAGAGCTTACAACGACAATGTGTTTATGCACTGTAAAAAATACATTTATGAAAATGTACAGGAAAAATGAACTTCTTTTGGTAATGTGGAGTCTTGAGTGTTAAATTAAATACAGTTATAAAGTTTAGTACTATTGTGTGCCTACAGATTTATTCAAGGTCTGCGTTTGCGCCAAATTGACATGATAGCTGATGAAATAGCAGGGAGTTCAGCAACCCTGTCAAAAATGGCCAAAAAGGTGAGAGAGGCTTGCGTGGTGTCAATGGAAAGACTCAGAAGAAGGAAAGGACAGCACATTGGAGGACGCAGGCAATTTATTGTTATAGACGAAAGTCACTTCAGGCATAAAAGAAAGGCAAGTGAAGTTTTGTCTTGGTATAGCATTTTGT
>JAVGWN010000247.1:0-14973 GCA_034552555.1 Semaprochilodus insignis | reverse complement strand
ATATATATACTTTTTTATTCTATATAAAAAAGCAGCAAGTGTGTCATTTTGCAATAAAACATACACTGCTGTTATACTTCAAGTTACTTAAAACGTTGGGTTCCATTATTAGGTAAGTTATTACATTTTTGGAGTAATAGAGCCGAATAGAGTGTCTTTATTGTCTTTGTACATATCCAGTGTAATTGGATAGTAATTTCCATGCTGCATACTATTGACAAATTATTAAATAAATCTATATTTTTAAAAATCTATACTACAACATGTAATCTATAGTAATTATATTAGTGGGAAATGATTACAGTAACAGTACTTAAACTAGCTAACTATTCAATTATTATTTGAATTTTACTTTGTTTATCCCATTAAAGAAAAGAAAAATGAGGAGGTTCATGCAAGCACAAGGATGTGACAAAATAATTTTACTGAAATTATTTTACTATTTTATGTTAAGAACCATTATTACTAAAGGCAACATTTTAATGGTTCCTCTTGCACCAAAGAGAGTAGAGTCATTATTTCACCCCTGTACAGCCTGCAATATAATTTTGTATTGATATTATTTATTATTTTAATTTCTTGTCATTATTCTTTTTCTTCTTAATATTATAGGTAATTTTTCTAGAAAACATGCAAATCCCTTTTTCCCTCCCTCAGAGCTGGCAGCCTCTGGCCTTTGGGTGCTGAATTGCAGTCCAAATCCACTTCAAGAAGTACTTGAAGAAGTAGAAGAAGAAGTACTTGGTGAATAACGAGCAGGTTGTGTTACTCCTTAATTTGCAATCAAGTTCACGGTGTGCTTCAGGTATGTACAGCTTTAAGAAACACTCCTTAATTAACGAAGTTTTTGGGAAACTCAGCCCTGATTAGTTGTGAGGTGTTTCATGAGGTGTTTTTTCATCCATCTTCTGTTTCTCCTGTTCCAACTTTTTTGTAACATGCTGCTGGCATCACATACAATACAGGCAAATATTCTTTAAAACATGTGGCATGTGGTCTTTGTACCTGTAGTGGTAGTGGTGGTTGTGGAATCTGTTGTTCCTGGGATTTCTGGGTCATTAACTGGAGTAATACTATTAACATCTGTAATGAGACAAATTAATATTAATAAAACAATAAAAACAGAGAAATAATAATAATGAAATGTTGTTCATTCCAGTAATCAGATCTACCTGCACAGTAGGCTGATGAACAGAAGGTTGGACTGACAAACTCATATACATAATAATTTCCTGGACAAGCTTTCACTCGAATGGGGTAGGATTTGGAAAAACAGCAGTCCCCATTCCAGCTTCCACAGACCCGCCGAATAACCACTCCATCTTCCAGTCGTGGGTGAGAACCGTTCAGCCAGAGAGGGACATCAGTGCCGCACATGCCTTCACTAACACATGATTCTGGCATCCGGATATTATTTCCCTCATACAGAAGACGGTACCAGCCATTCCAGTTCATGCTGGTGTCACACCAACTCCCCCACCAATAATAATTCCCATTTCTGGTCTGGTTTGTAGCTCTTTGAGGATCCTCCAGCACTTCGTAGGTGTAGCAGGGATCATAACTTAGTTTGGGGGATGTAACTGTTATGGAAACAGTAATATACAGTTTCTGAAGCTACACACACATACTTATACATATTTATTCCCAGTAATTTACTTCTAGTAATGCTGAAATATCATGTATATTTTACAATCCAAACAGATGTTTTTATCAGTAATAAATTATGTTTAAAATCTTTTTGGTGTAATATAGAAATAGAAGGAGAGACAACAAGCAAGCTAACTTTCCTACCTGTGCAGTATGTAGGCATTGGGAGTGAAACATCTGGCTTGACGAGTTTATAGACATAGTAATGTCCTGGACAGGCTTTCACCTGGATTGGGTTGGACTTTCTCTGGTTATTGCACTGATACCCATAGTAGTCATCGATTCTGTATGCATAGACTTCTCGGGTGACGATGCCATCCTCTATCTGTGGATGAGACCCATCAAGCCAGAGTGAAGTGAAGCCACCACACTGCATGTAGCTCACACACCACTCGAGAATCTGAGCATCTTCTCCCTGAAAGAGCAGCCGATACCAGCCGTTCCACTCTACGATAGTGTCATCATGACCTCTGTTGTTTGGGTTCCAGTACCAGTAGCTGTAGCTTGCGTTTCTCCAGTCATTGTCTAGAACAGTGTAGGTATGACAGGGGTCAAAGCTGGATGCCGTTGGAGTGGTTGCTGTGGAAAAAGAAGGACATACACTGCTTAGTTACTTAAACATCATTTTCACAGTTTCGGCTTTAAAGTTCTTTTTTTTTTAATGTATAGAAGTAACCTGGTACTATGTTTATTTTTGTAGATTTTTTAAAGTTAATTACCTTGAAATAATTTTCACAAGAAAATGTTCTCTCAACATGTATCTGAAGATATTTTACTTAAGAAAATGTCAGGCTGTTGTGTCTCTGGGTTGCTAGATCTTCAGATGACTGTACTATTCCACTGGCGTGTTTTGTATGTATGGTTTATCCTGCAATAATTTCTCATAGTTCCAGGATAATATCCCATGTAATGTAGTATCATTATTATTTATGTATTCCTTCAACTAAACTGAGTAATCATCATTGGGCATAGCTATGGTGGGGTAGGCTGGGCTGGGGTGAAGTGGGCTGGGATGGGTTGGGCTGAGGTGGGCTGGGCTGGGCTGGGTTGGGCTGAGGTGGGCTGCGTTGGGCTAAGGTGGGCTGGGCTGGGCTGGGCCGGGCTGGGCTGCGTGGGGGGCTGGCCTGGGCTGGACTGGGCTGGCCACCCAGAAATAACCCCTCGTTGCATCTCTGAGCGTTTTTGTCTGCATTCTTCTGTCTGTTCGGTTTTTGACCTCGTTTGTTTTTTCAACTACTCTCTCGCCTTTTCCCTTTGCTTCGTCTGCTCTCGCTACTTCCTTATTCGGCGTACGACCCCTTTTCTGTTTCCCTTGACTACGGCTCTGTCTCTCCCTGCCTGTTTATATTGCCTGTCTGACTGACTCTCTGGTTTCTGACCCTCGCCTGACTCTCTCTCTCTCTTATCCGGTATTATCCCCTGGTATTGCTGATCCGTTCTTTGTTGTTGTGTAAAGCCTCCACTCGTTTCATTAAACAACTTCTGTGTCTTGGCTCTGCTCGCATTGCGACAAAAATCTTCACCTCTACTGTGATGGCTGAGCCAAGAGACTTGAATCAGGTCATTAGCAATCAAGGCCGTTTGCTAGGTGAGCACCATCAACTATTTGGCTCTCTTTCTGAATGTATGAGCAACTTAACACAGCAGCAAACCGGTCAACAAGCCCAAGTAGCACAGATATCCGAGAATCTACATGATATCACTGCTAAACTAGCTCAGCTTAATGTCTCGCCTGCCACTGGGGCTGAACCAGTCATTCCTGCCCCTGCCGTGGCTGGTTCATTCCCTGTGAGCAAACCAGACAAATTTGATTGAGCTCCAAATTAATGCCATGGTTTTTTACTGCAACCTTCTCTGTTCTTTGCTAATTCTCCTCCTATCTCTGATACTTCTAAAATTTCTTTTGTTATCTCTCACCTCACTGGCAAAGCCTTGGACTGGGCCACAGCTGTGTGGACCACCTGCCGTACCCAGACATATGATCGCTTCATCCAAGACTTCACAGCGGCGTTTGTTCATCCCAATGAGGGCCGGTCTTCTAGGGAGCTGCTTGTGCAGATGCGTCAGGGTAACCGGTCAGTGGCAGCCTACTCTCTGGACTTTCGCACGGTGGCTGCAGGCAGCGGATGGAATGAACCAGCGCTGATGGTTCTCTACCGCAACGGTCTCAACCCAGACAACCTGAAGGAGCTGACCTGCCGAGATAATGGATTATCGCTAGATGACCTCATCTCTCTTTCCATCCGGCTGGATCATCTTAAACGCAATGCCGCCCAGACCTCGCGCCGCTCATTCCCCGCCCGCTATCATCAGCCTTCAGGCTCGCTTCCACCAGCTCCCGTTCAGCGTCCGGTCACCAGATCCTCCAGCGACTTCGACACGGAGGAACCCATGCAGGTTGACTCCTCTTGCCAGTCCCCGGAGGAGAGACATCGTCGTCTGCATGGGGATTTATGTCTGTATTGCGGCACTTCTACTCATCTCCTTAGAGACTGCTGCGTGCGTCCCCGGAGGTTCCCATCTGGCACCCAGAACAAAGGCAGGGACACTGCTCCACGCTCCGATGTGGTGAGTAACCCCACTACGGGAATGGTTACTAAGTCCCTGCTTATCCAAGTTACCCTTGGCTATTAAGAACTATTTTTTGTGTTTCCAGCGCTGATTGATTCTGGGGCTGAGGGGAACTTTATCAGTGTCGGGGTGGCCAAGCAGCTTCTCCTCCCTGCTGAACCACTCCACAACTCTTTAAGACTGTCTGCTGTGGATGGACTACCTGGTCTTCTCACTGTTTTCAAAATTGTCTGTTATTTCCATGTCTTTCTGTCTCATCTACCTCCATAGACAGCCCAGATAGCTCTACTCCAGTATGTATTCCTCCTGAGTATCTTGATTTAGCCGAAGTGTTCCAAAACTCCAACGCTACCAAACTACCACCTCATAGATTTTATGACTGTGCTATTGAATTGATCGACAACCAGATTCCTCCGAAATCATGTATTTATCCCCTCACTCAGGCTGAAGAAAGTGCTATGGAGGAGTACATACAGGAGGCTCTAGCCCAGGAGTATATACGACATTCCACGTCTCTTAGACCTTGTATAGATTATCGGGGATTAAATGCTATTACCAAGCCCTATCCTTACCCACTTCCCCTCGTGCCAGTCGCTCTCGAACAGCTCCGAGGAGCAACTATTTTCACCAAATTAGACCTCCGCAGCGCTTACAACCTAGTCAGGGTCAAGGAGGGTGATGAGTGGAAGACGGCCTTTCTCACCACTAGGGGGCACTATGAGTATTTGGTCATGCCCTTCAGGTTAAGGAACGCCCCCTCCGTCTTCCAGTCATTCATCAATAATGTCCTCCGGGACATGCTAGGCCAATTTGTTGTCGCTTATATCAACGACATTCTGATTTACTGACCAGATTTGACTACTCATGTTGTGCATGTTCGGAAGGTCCTCTCTCGGCTGCTAGAGAATCAGTTGTTTGTCAAAGGTGAGAAATGTGAGTTCCACCAGGGGTCCACCTCCTTTCTGGGTTACATTATCAGTCCAGCAGGTGTCGTCATGGATGACCACAAGGTGGAGGCAGTGACTAACTGGCCTGTTCCTAAATTGGTGCGTGACCTTCAAAGGTTTCTGGGTTTTCTAACTTCTACCGCCGTTTCATTTGTAATTACAGTTCGGTGGCAGCTCCGCTCACCTCTCTGCTTAAAGGTAATACCAAGAGGCTCACTTGGAACCCACAAGCAGAGAGGGCATTTACTGAGCTTAAGCAAAGGTTCACCACTGCTCCTGTATTAAAACACCCAGATCCTACTAAGCCGTTCGTGGTAGAAGTAGATGCATCTAACGTGGGGGTGGGTGCTGTCCTCTCCCAACGCAGTGGTGATCCCCCTAAATTACGTTGCGTATTTCTGACACAAACTAACTCCAGCCGAGAGCAACTATGGTATAGGGGACAAGGAACTTCTAGCAGTAAAATTGGCTTTTGAGGAGTGGCATCACTGGTTGGAAGGTGCTAAGCATCCATTCCTTGTCCTGACTGACCACAAAAATCTAGAATAGGCGCGCTGCTCATTGTTTTTTATGAGATTTGACAAATTACTTACCGTCCAGGTACATGTAATACCAAGGCTGATGCATTGTCCCATATGTTTGATCTGGGGCCCAACAAGGAGGAGAACCCCAAATCCATTCTTGAACCTACTGTGTTCCTAGCACCCATCCGGTGGGACATTGATGCAGAAATTGAGCAGGCCAACTCGGGGAATCATCTCCCGGAGGCATGTCCCCCTGACAGGTTGTACGTTCCTTTGCAGTTTCGTGACAGACTCATAACTTGGTCACCCGGGTGAAAACAGAATGTTTTATCTTCTCTCTCAGTGGTATTGGTGGGAGAGTATGCGTCTCGACGTTCGTCATTTTGTCTCTTCGTGTACTGTCTGTTCTATGTGTGAGACTCCATGTACCCTACCAGCAGGCAAATTACTACCATTACCCGTTCCATCTCGTCCTTGGTCTCATATTGCCGTCGATTTCGATCTACCTAGATCCCATGGCAACACCGTTATTCTCACCATTGTTGCCAGGTTTTCACGTGGGGTCCGCTTTATTCCATTTCCACAACTTCCCACTGCATTCCAGACTGCTGAGTGTTTGTTTAATTATGTATTTCGGTTCTTTGGTATACTCGAGGACGTTGTATCTGACAGGGGCACTCAGTTCACCTGTCGAGTATGGAACGCTTTTATGGAGAAACTGGGTATCTCTGTCAGCCTCACTTCGGGATGCCACCCCCAGAGCAATGGTCAGTGTGAGAGAACTAATCAGGAGCTTGGTAAATTCTTGCGCATTTACTGTCATAATAATCAAACTGGCTGGTCTGTGTATCTACCCTGGGCAGAAGTAGCTCAGAACTCACTCATCAGTTCCACTACATCCATCACACCCTTCCAATGTATGTTAGGCTATCAGCTTCCACTCATGCCCCGGTCTCCCCAGCCATCGGACGTGCCTGCTGTGGAACATTGGATGTGATGCAGTGAGGCTGTCTGGGATCAAACCCACCAGCGTATCGAGACTGTCCTCCAAAAACACAAACGGCAAGTGGACAAACATCATGGCAGCACTCCTGTATACTCCCCGGGGGATCTGGTTTGGTTATCCACCAGGGATTTCAGGCTACCAGAGGGGTGCAAAAAGTTACATCCCAAATACATAGGTCCTTTCCAAGTAGTGAGTAGAATCAGTGATGTCACATACAAGCTTGATTTGCCTTCTCCTTACCATGCGTTCATCTTTTCATGGCTCTCTGTTGAAACCTGTAGTCCCAGGCCCCTTGGATGAGGCCTTGCCCGAAGCGACACCTCCATCACCCGTTACCATCGAGGGGGCTCCTGTGTACGCTGTCCGCAGGCTCCTGGACTCCAGAAGGAGAAGAGGGACCCTCCAGTACCTGGTCGACTGGGAGGGTTTTGGGCCTGAGGAGCGCCCAACGTGTTGGATCCGGCTCTGGTGAACGCGTTCCGCCGCCGGAACCCGTCTTGCCCAGCTCCCAGGCCCAGAGGTCGTCCAAGGCAGCTGTCTTTGAGACTGTCCATCGGTCACCAGGGGGTCCGGCGCTCAGGGAGGGTCCCTGTCCTTGGCCGTGGCAGGTCTGGGGTCTCTCTCTCTCGGTCTTCCAGTGTTGGGGGTGTTGGTCATCATGGTCGTCCTCGCCTTCGCTCAGACTCTTTGAGGGGGTGCTGTCATGTTTCACGAAGATTTGCCAACCCCTCGTTGCATCTCTGAGCATTTTTGTCTGCATTCTCTGTCTGTTTGGTTTTCCCTTTGCTTCGTCTGCTCTCACTACTTCCTTGTTCGGCTTACGACCCCTTTTCCGTTTCCCTTGACTACAGCCCTGTCTCTCCCTGCCTGTTTATATTGCCTGTCTGACTGACTCTCTGGTTTCTGACGCCTGACTCTCTCTCTCTCTTATGACCCGGTATTATCCCCTGGTATTGCCGATCCATTCTTTGTTGTTGTGTAAAGCCTCTGCTTGTTTCATTAAACCACTTCTGTGTCTTGGCTCTGCTCGCATTGCGACTGATTCTTTGTCTCTGACAGTGATGCTGTGCAGTGTTTTAATCAGAGCTGCTCTGTTCTCTAAGATCAAGCTGAACAAACAGACATGCATCAAGATGGCAGGAGAACTCCCACAGCAAAGCACAAAATACTTACAGGACAACACACTGACTATAAACCTGTGGAGGTTAGAGAACATTTGGAGGAACAGCTAAAAGACTATGAATGACACTGAGTAACGTTACACTGACTTTATAACAGCAGTTCATTCACTCCTTTAAAACGAGAGAAGCAACAAGCAGAAACAAATCTGAATTCCTCCACTGACCCAGAAATACCACTCAGCTTCAGCTTCTATAAGAGGTACAGATCCCTGTGTTGATGGTTTCTGTAGAACAGGACAGACCTGGATTACTTGTTGGAGCACTTAAAAAAAAAAGGTGTTTAGAGTTTTGTTTCAGGTTTTTTTGTCTGAAATAATCATACACGGTGTTAAGAGGCCTTTAATATCATTTACTGAGCATTTATTGTTGTGTGTGATTTTGTCAGTGGTCATTAAAATGTACCGCATTCCTAGCAGTGGTTTACTTAAACATGCTCCTACTGTTCCTTATGTTAAAGTGACATCTGCAGAACATCTGGACATAAATCAGTTTGTTTCAGAGTGTGAAAGGCTGACCAAAGACTGACCGCAGGTTTCTTTTCTTTTTAGACTGAACTACATACGACGCAGTACGGCGACACCGCAGTACCATCAAACACCACAGACAGACTACATACAAGATGAACATAGCTAGCTCGCTTACACCTACAGCTTAGCCGCATGACGGACTCGGCACAAGCGCAAACACAAGTACACATGCATGTGGGCAGGTCACGAGGCAGGTAAATAGAAGGGAATCAGTGACAGTGATACTACCTCCAGGTGTGTCTGTGTGCTTTAGATGAGTAATTCTATACCATCTTTGTCTAATTTGATCATAAGATGCTGTTCCAGAACTGTACCCAGATTTTTTTTGGCAAATTGTAAATCGGTCAACCTAATTTTGGTTTATATCTTGTATTAAATCCTCGGTATTTACTCTTCTTGTATTTACTCTACTTGTTTTTACTCTCCTTGTTGGTTGGCTCTGACAGGAAGGTGGAAGGTGTTGTTGATCTGGCTGCTGTGAAAAGTTTGTCGTCACTAGGTATAGAATTTACAGTTGTTTCTGAGCTGAGCAGTGTGTTCCTTCTTTAGAAAAGTATATCATATAGTTTTTGCTCACAGTTTTGCTCACAAATATTTTTGCTCATTCTCTAAAGGGTTTGTTTTTATTTTTAGGCTTTCTGCACTGGCAGTGAAGCTTGTGGGAGTCAATGTTGAGAGTTAACAGCAATTGATTCCAAATACAAATGCCACACGTGAAATCAACTACAGCTAAAAATCTGCAGACTATATTTTTGACTATATTCATTATTTACTTTCAGCTCCAGTGTACTCTACTGACAACTAAAATAACAATAACATATTTTCATGGTCCTAACTGTATGTTCAGACATGTATCTTATTTTATGCATTGCTATATAGAATTAAGTTTCCCTACTAACGAGTTTAAAACTTCAAATTTCAGGAAATTTCAGGAAAACATTTTGTAGACATAAGAGGACTGCAACTTACTCCTGGTGATGCTGAGTCCTGGATCAGTAGCAGTGCTTGTTGGGGCAGCAGTCGGAGTTACAGTGTTAACATCTGAAAAAGAGGACATTTTACAGAAAGGGTAAAAAGAAAAAAACAGAAAGTATAAAAATGGACATACAAATTGAAACAGTCAGTTACCTGTACAGTAGGCTGCTTCGTAGAAGAATGGACTGACAAGCTCATAGACATAGTAACTTCCTGGACATGCTTTAACCCGAATGGGGTTGAGACGGATGTTACAGCAGTCACTTCCGTCATTCCCACAGACCTGGCGAGTGACCATTCCATCCTCTATTTGAGGATGAGAACCATTCAGCCACACAGTGTAATAAGATCCACATCTGTATGTAGAAACGCAGCTCTCTGACATACGGATGTTCATCCCATAATAGAACAGCCGGTACCAGCCGTTCCAGTTAAAGTCTCTGTCAGAAATCCCTAATCCAGGCTCATTATTGGCTCTCCAGGGCTGATCCAGGGAGACGTAGTTGTTGCAGGGGTCAGCAACTCTGTCAAAAGCAACTGTCATGGAAACATGTTATAAACATTATACATTTCTGTTTCCTTTTGTTCTTAGCAGATAATCTAATTTAGTTTATAAACATATTAGATTAAAAACTAGTATAAAATATAAAATAGTAAAAAAATATGAATATGTCACAACCATTTAATCAAAACAGAACAGATTTCCTTAAGGCTGGACTATATTAATTGGTGAGTGATTCTTCCTATCATCATCCACTCACATTTGAATTGGATGGTTCCCTATAGATGATCTACAGATACTTAAATTAGAGGATGGGTGTAGCTTTTATCCTGAGGTTAGGGTTAGGGTCATGAGTAGGTTTAGGTTTGGGGCTGATGTTAAGGTTAGGGGTGGGGATAAATTTATTAGAATATTTCACACTTAACTTCAAGTTATGCTGCATTTAATAGATATTTAGTTGAATGTTAGTTAAAGATACACTGATAATCTACAAGTCATGTAAAGTGGACCATCCAAATAAACTGCTACCAAAATACAGTAATATAAAGTATAGTAATAGTTATTAATAGTGGGAAAAATGAAAAAAGATACTACACCTGTACAGTATGAGGGCATTGGAATGGATAATTCTGGTTTAACAAGTTTGTAAACATAGTAATGTCCTGGACAGGCTTTCACTTGGATTGGTCTGGATCTGTATCTGGAACTGCACTGGTTATTGTAGTAGTTGTAGTAGTAGTAGTAGTAGTATTCATTGTGAGTTCCACAGATGTCTCGGGTGACGACGCCGTCTTCTAGTTGTGGATGAGATCCATTGAGCCAGAGTGGTGTGTATCCACCACATGTTGTGAAGCTCACACACCATTCAGAGATCTGAGCACTCTTCCCCTGCAGATACAGCCGATACCAGCCGCTCCATTCAACAACAGTGTCATCATGACCTCTTTTACTGGTGCTGCGTGCATTTCTCCAGTCTTCATCAAGAACACTGTACTTATTACAGGGGTCAAAGCTGTAGCTGGTCGGTGTAGCTGCTATGGACACAGGACCATAACAAGTATAAAATGTACATCATTTTCATGAAATGGTAAAATGTTTCACTTCTGCAACATCTGACATGTATTCTATGTGCTCTATATTGTGAATAAAATATGCATCTATGAGATTTGCAAATCGTTGCATTCAAATTTTATTTACATTTATGTACCTTTTACACAATTGGAATTGTAAATATTGGCCCATACTGTGTATATACTGACAATCTCAAACTTATATACTGAACACTAGGCTGAGATTTGTACATTTATGTCACTTGTACCTGTATTCTATTCTGCTTAATAATGTCTTTGCTGAAGTAGTCCAGTATATGCCATTACCATCTAAGTTATTTTCTTTAAAAGCTGAATTTAAGCTTGCATTTCTCACATTAAGTAAGTCTGTACTTATAAATTAATCCTGCAAAATATGCACCAAGTATTTATTACTTGCAAATATCTTTGCCATTTAGTTCTGCATAAGCACTGCTGTATGTACCTGGCACATTCTATGTTTACATTTATCCATTACATACTAGTTACTCACCATACTGTAAAATAAAGTACTGCTGACATTTTATTACAAATACAGCTGCATATCTATAATTAAAAAAAAAAAAAAACACTAAACAAAAAATGAATTTCTATTGGTGTAATTGTCATGTAAACATTATGAAAACAATAAGAAATAAAAGACAAAATGGAGGTATAAGGTTTTGTTCTGAAAACAACAAAATTAAATAAAAGATCAAATTGAAACAGTGTGGTATAAATATGTATACTTAATCGGCATGTGGCCTGACTGACTATCTTGTTAACACTAAGACTGAATTACATAAATTATTGTGTAAGGAAACACAATTGTCTGGTTTACGTAATTTAAGAGCTTCACAGCAGTATTCTAATGAAATCATCTATAGAAACCTACTCATAGTTGTGTTGAATTCGGAAGTTGAAGTTGGGGTTATTGTGCTGACATCTGTAAAACAGAAATTATAAACCATTTTCATACAGAATTTACAATATTCAGATCATCAAATCATAGTAAAACATTTAGAGTAAATGCCGTACCTGTACAGTAGGCCATATCACACCAGACTGGGCTGACAAACTCATAGACGTAGTAGCTTCCTGGACAAGCTTTAACCCGTATTGGGGTGGATCTAAAGTAACAAATGTCACTTCCTCCATCTGCACAGACCTGGCGAGTGACCACTCCATCCTCTATCTCAGGATGAGGACCGTTGAGCCACAGACTGTAATAAGTACCACATCTGCTTATATCTGCATCGCTTTCTGGCATACGGATGTTCATCCCATAATAGAACAGGCGGTACCAGCCGCTCCAGCTGAAGTCAGTGTCACATATGTCCAGTCCAGTCTCATTATTAGCTCTCCAGGGTTGATCCAGAGAGAGATAGTTGTGACATGGATCATAAGTGAGACTGTTAAAAACAACTGTCATACAAAACAGAGGTGTTATACAAATTGTAAAATAATGCAAACTTGTGTTTCTTTTAATTAAATAAAAAGCTATATGTTTATATCTACTATGCACAAATGATTTGTTTAGAGAAAGTCTCTAACAGTATGAATTCTACACTGTGAGTTAATTTATCTGCACAGTATGTCGGCATTGGAATTGATACATCTGGCTTGACTAGCTTATAGACATAGTAATCTCCTGGACAGGCTTTCACTTGGACTGAGCCGGATCTGGTGAAACTGCATTGGCTGTCATAGTACTCATAATATTTTTCAGATTTGTAGATTTCTTGGGTGACGATGCCGTCCTCTAGTCGTGGATGAGATCCGCCGAGCCAAAGTGCAGTGTAACCACCACATGTCCTGTATCTCTCACACCAGACAGTTTCAGCAATCTGAGCACTTTTGCCCTTAATGTACAGCCGGTACCAGCCCTTCCATTCAACTACAGTGTCATCATGACCTCCGTAGTTATTATAAGTGATGCCTGCATTTCTCCAGTCCTCATATACAGCACTGTACTTAGTACAGGGGTCAAAGCTGGGGTTGGTTGGAGTGGTTGCTGAGGAAGAGAGATTACTGTGAGTAGGATTATTGCTAAATCTAACAAGAGAAGTCGTTTAGCTGTCGGTGAGGTTCATTGTACCATTCCCTGGTTTAGTACTGGAGCAGGTGATCAGACCTGAGTAAAGACTGGATTACCAGTAGTTTAGAAAGGCTGGTAAAATTAATCTTAGTGACAAATGATTCTCATGGCAGCGCCTGTGTTTGTGATAACTGCTATGTTAAATAATGGTTTCTGGGCTTATTAGCTTCTTTCTGCTCCTGTTAACAGTTTATACATGCTATTTGGATTCAATTATTTTACTCTAAACAATATTACAATATAACAACAAAGGCATAATAATGATAATAATAATAATAATATCAGAGTGTTAGGTAGGTATTGCAGCCATAAATAATTTCACTATATATTTGGTGCAGTGAATAATCAGATTCAGATACTGTTTGCTGGGGCTTCCAATAAGACTTAAATATTGACTTGTGCTTTATATGTTTTGCAATATTCAGAGTGTATCAGTCATCCACACAGGAGTCAACAGTCAGTGTCTATTGTTTTCCATTTTGCATCAGTGCAAAGTTGTAATTAAACTTTTTAAACTTTTTTTTAGACTAATTCACACACGGAGCCAGGGTCTGTCACACAGGGTGTCCTGGCCCTTTAAAAGCCCACTGAGAGAGATGAACTGTAGAAACTTACTGGTGCTTGTGTTGAACTGTGGATTTGGGGTTATGGTGTTGAAATCTGGAAGGAGAAGACATTTAAACAGTTAGACTACATACCACATGCAATCATAATGAATAAAATCCTTATAAATTAAATCATGTTTAGATGTTGTACCTGTGCAGTAAGCCATGTTGCAGTAGTTTGGTCTGATAAGCTTGTACACAGAGTAGTTTCCTGGGCAGGTCTTTACTTTAATTGAGGTGGAGCCAAATAAACAGCAGTCACTGCCTGCGTTTACACAGACCTGGCGAGTGACCACTCCATCCTCTATCTCAGGATGAGGTCCATTAAGCCACAGACTGTAATAAGTACCACATCTGGATGTAGGAACGCAGCTCTCTGCCATACGGATGGTCATCCCATAATAGAAGAACCGGTACCAGCCGTTCCAGCTGAAGTATCTGTCACAGATGTCCAGTCCAGTCTCGTTGTTGGCTCTCCAGGGCTGATCCAGAGAGGTGTATTTATTGCAGGGATCGATGGTGTTGGTGTTTGATAAAGCTATCATGGAAATAACAATAATTAAAAGCTATAATAAGTGTCTAACAAACACTATACATGGATCATTCTATCAGCTCTAACGATTAACTAACTTTTGGGACTATTGAAGCAAATGATTCAGAATTCCACTAACAAACCAGTCATAACCCTTTGAAGATGTTAGGTGACAGTTTTAGTTTATTTTGAGCACAAAACGTAGGAACAGCCATATACGTCTATATATATACACACATATATATATATATATATATATATATATATATACACTGCTGAGCTCTTTCTACTATTAAAGGACACACATCAATTCCTAGACAACAATTACGAGCTCTGTATAAATACATTATAAATATTGTATATTAAGTATGTTGTCCGTGTGTGTATAAAATTTTATTATTAAATACTCAGATCAGTGCACTAATTCAGACCAAACTATTGTCATTTTTTGTTTTGGTCCTCCTTGTAACGTTGGTGAAATATCAGCGGCACATCTTTGGTTCTAAGCTTTCAGGTCATACCTACATACAATAATATATATATATATTTCCTTTAGAACACTTAATTGCAGAACATCTGTGTTTCAGTAGTGACAATTCTTAATGTTAAACACTAACGTTCAGACGCATTTACCTCAAACCAGTGGGATGTAACTGCTCACCATGTGATCATGAATGAGAGGGATGCAGTCTGACATCCAGCTCTAAAATGCAGCGGTGTGACTAAAATAAAGCTCTGCCTTCTTCAGTTGTGGTAGTGACATGAAAACATGGGACAACATCTTTTTAGGT
>JAVGWN010000246.1:0-14976 GCA_034552555.1 Semaprochilodus insignis | reverse complement strand
GCCCACGACTGCCCTCATGCCGTGAACAGGTATTGTTAATGTAAACTGTCATTCAGCGTGATTTCGTGTGCAGTGATGCAAACTTCTCACCTTTGCCCTTTTGAGATTGATGCAGATTTGAGGAGATTTTATTTATTTATTTATTTATTTATTTTTTATGGTGGGGTTTGGTTCAGAAAGACTTGTTCACTTTCTCTGTACTGCATTAGGCTGGTGGGGGGGGGCGGAGCTGCTCAAATATAAATTTATATTCATTACTTAGTTCAGGTTCATTATATAGTTGAAACACCATCAATCAGCTACAACATAAACGTTTTTCACTGGTTAGAAAGTCACACTGACGGTATGTTAAATCTGATATTGGTACCGAGTGGTCCGTGCGTCAGCCCTCGGCCAGTGACTCGGTTGTAAATGTGATGTCTTAACAGTGTTCGATGCTCCGTGTTGCCTCGAGTGTTATGTTTTATGGCTGTTTTACCCCGTAATGGCTGTTTGTGTGCTTTGGTGTGTAAAGATGCAAACTCCATTTTGAGATCACTATATGGCACCTCCATGATTAATGCGGATTCAAGGAGACTTACGGATGGGAACGTGTTTTTGGCCATGTAATTTTGCCGCTCGGTTGTAAACGTGGTAGCTTTAACAGAGGTAGATGCTCCGTGTTGCCGGTTGTGTTATGTTTTGTGGTTGTTTTATGATCCCCACCCTAAATGACTGTTAGATTTCATTTTCAGGCAGCTGCGAATATACCTGGCATAACTAAATAGAAAAAAAATGGCAAAAATAGCTTTCGGTATTGAGCCGAATAATTTACACAGAATAATGACGTGTTTTTAATGACACTGTTACTTTTTTCCTGTTCCTGGGTGTAGACAGGATCCAGAGTGTTATTCAGTTTCAACCATTTGAGCCNTCTCACGCACTTGCTTTTTCTCTCACTCTTTTTCTTTTCCCTCTGTCACACCTTTTCTCTCTCATTGAAACACAAACACAGAAACACAAACCTCAGTTTTCCTGTTTGTGAATGCAGCATGTTGGCTGGGATGCGTTTAGGTCATGTTGTGCTTTGTTGGCGTGTCTGCTGCGATGTTCGGTGTTTTTAATCGGCCGTTCAGCAGATTAAACCGCAAAACAGTTCTGGCCCAAATCTGGCCCACATTCCCCATTTTCATCTGGCCCACTTGCCAGATGGGTTGACCCCTCCTGGTACCAAGACGTGGGCCACATTAGGACCACGCCTCAGCCAAAAGTAGGCAACTCTTCTGTACCTGTGCCAGAAGTGGATCGGATCTGTTTTGGGACAGATGGGCCAAATGCATGTTGTAAATATGTGGGTCATCTTTCACTCATAGCAGATGGCCAGCAGTGCCATATCTTTGCCAGATGTGGCCCACATCCGCTCGTTATCCGAGATTTAGCCTATTTAATTTATGCAGTGGTGAAAAAGTGGCAAGATGAATGATTGGTGATTAAAAAAAAAGTTTCATTTTGTTTGGTTTCAGTTTTGGTCAAAAATATATTTCGGTGCATCCCTCGTCCCTACGTTTCTCTGTAATGGAACACCAAACCACTCATAACTGCTCTGCGTACATCCTAACAGTGTTGTTATTCAGACAACTGGGAAAAGCACATTTGGAATTTGGTGGAATTGGAGATCATGGTTGTGAGATCACTGCTGTGGTTGTGGACTGAAAGAAAAGACCTTAATCACTGAACACACGTGGCGATGGTGAAATAACTCCAAGACACACTTTGGGTGGCACTTCCAAAAAGAAGTTAATTCCAATACTCATGTGTACAGGGCATCAGGATAAGGCTAAAGGAACACAGCGGGAAACCAGATAAGATCCATTTAAGAGGCGTACGGGTTATGTACATATTAACAAAATGTAGTTGAAGAAGCTTGAAGCGACATCTTTGGGTTCCTCAGACTTGGGAAGTCTTGCGCCCCCAAAAAACCCACATGGGATGCGGATATACAGTGACATAATTAAGAGCGTCTTTACCGTTTCCATAGCCGACCATGAACAAACTTAAATACAAAAGCAAACCGTGTCTGGCACTGTGTACAATTGGCATTTGATGATGTGGGGAAAACAAAACACATTAGTAGTGTTAGTGTATATCGGTAAAGTCTGCAGAAGGAACAGGAGCTACAGTCCTCTGGAAAGATCCCACCCCCCAAACATATTCACACAGTCCTTTTGGGGGGGGGAGCCAGTCACCATCTGATTGTACCCACCTTATAAAGTGCTTTCTCCATAACAGAATCAACATAAACGTTCATCCTTACAATAAACCTGTGTTAAGTACATCAATGACAACTGAAGGTAATAAAAAATAATAATAATAACAGTAATAATATCAACTGAACGAGGATATAAGGGCAATAAGTTCAGGCACAAGCTGAGAGTTCTCTCTCTCTCTCTCTCTCTCTCTCTCTCTTTTTATTCCTCAGGTGTTCACTTCTTGAAGGGCGTCAGTCTGCCGATGTTGTGCCAGAAGTTGGAGCTCTTGCGTTTGGGTTCAGCCAGCATGAAGACCTGCTGTTGGGGCAGGCTGGTGGGCAGTGTGGGGTGTTTCTGACGCAGCAGGAAGTCGTAGTAGGGCCTGTTCACGGCTGTGGGGAGACAAACACGGGCAAAGCAGACATGTTCCAGGTTAGCCCTCCTTCTTTTTTTTTAGCCAAGGCAAAGAAACCCTGTTTGTGCTACTAGTCTCTGTATGTATATGTAGACCACCTCCTTCTATCTGGTTTTAATGTTATGGCTGACTGGTATATCAACATATACACTCATTATCCATGTTATCAGCTCCACTGACCATATAGGACACTCTGTAGTTGTACAGTTCCAGACTGTAGTCCATCTGTTTCTCTGTATACTGTATTACCCTGTTCTTCAATGGTCAAGACCCCCACAGGACCACCACAGAGCAGGTATTATGTGGGTGGTGGATCATTCTCAGCACTGCAGTGACACTGACGTGGTGGTGGTGTATTAGTGTGTGTTGTGCTGGTGGGAGTGGATCAGACACAGGAGTGCTGCTGGACACCCCAGTGTCACTGCTGGACTGAGAATCATCCACCAACCAAAACTATCCAGCCAGCAGTGTCCTGTGACCGCTGCTGAAGGACTAGATGACGACCAACACTGCACTGTGCAGCAGCAGATGAGCTATCGTCTCTGACTGTACATCTACAAGGTGGACCAGCAAGGTAGGAGTGTCTAATAGAGTGGACAGTGAGTGTCCAGCAGCACTGCTGTGTCTGATCCACTCACACCAGCACCATGTTAGCTGAGAATGAACCGCCACCCAAATTATGCCTGCTCTGTGGTGGTCCTGTGGGGGTCTTAACAGTTGAAGAACAGAGTATGCAGAGAAACAGATGGACTACAGTCTGTAATTGTAGAAGCACCCAGTGCTCCTATGTGGGATGAACTTTCAGTGGAGCTGATCAAATGGAGGAAACTATGTACGTGTGTGTTAATTTAAATGTTGATATGACAATTAGTCTAATGAACTCGAGGCTTCCAACCTGAAACTCTCTCTCTCCTTTTACAGTGTTTAGTTGTTCCTCCTTTCTGCAACCATCAAAGTTCCATCTGTGCCACAAGCTCTCAGTGTTACAGAGTGACAAAACAGCATAAGCCATAGCAGATATAACACTGTTCTGAAACACCAAGTCAGCTGAACTGCTCTCACCTTTGGGCTTCCCAGCTGGATGGCTTTTGCAGGCATTCAGCATGGCCTGTTTCTTCTGCACCTCAGTGATGGAAAAACCTGCAGGCACACAGGAGGAGGAGTGAAGATGTGTTTAAGAAAAAGCAGGGCCGGGTAATCCTCGACATCAAAGAGGTGAAAACCTGACGGCGACCGTACGTTCAACTACACAGTCGAGTCACATTATTATGATCACCAGCTAGCTAATATCCAGACTAACCGCCGTGTTCAGCATGGACAGCAGCTAGACTGGGGCCGGTAGTGACTCAGTAAGGTCCTGGTAGGTTGTCACAGGTATCTGGAGCTATGCTAACTGCGGTTCATCCCACAGCTGCTGGAGGGTGTGTGGGGGAGGATCCATAGAGTGAACACAGCGATCGAGGTGGTCCCACAGATGCTCAACTGGGCTCAAGTCTGGGGAGTTAGGGGACCAGGGTAGTACTTGGAAGGCTTGGTCATGCTCTTCCAACCAACGTCGGACATTCCTAGCCATTCCTAGCCTCAATCTCACACTGCACCTAATCCCATCCGCCCCAGGGAAGACAATCAGCATTTATAGGTGTACGTGATCTGCAAGGATGGCTTCATCTCTGGGCCCAGAGAATGCCACAGAAACGTGACTTCCTTCATGAGCTATGCTGCGCTGCCGCAAGTGGTCATAATAATGTGACTCCACTGTGCTACATGCTTGGACAGGGAGAGGTTAGGGAAGGGTATAAAGTTGCAACCTCACCACTAGATGGCCCTCAATCTCACACTGCACCTTCTAATGGAACACTATAGCTACTCAAAGCTAACATGGCTTAAAAAACAAAAGAATGAAAGTGCGTGAGGGTCACTTAGATTAATATGAATTGTATAATATGAATTTTCAGTGCTTGTTCTGGAAGCCTGTCTGTCCAGATGGCTCAGAGACAGAGAAACTTTATAACTCCACCAGGCTGAGTACTGGCAGGCTCAGGCAGTGTTGCTTCCAGCATGAGGCGGATTTGCGCCTGTTTATCTTCAGGATCAGCCTACAAATCTACTGCCCTGCTGCCAGTGACAAATTCACATACTCGGTGCCAAACACAGGCGTTTGGGTGGAATTCAAGCAGAAGAGAGGAGCAGTCATTAGACCATCGGGGTCACGGTTTACCCCAAAAGCCCCCTCTGAATTGGGCAGTCACTCGCTGTAGAGCTTAAACGGTCTAGGACGGCAGCAGCGGTACATGTGTATGATTTACAAAACCAGCAGCAAATTGGATTTGCATCTTTATAGGAGACCAACCAAGTCAGTAGTTATAAAAAGGGTTATCATGGTGACACTTCTCATTTTAGATATCAGAAAAGCTGCAGGAATTTATGAATTAATGATTAATTCATTGTAATTAATGGCACTAATCAGATTAATCTGGTTAGAGCTGCTTAGAACACTGCCCACATTATTACTGTACACATTTAGGAATAAACCCTTTTGATCAATGTTACTAAAAATATTTCAGGGAATTTCAAATAGTTCATATAATTGCGATTAATTGCATTACTCAGATTGATCTGATCAGAGATGCTGTAAAACTCTGCAGGAGCTCCACTCACTTAGAGCACACATCACTGCCCAGAGTTAGGAATAAACCTTTTTAATCAGTGTTAATTAAAATATTACAAGGAATTTCAAACGATCAAAACAGTTAGTCGCAGTTAATCGCAGTACCCAGATTGACCTGATCAGAGCTGCTATAAAACACTGTAGGAGCTCCACTCCCTCACTGCACACATTTGTACTGCGCACTATTAGGAATAAACACTTTTCATCAGTGTTAATAAAAATATTACAGGAATTTCCAAATGATTAAATCAGTTATTTGTGATTAATTTGATCAGAGCTGCTATATACACTCTTCAGAAGCTCGACTCATTTCCATTCACTCACTGCACACGTTAATATAAACCCTTTTGATCAACGTTAGTATAAATATTGCAGAGAATTCCACATGATATATACATATTTAATCAGATTGTTGATCTGATTTTATATATATATATATAGTATAGCTGCTTAGAAGACTGCTGTACACATTTAGGAATTTCAGACATTTCAAATGAATTAATTGCAGTATTTTCTCAGACTAATCTGATTACAGCTGCTAGAAATCTGCAGGAGGTCAAGTCATTTTCAGTTACTGCACATAATTACAGCAAACATTTAGTAATAAACGCTTTTGGTCAGTGTCAGTAAACATATCAGGGGGAATTTCAGATTATTAAAATAATTGCAATTAATCACATGACTGATCAGAGTTGCTGTAAAACTCTGCAGGCGCTCTACTCTACTAGTCTACTCGTTTGCAAACACTGCACACATTATTACAGCATACATTGAGGAATAAACCCTTTTGATCAATGAAGAAATTACAGGGAATTTCTAAAAAGTAAGTTGTTAAATGTAGTTGTGATTAATTGCATTATGTTGTGTAATTAATTGTGATTAATCGCAGCCGTCTTGCTTAAATGGGACCCTAATGAAAGATTGTTTTCGTTTAAAAAGCAGTGCATTTTGTGACACGCGACAGTCATGTGGAAAAGAACACCTCCTCTGTAGCGAGCGCGCTTAAATACGACGTTCCAGCAGATTTTACTGCAGATCTTGTATTTATTAGTTGATTTCAGCATATTAGAAGGAAAATGAACATGTGTATTAGCGTGCGTGTGTTAGCTCACCTGTCTCCCGGTCGTACTGCACCTGCTCCCTCTCGTCCCGGAAGGCTCTGAGCCAGCGCTGTTTCTGCTCTGGTTTCTTGGCACAGAGCAGGTGCACCTCGTCGCCGCTGAGCGAGCGCAGTTTCAGTGCGTTTTTCACGCTCACGTTCAGCTCTTTATCCTTCCCATCCTCCACATCCAAAACCTCCATCTGGTCCATGTCCACCCGGCCCTTGTAGTACAGGATGTCCCTCCGTAGCAGATCCTGAGGCAAACAGAGTCAGCAGGTTAAACGGGGTCGCTGTGATCTAGAGCAACAAATAGCCAAAATAGCCTTAAGGGCAAATCCTGGAACATCCCTGAATATGAGGTCTGGGTCATCACCAGCCGTAACAATAACTTCATATTTCCTTCATAAGGACTCTCACTCATTCACAACCCGCACACCACATTAGACGTTTACTCTAGAACAGTGTTTCTCAGCCCTGGTCCTGGAGGCGCCCTGCTTTAACACTGCGCCCCCTGCAGCTCTGAAAGGGCGTGTTAATGAGCTGATAAGTGTGTTGAGAGCAGGAAAAGTGCCATAACGTGCAGGACAGGGTGCCTCCAGGAGCAGGGTTGAGAAACACTGCTCTAGAAACATGGCTCTAGGGAAAAAACTGCTCTAGAAACACTCCTCTATAGACACGCTAGATTAAACATTGCTCTAGGAAAAAAGACACTGCTATAGAAAAAAACACTGTTCTAGACAAGACACTGCTCTAGAGTAAACACCGCTGTAGGGGGGAAAAACCTGCTCTAGAAACACTGCGTGGGGGCGGGGGTGCCTGCTGTAGGAAAAAACACTGCTCTAGAAACACTGTGTGGGGACGGGGTTGCCTGCTGTAGGAAAAAACACTGCTCTAGAATACACGCTGCTCTAGAGTAAAGACCGCTCTAGAATAGTGCAAACACTGCGTTCTACTTAGTCACTGTTGTCTTTTTTTAAATACTGAAATTCACTGAAATCTTTTCACCTTTTTACAGTAGACCATCTGGTGGTTGAAGAGGAAGAACATGCGCTGCTGACTCTTAGCTTGAGGTGGTGAGATTTTTGTCAGTTCTCCAGAGTAGATCAGGTCTGAGCTCCTACTGAGGATGTCCTCTCCCTGAGACACAAACAAACATGCCACATTTACCGCGTCCTGATACTAAGACCACTTGGTAAGGAGAAGGGAGTAGGGGGGAATATGGATTAGTGGGCTAGGTCTTCAGTTTTTAATTTGGAGATTTGGAAATTGGGATGCGGGAAAGAAACAGCCCTCTTGTTTAGTCTGGAAAACCACTCCACTGGTAGTCGGGCTCTTCAACATAAAAGTCCCCTTATGATTGACCCTAAAACAGCCTAATAAAAACAATTCTACTGTGAAGACTGAACTACAAAGGGGGCGCAGTGTGAGTTAGACCACCTGTGTGAAGCTCTGGTAAACCCGGGCATGCACTGCACTGTTACCTCCTGGGCCGCTGCTAAGACAGGCTAGCACGCCTGGAGATTCGGATTTCCCAGCTGATGGAGCCATGGATGTGCTTTCAGCATGGGCATCAGACATCAGATTTTCCGAACTACTGAATTTTAATGAGTGGTTGAAATGCCTAGAACTTCTGATTGAAGTCATTTCAGCAGTTAGCAACGAGTGGTAAATACACTCCTCATAAAAAGACGGTTCTTCAAGGGTTCCTCGATATTCTACACTCTTAAAAAAAGATGGTGTTTCATGGGTTCTCTCATCTAGATGATGGTTCCGTGTAGTACCGCGAACACTTAAAGTACCATTTGATAAAGTACCATTTTGGATTTACCAAGACTGCTGGAGAACGTTTTGTAGATGATGTACTAACGGCATTCATAAACCTGGTCAGCGTAGAGCCAAACCTGCGGGTTCTTCCGTATTGTACTGTCATGTATGTGTTATATAGGTTATGATTTTAATTCTGTTCTAGTACTGTGCCCGACACCCCTCCTACCCATGATGTCCTCCTTTTTGGGGTTATGGAAGTGGCCACCCTAGGTAGATGCCATTAGCTAGCACAAGTACTCGAATGCTGAAATGACTTGTCCATCCCTAACCTTAGCTAAGACTCCGTATCTCTTTGCCTGCTGAGGGGAGAATTAGCCAACTCCGTATCCGTCTTAAAGCTCTTCGGAGCTGTAAGCTTCCTCCATCTTTTTAAAAAGCAGCGCCGGTGTTCTCTCGTGTTTTACTCCGCTCTGGTCATGGGGCTTTTTAGGGTCGGGTAGAATCGAACATTATGTCTTTTGGTCCTGTTCGTTCGCTGGCTTCCATGGCTGCAGCACGCCATGTTTGCCTGCCAATTTGTATCGTATCTGGCAACCTGCTGTGGAAGTGGGTGGGATCACAGGCCAAAACACAAACAGACTTTCCACTCCGGTTAGGAAATATCAGAAGAGACTACCTGTAACGTTGTTGTCAGAGAAGCTAGTAGTTAACCTTGTATATCAACTCTGTTGATATAAAATGTGAATTTTATGATTTAGTTAAATCCGTTTATTACATAATGCCCCTTTAATAGTTTTGGTTCTGTGGTTCTGGTTTTATTTACTCCACAGAAACTCTGACTGTTACCCACCTCCCAGTCTTCTATGGAGCTCTGCCACTGAGCGATCTTATCCACATTCTCCAGACGCCTTTTCCTCTCATTAATCAGTCTGGCCACGTTCTTCATCCCATTTAAGGCTGCCTCCACATCTTTGTAGTCCCTGACAGAATCAATTGTCCACTGTCATTATACATACACATGCAAAACCTTTTCTTGCTAGCCAGCCAATTAATGTGGCTTAGCATTACAGTAATAACTGACTAATAAACATCAAAGTACATCAACACAGATACGGCAAGATTCAGTACAGAGTCACTGTAAATGACTGTCTGCGAGAAGCAGCCAATCACCATTAAATACCCTGAGTTAGGTACAGTTAGTACAGCCAACGCTGACTTCCCGCAGGTTAGCGTACCTGTGCTGCGGGTTGGTGTACTTCAGTAGCTCAGCCAGCTGGAGAGGGTACTTGCAGATTTTCTGGACGGGGGTCAGGAGGAAGCCATCCAGAGAAATGTCGATCATCTTCTGGAGCAGGCGGCACGCCTCGAAGAAGAAGACGTACTTGTTGAGCTTCATGAGTTTGGAAAGCTGGACGCAGGCGTTCGGATGATTATTGCAGTACTCTGAGTAGATCTGGAAATCTGTTTGCTGCAGAGACCAGACGAGATCATGTTAGAGAAACACTGCTCTAGAAACACACCTCTGGAATATACACTGCTCTAGGAAAACAATAACACTTCTCTAGGAATAGACACTGCTCTAGAAACACTGCTCTAGGAATAGACACTGCTCTAGGGAAAACCATGCTCTAGAAACACTCCTCTAGAGTAGACACAGCTCTGGGGAAAACCCTGCTCTAGAATAGAAACCCTGCTCTAGGGAAAACCCTGCTCTACAAACACTCCTCTATAATAGACACAGCTCTAGGAAAAAAGACTTCTCTAGAATAAACTCCTCTAGAATAAACACTGCTCTAGAATAGTGCAAACTCTGCGTTCTACTTAGTAGATCTGAAAATCTGTTTGCTGCAGAAACCAGACGAGATCACATTAGCGTCACAATTGCACCATGAAATGACGGTAACTGATTAGGATTGTAATCAATGAATTGGCACTCATTACTGTGGAAGTGATCTGAATGATGATACTGCATATTGTAACGTTCTGACGCTGGTTGTGCTGCCGTAGGAGGCAGTCGCTGGTTCCCGGTAGAAGAGACCTGCCACTGAGAAGAGCCACTACGACAGCATAGTTCAGGGAGGTGGTTATGTGGTTATGGCAACCTGTCACGCCCGTCATAAGCAGAGAACAGAGACTTGAGCCCCATTGAAATCGCAAAACATAAAACGATTAATTTGTCTCTCCTTTAAGACTGCAGCAAATGTGCGGCCATTTGTGAAAGCCTTGTGAGTATTGTTGTTGAGCCTAAACAAGCTGGAGCTAGCATGGGATGGCGGTTCTTCCCTGGTGCCTGATCAGTTACTGATTCATTCATCCCAACATAACTGACAGTAACAGCCCTACATCAGCAACGGGTCCCCAAAACCGCAGCATCAGGATGCAGTCAAAACAGAAAGAAGCGTTTCCTTACGTGCTCTAAGAAGCAGGAGCCGATCTCACTGAGATGGGGCTCGTCCTTGTTGAACTTCTTCTCCAGGCATTTCAGGAACTTCTTCTGGAAGCGGTAGATATCCTCGATGTTACCAAAAATGGTGCACAGCTGTTCCTCTGTGAACATGTCCATGCGCTTCCGGCACTGCTTTATGTAACCCTACAGAGAGCACAGAGGGTCGGTTAACACCACAGGGACACAGATACTTGCACCCCCCCAAAGTAAGCCTGATCCATCATGCTGAACAGCACTAGTAGCCTCGGTTAGCATGTGGGCTGACCTCACAGATGTCCTTCAGGTGTTTGATGTAATCTCTCTCCGTGCTCATGATTTCGTTGATGACGTTGGTCCTCATCTGCTCCTTGCAGGGCAGTCCAGGCCCCAACAGCAGCGCCATGCCAGCGCTGTTCTCCTCCTGAGCCTCCTCCAGCTGAGCTAGGTACTCCTCCATCGGCTCATCCTGATTCACTCTCAGCTAGAGGGCGGACACAGGTCGGTTGAATATGTGATACTGTTAATTCAGCCCTCAATAAACCAGTCAGGCAAGCAGCAACACGTCGCTGTCCAGAGAAGAACCTACACTTACATGATGAACGGACCAATAGAAATGCCCCTGAAGTCCATTAACTTGCATTCTAAGTAAAGAAGGTTTTTGCCCTGTACTGTAAAATTACTGTTTAGGAGATGTGGTTGTGGTTTTCTCTGGACAGAGACGATATTAAACTTGGCTGAGTGTTTCTTGAATGTATGTTTATGGCTGAAGGATATTAATAATATTTTTTTCCTAATTATTTGAATTTTCTGTTCGTTTTTTTTTTTTTTAAAGAGTGCCCACTATCTGCTTCAATTTTGGAATTTTGAAGTTGAATATAATTGAACAAAAGTATGTGCAAAAATATGCAAAATGTCCATATACTGTCAACTGTACATTTTGCATATCGTCGCTGTGCAATGAAAAACACGTATCTCCATTTTTGTCCGTTTTGACTTCTGTGCATCATTTGAACACAGCAGCTGCCGTTTACACTGTGTGGGAATCTCATGATGAACGGACCAACAGAAATGGGCTTGGAAAGACGTCCGGTTCCATTGACTTCCATTAAAACTGAATGAGGTTTTTGGCCCCTCCTGTAAAGTTGCCATTTTGGAGATACCGGTTTGTCTTTGGACAGCGATGATATTTTGCACGTCCATGCAGTCACTTTACACATTCACAACCTGTTCATTCATATTTATATAGCGACTGCTATGCTTACTCCCATTCTCACACTGAGTGCACTCTCCATATGTAACATACAGCTCTGGAAATCAATAAGAGCCCACTCCAGTTTCTTCTTAAATCTCCACATGTACAGCAGGTTCTTAGTGAGGAACAGAAGGTTGGGTTCTAGCTTTACTGGCAGATACAGTGAGCGTCTGGTTCATAAGAACAAGGTCAAGCAGCAAACACACAGGACAACACAGCTACAGACTGGCAGAGGGCCAAAACCGCTCTCTACTGACCGTGATGAGCGCCACCTCATTCCAATGTCCCTTAACCACCGTAAGATGACCTCAAGTGACCTACAGAGAGACTGGCGAGCGGTGGCTGGGGTGAAATGCACAGCGAGCATGGTTCTAAAAACAGGCTTCTGGAGGGTCATTAGTGATTTTCTAAATAAACAGATGTAAATACAATATTTGATCTGGAATTTGGGAGACGTGTTTCCAGTAGTGTATGGAATAAAACAGAACTGCTCATTTTGGTCCAACACAAACCCAGAAACTGTACAACTAGAGGAACTGATCATTTGGAGGTGGTCTCTTAAATTCTTCCAGAGCTGTATTACTGTTCTTCTTACTGTTCATCGTCTCGTCTTGGAGAGTGTCACACTAAATTTCATTGTATGCAAGTACAATGACAATAAAAGGATTCTCTTCTATTCTAATCTGTTCCATTGTAAGTGTTTTGGTCAACAGTTAAACACCTGGGCATGTTTAAATAGGCCTGCTGTAGTGTTTTTATTGAGTATAATTCAGGACTGAATAAAAACACTACTGTGGACCGTGAAAACGAACCTGGCTCGTTAATGCATTATCCCTCAAAACATCCACAGTAGTGCAGGCTGAAGCCCAGCTGCAGCTCACAGTTTCTCGCTGTGATGGTGTTTGATTGTGTTCAGAACATTGACAGAATTTCAGAAGGAAGGAATTCAAATGCAGCCGTCTTTCCATCCACTACGGCTATGCAAAGACACACATGGTTGTGGTTTACAGCACAGCACTAGCAATGGCCCACCTAACGAGGGCTAACAATCTCGTTGGCATCCTGATGACGTCCACATTGTAGCAGGCAACTCAAACACACCAGAGCATTCTGGGAGCACATGGTGTTTGGATTCGAGCTTTGGAATCAGCTTTCCAAACCTTGAAAACACCCTTCAGAAAACTAGGCGCCATGATCGGACCATCTGCAGGGCCGGTTGGTTCCAGTCACTAGCCGCCCACGGCCCACTGATGAGACAGTCATCATTAGCTGTTCGTATGTGCAAAGTGTAGGGTCGTGGGTGTCACACGCCACATTGGTGTCAGAAGTGGGAAACCCCCTTGAGAGGGGGGCTATGAGGGATCCTGCCACTGCCCCTGTTGCAATGGGAGGGTAGGAGGCGTCAGTAGGAGAGATGCATGAAGCCAAAAGCCACCATGACAACAGATTTCAGGGAGGATACGGCGAGCTGGATTTTCACCGCGTCCCGGGCGTCTTTTTCCGAGTTTCTGGCTTTTCCAGGTGTTTTTCCCTCCAAAATTTGGGAATATGTTGGTGGATGGAAAACCTGCTAGTGTGCAAACTACCTCCTGGTATTCGGGAGAACTATGGATAGACCAACAGCAAACGAAGAACTCCACTTCCCTCGAGAACCTCCACTATAACAAGAATCCATGAGCTGCATAAATGAGAGCGTTAACTGTATACAAGATGAATAAATATTCACACCCCAGGTATGTTCTCCTTCTCTCACTCACGTTTGTGCCATCAGTGTCATTTTGACTGAGTAATAAAAGCTGAAAGTTGTGGTTTGTAAGCAGCGAGAGCAGCGACTCACCCTGACGAAGCTGGCAGGGAACCATCCCTCGCTGTCCAGGATGCGGCCCCACCACCACTCCTTGTTGGTGGCATCCACTACTTCGATGACGTCGCCAGCCTTGAAGCCCAGCTCCTGATCGTCCATGGTGACATGGTCCCACAGAGCCTCGGCATACACCACGCTGCCATCACTGATCAGCTGCACACAGAGGAACAGAGGAGATTAGGGTCTTCATGGTCATTTACAAGTGTTACTGGGATTAAATGCTCAGAATCAGGACCAAAACAAGAACGAGCGATAAAGAGACATGCACAGGTGGGTCTATACAGGTGAGTCCACAGGTCAGTTCACCCTCACTACTGTAGAACTGCCCTTCAATTCACATACGTACTGAAGAGTAACTGTAGCAGGTAACTCTCTCTCCCTCTCTCTCTGTCTCTCTCCCTCTCTCTCTCTCTCTATCTCCCCGCGTCTCTCTCTCTCTCAATCCCCTCCTCTCTCCCGCTCCGTCTCTCTCTCTCAATCCCCTCCTCTCTCCCGCTCCGTCTCTCTCTATCTCCCCACTCTCCCTCTCCGCCCCCTCTCTGTCTCTGTCTCCCCATCTTTCTCTCTTACTCTGTCTCTCTCCATCTCATTGTATCTCTTGGTCTATCTATCCCCTCTATCTCCCTCTCTCTCTCCAGCTCTATTTGTTAATTTCTCTTTCTATCCCCATCTCACTCTCTCTCCCCCTCTCTCCTTCTCTTTCTTTCCTTTTCTCTTTATCCCCCTCTCTCAATCTCCCCCTCTCTCACCTGTCTCTCTCTTTTTCCCTCATTTTCTCTCTCTGTCTTTCTCATCTCTCATCACTCGAACATCAAAGAGAGGGGCAATATGGCCTTGTTGCTAGGCGACACACCCACAGCATTATGCCTATCCATTGGTTTCTGTCACACGACTTCTCTTTCTGCCGCCATGACACACACAGAACACGCAGACCAGCAACACATACACTAGAGCTACCGTGATATACACACACAAACACACACACACACACATATACACTAGAGCTACCGTGATATACACACTGTATACACACATACACTAGAGCTACCGTGATATACACACCGTATACACACACATATACACTAGAGCTACCGTGATATACACACACACACACACATATACACTAGAGCTACCGTTATATACACACCGTATACACACACACATATACACTAGAGCTACCGTGATATACACACTGTATACACACATACACTAGAGCTACCGTGATATACACACCGTATACACACACACACACACA
>JAVGWN010000244.1:0-14986 GCA_034552555.1 Semaprochilodus insignis | reverse complement strand
CATTTTGGTCCAACACAAACCCAGAAACTGTACAACTAGAGGAACTGCTCACTTTCAGGTGGGCTCTTAAATTTTTCCAGAGCTGTAGTCCCACTGGTTAGTTTTTCTGAGGTTGCACAAAACACAAAACTGCAAAGCTACAAAGCAGATACTACATTAAATTACATAGGAATTATTCTCCTCTCAAAGCCCCACCCACAAGTGCGTTCTATTGTAGATACTGTGTTGAGGTTGGACAGAATGCTGTTACAAATTCTGTTCAACCTAACGAGAAACTGTAGAACAGACTCGGTATATACCACAATACCTACATTTAGAGCTTAGAGTTATACACTCGACCTAACGAGAAACTGTAGAACATGACGTGATGTAATGCTCAATTTTCAGTTTAAATCTTAGAAAGAGAAATTAGCACCATGCTAACGTTAGCTCAGCTACATACATCTATGTGTAGATTCACCAGTGGTTTTAGACAGCACATAAAACGGTCATATTAGCATAGGAGACATTACAGTACCCGGTTTGTAGCAAGTTTTTTAGAAACTATCATTTCATGTCACACCTTTCTGAATGACTATTACCTCTCGACATCCGCGGAATTACACTTTTAAACGTATATGGAAAGACACTAACAACTTGTAATGGTTAAACGATTAACCAGTAAGAAAAGGACTAAGGTGTCATACTCACTTCTTGCGGTCTTTGTCTTTCTTGTTGGTAGCGTTGGCATTGAGTGACTGAGCCTGTAGCAGCTCGGCAGCGGCTTTGCGTTTGATGAAGAAGCCCATTTCCTCCTCCAGCATTCTCCTCTTCTCCTCCAAATCACTCTTCTCCTCCGTATGCATCCGCTTCAACTGTTCGTACCTGGTGTGAAGCTGCCAGTGTGACCGGCAGGGGGCAGCACAGACACATGAGAAATAAGCCAGAGCCAGAATACAGCAGCACATTTATTGACATTACATGGCAATTTGGTTAAGCCAAAGTCCTTATCGGAAAGTCTGTTCAATCTGCAATCGTTCAAACGCCACCAGGCAGTTACTTCCAGGCACACGAGACCGGACTCGTATCTCTTTGAATGGGGAGAGACTGAAATACTCAAAATTGAAGGACAAATTGTAAAGACATTTGAAATCGAAGATAAAATTGATTAAAAAAATGTTTTTTCATTTCTAGCCCTTGTGGTTGAACTGGTAGGGGTAAGCAGCTGTAGGCCGTACGCATGTCTGTGACATCACAGTAGGTGGGAGTCATTGCAGTTAGGCCTATCGAGTGGCTGATATTATTGTTCACTATGAAAGCCTTAAAAACATCTAAAACAGGAAAACTGTGCCGTCGTGCAACTGACTGTACAAATAGATCTAGCGAGAAGTCAGAGCTATCTTTTTCCAGACTGCTTCCAATTCACCAGCTTCTAGTTCAGATTTTCCACTTCCACCTTAAATGGCACAGCAGCTACATTCTGCGTCCTCAGGTCAGAGTGTAACTGCTGCACCATTTAAGGTGGAAGTGGAAAATTCAAACAAGAAGCTGGTGAATAAGAAGCCAACTTCAGCTTCATATTCATGGATTGGTGCATTTTGCATAAACAACTTTAATCCAGGCACCTAAACATGGATTTGCAGTTGCCATTTTGGGTCAGGTTTGCTGGATTTTGAGGTAAAAATCATGTGACAAGTGATACACTGCATTGAAAACTCATCAATTAAATATTTAGTGTATTTTATTTCTGTTTACATGCTGTGTAGCTGTGACGCGTTTCTCAGGATTTAACAAAGCACCCAGGATAATGATCTTGTGTTCTACAAACAAGGAGGGGATGGTTTAACATGGCTTGATACCGAGGCTTTCCTGCTACCCGCCTCTGACCAGCTGCCTACCTGCCCAGCCAGACACTGAAGGAAGACTGACCGGGTTTTCCTGCTACCTGCCCTTGACCAGCTGCTTACCTGCCCAGTCCACTGACGAAGGACTAACCAGGCTTTCCCGCTGCAGACGCATTTTTCCGCTTTTGCTACCTGCATCTGATTATTTCACAATTAGTTCTTCATTAACTTCATCGTCACCACGACGACTAGATCAGCATAATTAGATACTCAATTGATGTTACTTTGATCAATATCAGAATGTAGTTTGGACCAGAGGAGGATAATGGGTCCCCCGTGTGAGTCTGGTTCCTCCCAAGACTTCTTCCTCCAACTCGAGGGAGTTTTTCCTTGCCACCGTCGCCTTCGGCTTGCTCACCGGGGGCTTCTATCTTTCTCTCCTTAATGAATTAGTATTACTGAATTTCTGTAAAGCTGCTTTGAGACAACATCAGTTATAAAAAGTGCTCTATAAATAAATTTAGATTTGATTTGATTTGATTAACAGTGTTATTTAGCAAAACCAAACCCAGTTTTCCTTATTAGGGGAAATTTCACAAAGCAAGTTTAGACAGTCAGCTAACTCTGCAGATTTGGAAGTTGTACTTGGAACAGAAAAACCTTAATCACGATAACCACAAGAATTTTACTGTCGAGACCAGCCGCCTTTAATTTAAGCAGATAATTGCTTGGTTCATTCCCGATCTAATAAACGCAACCTTGTTGCAGAATGTTTTGCCCGTCAGTCCTACTGAGGGGGGCGTATTCCAGGGGAAAGTGAGGTCAACGCATACACTCGATAGGTGTGACTAAACAGCTGTGTAGGGGAAAGAGGCACGTATGCTGACTTGCAGGTTGCTCCTAATCTAACCACAACAAGTGTTTCCAATAACCTCTTCTTCTTCTTGAGCCTCTTCTTTTCTCGCGCAGTGCAGATTTCAGAAAAGGAACCTTCTGTTTTTCATGATTTTGGCCCTTTTGTGGAAAGAATGAGACCTCCAAAGCAAAAAGCTTTACCAGACGAAAAACGAGAAGCACAAAGAAAAACGTTTCGTTTCATACGTCTCGTTCGGCTTCTTTTAGCTCCGCCTCTTTCTCCTTCACTCGCTGAACGAAGGCCTGCTTCATCTCCTCCTCTCTCCTCTGCAGCTCACCCAGAAACTCCTGACGCTTCAGTTCATATGTCTGCTGAAGACTACAGCACACAAACACAAAACATTAGAAGTGTCGAGACTTGCTGTACATACACACTAGTAACTTTACATATTAACTTAATGTTATTACATAACTATACCAAATTATACAGCTCTGGAACAATCTAAGAGCCCATCTGAAAGTGATCAGTTCCTCTAGTTGTACAGTTTCTGGGTTTGTGTTGGACCAAAATGAGCAGTTCTGTTTGATTCTATACCCTACTGGAAACACGTCTCCCAAATTCCAGATCAAATATTGTATTTAGATCTGTTTATTTAGAAAATCACTAATGACCCTCCAGAAGCCTGTTTTTAGAACCATGCTCGCTGTGCATTTCACCCCAGCCACCGCTCGCCAGTCTCTCTGTAGGTCACTTGAGGTCATCTTACGGTGGTTAAGTGACACTGGAATGAGGTGGCGCTCATCACGGTCAGTAGAGAGTGGTTTTGGCCCTCTGCCAGTCTGTAGCTGTGTTGTCCTGTGTGTTTGCTGCTTGACCTTGTTCTTATGAACCAGACGCTCACTGTATCTGCCAGTAGAGCTAGAACCCAACCTTCTGTTCCTCACTAAGAACCTGCTGTACATGTGGAGATGCTGATTTAAGAAGGAACTGGAGTGGGCTCTTATTTAGTTCCAGAGCTGTGTGTGTAGTGTAGTGTGAAAGTGTGTTTATTGTGATGCTACATTTTGACACTTTTTTTTTTCAGTGCTGGATTCCTGTGAAGAACCAAACAAGGCCGGTTTAATACTCCATGATGGACCACGATAAGCTATGTAATGTAATTGCTGCATGTTCTTTTTATTAGTCACTGCAAAAGTAGCATTACAGTAATGCAAGCAGGAATATCAGTATTGCCACTATTATTTTTGTTTTTAATCTGTTTATGTATTATGGCATCATATAACTGATTTGGCACTCTGGACTTGAACTTTATAAGCTTATTTTCTAAGATAAAGTCGTGTCTGCTAGCTAGTTTTGATATCTGCTCTGCAGCTCATGTTTTTTTAAGAGGGGAAAAAGATGAGCCATATTTTGTGGTTCAATTTTTGCCAAAAACATTGTGGTTTGTGCACATAGAAGAACCAGCTAGAACTAAATACAGGTGCTTATCTATTACACCGTTCAGGTTTGTGTTGTAAAACTGTGTTCTAACGTGGCATCTGTTTGAACAGTATTATTTTATCGACTAATAAAAATGTTGTACTTTTCATACATTATTTTTGTGGTCTTAAAAGTTAGGAGTAGACGAGGGGTAGAAACGTTGGCTCTTGTTTGAGAAATTAGTCAGTCAAATCATTCTGACCCGCTTCTTTACACTAGATGGCGCCAAACCATAAGTCACTGTCCATGCGTGGGCCCGATTAACCCACATAACGTCCTCACAAAAACAATTTGCAGTGGAGGCCCACAGGGAAATGGTTTGGGTTCACGCGGATCAATAGCAGCGTGCCATCTTACATTTCACCAGCACGAACTGGTTCGGGTTTTTAGCCATTAGCCTCGGTGGCGGAGGTGTGGGTGATGGTTTGGTGCGTGAGCAAATGGATTTTGGAGGGCGCTGATTAAATAAAGTGTGGGCGCTTAGTTCCCGGAACCCTCTACCTGAGAAACAGCGTCTCCGACGGCTTGGCATGAAACAAAGATAAAGCGGAATGAGGTAACGGTCCACACAGGTCCCTGATTGGTTGCTAGGGCAACAGGAAGGAGAGTGGCGAGATTTCGGAGCTGGTGGAAGGTAAACAGGTCAGCGCTGGAATTCAGCTTCCACTTCTCGAATGTCTTTCATTTCTCAATCAAGTCCGTCTGCACCAGGGAAGTGAAATGAGATGGTGCCAACTGGTCCCCACTGCTGGCTAGTTAGCATGTCTGCACGATCGATTTCTTTAAAAACTTGAATATTTCCGCACCGTTTTTCACATTTAAAACTCAAACAGGTCATCAGCACATCCCACAGAGTCTAATTTTAGATTCTGATTATTAAAATCACTGATGGAGCTTGAAGAATAAGGACTTCAGTGACTGACAGGTGAAGAGGAGTCCAAATGCCGAGAACGACTTGCTGAAAGTCACTAAAGTTGAATGTTGGCACTGTAAACGTGTTCACACACACACACACACTCACTCAGGTGTGTATTTTGTTCATACAGATCATTTCTCCAATTAAGAATTTACATTGTATTTACATTGTATAAACGTAGTTATTTACAGTCACCATTATCAAAAATATAGTTGCACAAATATCTGCACCCAGAAGGAAACAACCAACAGGAGTGAAACTTGGTGGGTAGGTTTGACATTGTGAGACATGCCAGTGATTGAATTTTCAAGCTCAGCTGCACATGTGATGTAAGCAAGGACGGGCCTTATCTCTGTACCTCACTGACCCAACAGCCACGACTGCGGATATTCATTGAGCAGTGATGTCCTCCATGAGTCATACTGTTAGTGCAGCACCAGCTGCACCACGCAGAACTACATGCACACAGACCATTACCACGACTGTCCTTAACACCACGTCACCGTCACCAAAGACTGCAATGGTGTCGTGTCAGACTGGCAGCAGATCATCTTCATCTTCCCGCTTTTTCTTGGCGGAGACGACCAAAGAAGCTGTGTGTCTGACCAAGCCATGGTCAACGCCAAGATGAACGGTTTGTTGTCCCAACAAAGGCCTGGTGTCACTCCACCTCCACCCGTACCGCACCATCTGCAGGAACTGTGTGAGGATATTCAAGCTGCATGGGATGGATTATCACAGGACACCATTAGGAACCTCTACAGCTCCATGCCGAGACGTCTGGCATGTTGGGTTAGCAAACACGGCGGCCCGACGCCATACTGAGACAGACTTCTGTATGTGTAGCTCAGTAAATATTGATCATATCAGTCTAAATTTATCATCATTTCTTTATTTATATATTTTTTTGACTATGAGTGGAGTTAGCAGTTGTAGCATAATTTTTTTTTCTCCTCTTGTAGTTTTCCATTCACATTGATCGTCTTGGCTGACCGATATACAGTATTAATTAGGTTAGCAAATGCTAACTTAGCTAAAGATGAATAGAAGCCAGTGGCTGTTAATTAGCTTGAAGCAATTTAATTATAAAGTAATTAAAATTTATTCCAGGCATTAATGTTATACATTTTGGTGGGCTTTAAAATGCTAAAACAATCCACAAAACATTGTCGTACACATACACATTGTCCTACACGTTGCTCATTTCATAAGATCGGAAACTTTAAAGTCAAACTGCAGTCCTAAGCCGTCAGGGCTGTAGAGGAGAAGTGAGAAGGAAATGAGCTGCAGCACTGAATTTCCTTGGCTGCCTGTTAAGTGGAGGCACAAAGTCATTCGAAGTCCTTTAAATCATTGATGATTCCTTTCAGTTCTACAGCATTCAGAGGTCTTCCTCAGTCGTGCCTTATTGTGTATGCTCTCTGTATTCTCAGCGCAGCAGTCGCACTGGCATTGTGGTGGTTTGTTAGTGTGAGTGGTGTGGCTCAAGCCACAGTCAGTCTCACCGCGGGACTGAGAATAGTCCACCAACCGCGTCCTGATCAGCAGCAACAGGTCGTCTCTGACTCTATGTCTACAAGGTGCAGCCTCACTATTAGTACCTAGAATTAATGAAGTTACATCAGGGGGCGGAGCCTTTTCATACAAACCTCCCCCCTTTAGAATAACCTCCCTGTCAATGTTCAGGACTCAGACAGACGGAGAGTATCATGGTAAACTGAATGTTGGTGCTGTCGTCCCGCTGCTCATGCATTCATTGGGGTGTGCTGACGCTGAGCGGAGGGGCGCTGACTTCTCAGGGAGCCCCATGTCTGTTACCTTATGGCTCTTACCTTTTCAGTATAGCCAGGCCTGCCGCAGTCACTGCTGTACTCTGTTAACACCATCTACTGTTTCAAGTCCTTCTGTCAGAGCTAATCGTCTGTTCCACTGCCCATCCTGTGCGCTCTGATGCTGCTGGGTGCCACTGCTTGGCTGCATTGCTGACCAGTTTGCCTGCCATGGAGCTTCTTCATGTCCTGTGCTGTGAGGGGGCTTCACCTGCATCACGCTCACCCATCAGATGGTCCTGCTGTTTAATCAGACATTTCTTCCTCTGCCTCAAAAACACTCAACACTTCTCCTACTCTTTCCAATAGTCGATCATCATAGTCTTCCATCTTTCAGTTACTAACAGTTCTTATTCAGTATCACCTATAATTATAAACTTTGATCCTTTTTGTGTTGGTTTTCCCGTCTGGGATCGACCTGAAGAGGATGGGTTCCTTATTTGTGTCTTGGTTCCTCTCGAGGTTTCTTCCTCTTGCTCTGAGGGAGCTTTTCCTTGCCACTGTCACCTTTGACTTGCTCATTGTGGGGTTGGACCTGGATCTTCTGTAAAGCTGTTTTGTGACAACATCTGTTGTAAAAAGTGCTATATATAAATAAATATGACTTGAATCAGCAAGGTAGGAGTGTCTAATAGAGTGGACAGTGAGTGGACACAGCAGCACTGCTGTGATCCTGACCAGTGAAGAACAGGGTACAAGGAGGGTTAACAAAGCATAGAGAGAAACAGATGGACTACAGTCTGTAACTTTAGAACTACAAAGGGCATATATACAGCTCTGTATATGTAAGAGACCACCTGAAAGTGATCAGTTCCTCTAGTTGTACAGTTTCTGGGTTTGTATTGGACCAAAATGAGCAGTTCTGTTTGATTCTACACACTACTGGAAACACGTGTCCCAAATTCCAGATCAAATATTGTATTTACATCTGTTTATTTAGAAAATCACTAATGACCCTCCAGAAGCCTGTTTTTAGAACCATGCTCGCTGTGCATTTCACCCCAGCCACCGCTCGCCAGTCTCTCTGTAGGTCACTTGAGGTCATCTTACGGTGGTTAAGTGACACTGGAATGAGGTGGCGCTCATCACGGTCAGTAGAGAGTGGTTTTGGCCCTCTGCCAGTCTGTAGCTGTGTTGTCCTGTGTGTTTGCTGCTTGACCTTGTTCTTATGAACCAGACGCTCACTGTATCTGCCAGTAAAGCTAGAACCCAACCTTCTGTTCCTCACTAAGAACCTGCTGTACATGTGGAGATGCTGATTTAAGAAGGAACTGGAGTGGGCTCTTATTTATTTCCAGAGCTGTATGGTAAATAGATCTGATTAAATAGACAGTGCGTGTACATTCAAGAAGGTGAACCTAAAGAAGTGGTTGTTAGGTGTGTCTGTATGGATACGTTACTTAAAACGAGTTACGAGTTCATCTGACTAGTTGTTAGATGAATTCACTTGATGCATATGATGCTGAATTCCATTAATACTGCTCAGCAAAACCATATACCTATAAAAGTGTACAAAATTCAGGCTTCTAGATGACTGCTACGGTTTTAAGCTTTTATTTAAGGTCACTCATAGACAGAATCTCCAAACTGACCAAAAATGATGGCTGTGAAGTTTGTGGATCTGTCAGCTTTGTTAGCTTTGTGTCCAAATATCAAAGAACCGCTGTGTTTATTTAGCAGCACAACAGTCTTCGGGCCCGCGTTGAATCTCTCACTTTAAAGCGAGGAACCTCATTGGCCGTCAAGGTCCCAGGGAAGAGTCATCTGCATTTGCATTTAGATAGATGGGAGTGGACGGTCTTCCAGAGCGATTCTTCCCCGGGAACGTACGCCACAAAAAATTGGTTTGTCACTCGGGTCTGCAGCTGAAGATTTGAAATTTCCAATTACAAACTCTCTCCAAGCTCTCCACCTGCAAGGAAGTGGGATAGTTCACAGAGTGACCACGAGGAAATAAATAAACAATCGGAGTGAGAGAGTGTGTCCACACCTACTCCATCTTTCCTCAGTACAACTCTGGATTTCTTCGTTTGTTTGATCTATAATAATCATAGTGCTAATTTTACTAGGGATAACAATTCATAATCAAATCAGCAGACCATGTGACTTGACACAGGCGATGAAACGTTTGTATACAAGCGTATGCACCACCTAATACAGTCAAGGCTATGCTGAATTGTGTGTGCACGCTCCGCCTCTCTGTTGTAAGTGCAGATCAAAGCTGAGTCAGAGTGACGGGAAACGACCGTTAGCATCAGGCTTTCATGTCTGAAACAGCTGCTCCACCCCGACCAACTGGGACATCGAACAGAGCCGGCCAGAGAGGGAGGGTCTAATGAGTTTAGTCGATTTGAGTGAATTCTGGACGCGCGCTTTGATCATGATTCAATTTCACCGTCCCGTTCCACTCTTATTACATAACCCTCCATTACTGCAGAAGGTGGTCAGTTTTCTGGGAAGGTCTGGATTCTTCCAGACGACTGAGGTTCTGCTGTCTCGGGTGGTCTCATGAACAGTGAACTTTCCCCCACCATGTTTTCATTGCCAACTATCCAGTGTGGCCCCTTGGAGGATGGGCTCCCATTTCCAGTCTCTCAGTCGTTCATCTTCTTGCTCTTACGGCGTTTCTCCTTTTGAGTCTTCATTCATTAATTCCTCTCAGTGGTTCTTCCTCACGCTCTTAGGGAGGTTCTTCTTCAAAGTCTTGGGTTCTCATGCTCTTGGGGAGCATTTTGGGAAACCTCTAGCCTTGGGGTCATCAGTTTTGGTCCTTGGTGATCCCCCTGATCTAACAAAACGGATTTCAGTCATCTGTTAAATACCAGGCTTACTACATGAGTTCTACTTCTACAAGCACAAAAATCATATTCCTTTGGAAATCACATATCCAGGACCACGACTGACGAACCCTGCTTTAGTCCATCACACACGTTGCTCTATTTCAGGTACACACACCCCTTCACAATCCAAAAATGAGTCAACTTGCTCAGGAGTAGGTTGGCTGTTGTATCAGTTAGTTGAATACGACCACAAGGACGTTGCACAAAACTCTACAGGATGCGTTTCTTTTTAGAGGTTCAGTGTCTGAAATGTGGCAAACTGCAGACAGAAGGCAATACATCATATGAAATACACCATATGTTTTAAAACAAAAGGCATTTATTGCTAAAATGCACTTGACATGGAAAAAAACAAAAAAACAGATCACGAGTAGTCAGTACAAGACAATGTGTAAATGAATACAATGTCAAAGTCACCAGAGAGTGAGTCTGTGAGGCAATGCTCCTCACCATCTCAGCTCTAGCACCAATATCCTATAAATATGTTTTCACAATATATATTTTTTTATATTTATATATTTATATATAATCTTTTTCTTCTCAATGCAGTTATGAATGAAAAAAAAAAATCTTCTGAAAGGTCTTTTTTTCAGTGGTCATGAGTAAGGAACGCCCTGGACAGAAGAACCCCAAGGTCTGCCTGTCCATGTCATCACGATAGCGCCTTGTCTCCACTGTGGAGATGCATTTGTGCTTGGCTTTCAGTGAGCAAACTGGCAACAGCACTAAGTTCAGGTACAAGAGATCAGAGGCCGCTCTCTGATACGAGGTGGGATAGAAGAGTGCACCACTTGGAATACCACTTGAAACTTCCTGGTCCTGGAATACCCCTGTCCAAACCATTTTAGAGCTCCCTCTGTTCCAGCATATCCATTTCAACTTAGGAAGGGCTTGTTAATTAAGTAATTAGTGGGAGTTGGCAAAACAACCAAGTATACCAACCCAGCACCCGAACTGAGTCTGTCCTGTTGCTTCCCAATCCAATCCCTACGTAGCCCATCCACTTGCTTGTTGTATTCCAGCTTTTATACATGTACCAGGCGTTCACCAGGTGCTTGCTTGGTTCGGGTGTGCCGTGACCTGGGGCAGTGCGAAACTGAGGGCAGTTTGGGATTACCTAGGAATGGTTTGGGAAATACTGACTAAAACTAAAAGACAAAAGAGAGATCCGTAGAAGTCCAGTGACTTCTGATTGATATTGGAAGGTGGTCTCGTACGTGTGGCCAGACGTGATGGGAATACTGGTGAAATCAAGGGCACGACAAATTCCTGCGGCCCATGCTCTTTTATTGTCCAGAGTCCAAATCAATAGCACAATCAAACCATGCTGGCTAAAGAAAGGCTTACGTAGATGGTTCTGGGGATGTTTCGGGCTCGTTATGACTACTTCGTGTCCTGCGTTTCATGAAACGCTTGATTGTAGAATTTTTTCTGTTTGTTCTCACACTAATACGTCTGTTTTCCCACCCACATTTAGCTGAAATCATGGTTTCTCGAGATCACATCTGGCTCCATGAAATTAAAGACTGAACCACAGACAGTCCACAGTTGTGCTCAGCTCCCAACACACCTGAACCAAACCAGCGAGAGCCGAATACCTGGTTTTGCATTGTTTCTCCGTTCTACAGCACCCACTTTAACTCGGACGGGGCTTGTTAATTCACTGATCGGTTGGATCGTTGTTTCGGAGCAGGGAAAACATCAAATTATGCCAGGGAGGGGTGCTGGGAACCACCGAGTCGTCGGAACCAATAGGAAGGCAATCAGAAGTCTAGCAACTTCTGAATGGCATGCAAACACTGGGTCAAAGATGGCTGACGTGTTTGTATTGTGTGCGCATTAGCTTCAGGCCGGTCTAGCTGATGGGCATCTAGTTATGGGAGAAATGGGACATGATCATGAGGAATTCACTGACAAGAAGATCCATCACGGCTGATGAAATTACACCCCAGCCTGAACGTCAGTGAGAAAGAGCCACTGCCAAGCAAGCAAGGCTTTTAATCTCGATTCCTTTCTGATTTAACAGTGGGCCGTAATCCCTGTCAGTCCCCCAATCACTGGCCAATGTGCTAAATCCACAATCCACTGTGGTTTGACACCAATCCTGGGCCAGTCTCTGGCACGATTATGGAGATTAGACTGCACAGTGCTCACCCCCGCTGCCTGGCTCTCATAAAACCAAACGTGGCTCAGGAGAATCTATCCAAAATCCTCTCTGCTTCTTCCGCATCGCAGAGCGGCTCTTTGTGCTGCACCATCCCACACCTTCCCACCTCTGGATTCATGCTAACTGGCTGCATTTTAAGGAGATACAAGTAGGAGCGCTTCTGTGGTTCTTCAGCTATTTGTGCTTGCTAGACAATGCGCAGCCCTCTCAGAACCTGACGCCCAACCGCGGCTCGAAACTTCACGGGTCCTCTGCCTCGGATTTGCCTGGGCTTTGTGGCCGTTCGCAGAGATTAGCGATTATGTTTTCGCCATGCCAGCTGCTTTCACATGCAAACGACTCCTCTTTCCTTCCCCTGCCTTGCCACCCTGTCCGTTCCCTTTTCTTCTTCTTCTCAGAAGGATGAAGATGACGTGTGTGTGCTTGCTGAGATTTTGGGATTGGGGAGGGGGGTAAATCACCGTTCAGAGTCTTTTCACGAGTCATTAAGCCATGCTTTTAGAACAAGCATGAAGACCAAACGGAAAAGGCATGTCGTCACATTCAAACCATGAGGCGTTCGTGTAATACAGCGACGTTCTACAAGAAACACGACATTCTGTTTACCCCTAGGACCTCAAAAGCACATCTGCGATACAGAGCAATATGTTTCCCGCTTCCTTTCTAATTGAGATGTTGATGTGTAACCTGGGGGTTGTAGCTGGGTTCCTCTGAGACGAAAGCATTTCCTCCGGTGCTACAACAAAGTTGAGGATTTGTGCTTCCTTATGCAGCCAGGTTTATCTGTACTCGCTGCACATTCTCCCTAGTTTTGAGGTTTTACAATCTTTCATTCAAAACTCAATACCAGGTAAAAAAACAATAATAATAAAAAAATAAATAAAATAATAATATGTCTGAAATTGGTAACCGATGAGCTGTTGGCACCATATCTCATCAAAACCCTTCAGATCTGCTCACAGAAAAGACTGTTGTTGTTTTCAAGCATGACTTCAAAGGCTTAAATTACAGTGCTGTGCAGAAGTCAGAGACTATCCTTTCATATTATCGAATTTCCAGTCAATATGACAATTAAATATGTTATTCATTTTTCACAAAGAAACATAATACCACATTTTCCAATATTCTGTCTGTGCACCTTTGCCTTTATTTACGGCTGACATTCTTTTCAGAAGACTTGCATTCAGGAAATCGAAATTCCACACCTCCAAAGTTCAGTCTTAGAAGTTGGTTTAGCATTTTTCTACTGTACTTTTTAAAATTCTAGTGATTTTAAACAGTGTTATAGGCTTTTCAGGAATGGTCTCTGACCTTTGCATGGTACTGTATGGTTTAAGGTATTTTTAAATGATAAAACTGATAAAAAATAATTAATAAAAGGTTTGAGATGGTGCAAACTTACTACAACTAAGAGAAAGCGTCCGTCATGGCTTTAGAGCAAATGGCAACACAGTTTAAACACGGGAACGCACGGCCGCTTCACATCACGATAGAGATGAAGAGACACCGTTTCACTTCACATTAGCACAACATCCGAGATCGAGCCCACAACGGGCACAGAAGGGGTCCTGGGCTAAAAGGCGTTGGGGTGTGTGTGTGTGCACGCGTTGTGTGTCAAAACTGAACCAATAATGGCTTTCTTTGTATAAAAAGGGTTTTGGGTTGGGGGAGGGGTGGGTGGCTAACTGATTTGGTCAGCAATTTCGTCCATTTTCCATTGTGCTCGTTAGGTAATTGTGCCGTGGGGTTTAACTTGAGGTAACCCTGCCCCTAGTGGACAAAAGATGAAATGGCGACTGCTTCTCTGCCTCGGGTGAAACTCTGTAAACCTTTTCGCGTTTGTTCCTTGAGTGCTGAACATTTTTGGCTCAGCTGACGCTCAGCTCTTTCCTCAGAGGGTTCCGAGATCTCTGCAGAGGTTGCTCGTAGCTGCTCGGTTGGGATGGAATTCCCGTCTGTACCTCAGAAACTCTCAACGAAGCTGCCGGGGAACAGCCCCGTGCGACCAGTGCGCTGCAGAGTGCCTTTGTACCAGCCGTCCTCCCGCTTCTTGTGCACGAAGACGATGTCGCCCTCTTTCAGTTCGATTTCGGCCTCACTCTGCGGCGGATAAGGCACCACCACGCGGTACCTGTGGCCAGAACAGCACAAGCCAATACGTTAGTGTAAGGGAGAGAGAAAATCAGAGCACAGAAGCTGAAACCACATTTTGAAAGGTGATGTGAAAGTAAAGGCGAGTCGAGTCATTATCCACAATGTTTGACACATGGACGCTGGTGTCTGGAGCTTGCTTCTTTGGAGCTACAAGGCTAATGTAGCTAACTAGTAATGAAAGTTTATACCCTGCCAGTTCTTATCCTGGAACTACATGTCAAAATGCTCACATCCTTGGGTCAGAAAAATGTTGTGTAAGCTCGATTTGCCAAACCATGGCTGTAAACCTGGCCCAAAACCGCACGGGCTGCATGGGGAACCAAGCTGTCTTTGATAAGGAAGATTTATGACCTGCTTCAAGAAGGTAGACTTGAAAATCCCTCGACTTGGAACTCAAGGTAAATCAGACAGCATGCATTAAAGAGACAGACTCCCTCAGATTCTCTTTGATCCTTGGCTCGATTTTTGCTGAGCTATTTTGGTGTGTAGTGTCGACGGGGGAGGAAAAAGATGACCACTAATCAATGAAACTCAAATCATAAACTACTAAAAGGTTTGATACCATATAGTTCGGTTTATTAGGTCCATCTACCTTGTACATACTACCTTGACCATATCACCTGACCATGTTATTCACCGATACAGAGTGGCGCAGAACTCTGGGGGTTATGGGTCTACAGCATCACACGCTGTGGTCCCGCACCACCAGGAAACGAACAGAGAGGGAGTGGATAACCAAGTTAGGGTCAGTGCATCCTTGGGGACTCAACGAACAGTCGGGCGTACTTTAAAGAACCCTGATTGGAGGTGCAGGGATGGTGGGGGGAGTGTGGTTGTGACTGGGATCGTGTGGTAGGTCAGTGCCTAACGTAGGCTCTGGAGCTGTCCGGGCTCCCTGGACTGGTCTGGGGCCTCGGTCATT